>BSBK01006058.1:0-375000 GCA_027943335.1 Chamaecyparis obtusa
AAGAAAATGGAGAGAAATGGCCTTGTTGTGAAGAATATTTTCAGTTATCTCAATAGAATTGGGAAGACTAGTAGAGAAAAAGACAAGAGAGTTGCTTAGAGGGTTATTACAACCTCTTTAGTAAGTCATCAGTTGAGAAAGGCTCATTTGATGAGACAAACCTGTGTTGACTTCAATATAGACCATAAAACTTTGGGTAGAGCACTTGCAAGAAGAGAAAGACTTGATGATCCGCTTCAAAATGATACATGGGCTTATGGTGGGAGACTTTCATGTTTCGATAAGAAGCTAAAAGATTTTGTCAATGATGCAATTCAACAATTTCGGGATGCTAACTCAAGAGTGTCACCAAATGTGAAGGATGTCTTGAAGTTAAGAGTTGGCAATCGAGACCGCACTCCACATCCTAAACATTATGTGGAGATAAGTCAAACAATGTTGTATTAAAAAATTTGTGAGACACATCCACATTGAAAATATCACAAAGATCTTTTGAATCTGTGAAGCCATTTTATTGTGTACCCCTTAAGATTTAGAATTCATGTTGTTGCAAATATAATGTTGATTTTTCAATGCATCATGAATTATTATGGTCCATTCATTCTACTTTGCATACTAATGAAATGCTAGAGGATTGTGGTACAAGTGGTCTACCCAAATCATCAAGAGACTTTCTAAATCAATTTTTATGTCATAGAGATGATGGTTGTTTATTTTATAAAAAAGATTGCTTAAATGCCAAGTGCTCAGAATGTGGTGGCTTGTCCAAGTTTTAGAACATTTTTTTCATGAGGGTTTGGAACACAATTTTGGAAAGACACTCATCCAAAAAAAGGTATATGAAACAGTGAAATATACATTAAAGAGTGGAGGTGAAGGCTCTAGATGTGAGCTAGTTACAAAAGAATACAATGTTGCTGATTTTATCTCAGATTTCAAGACAAATCTTTTTTACAAGTATGTAAGGCATAGTCACAGGTCTTAATTGTTGGATCAATAATTCAGGATGTGTAAGGACAGTTTCCCCATTGGAAATATTATATTCGTTGTAGACTTTGTGGAGAACTATACATTGCAACCCCAAAATGAGACTCAAGCTCAATAGTACAATGCCATTCAGGTTTCTATTTTTGTACACATCACATATAGACATTCCCCTGATAGCACAAAGATGAGCGAAAGATAATAAGAGAGTGTCATTTTTATATGAGCGATGATAGGTCTCACTCTCATGAGTTTTTTCAACATTATTTCCAAAACTATTTTGACTTCTTCCAGGACAATGGTATTGCTATGGATAGGCATCTCATTTGGTCAAATAATTGCATCGGTCAATTTAAGAATGCCAGAATTGTTTTATTGGTTGTGTAGAATGCATGTGGAGAGAGGTGCACCTCATAGTTGGAGTTTTTTTGAGTCAGGGCATGGTAAAGGGGAGCATGATGGAGTAGGTGTGTGTGTGAAGAGAGCTCTAGTTAAGGAGAAATTGAGGATTTCAGGTGTTGTACTTCTTGATGCTCATTCTATTGTCGATTGGTGTACTTTAGCATTGTCACAGAGGGGACTCTTGATTCTACAATGCATAGATTCCTTTGGTTGGTCGAGGAGGGAACTATAGGAGATAGATTGGATTGTCAAACAGTGAAAGACTCTTCAAAAATGCATTCATTCTGAAGCTCAATAGTAGTACATGGACCATTTGGACATGATAGTTGGCTTGTTTTTTCCCCATATGTTTTCAGTATGATTGGAATCATTGTGAGTCAAGTGAGTGGGTGGATACATGGGTTCCATAGTATCTAACTCTTTATCTTTGACACTCTCTATAAAGAAATGATGACATGGACACTTCAGTTGAGTATGACCATCTTTCAGATCTTCTAAAGCCAGGAGATGTTTTTGCATTGGTTGCACCATAGGGGAATTATAAGAGCTCAAATTATTGGTTAGCACACTGTGTACGAGGTAAATAGAAGCTTCTACAACTAATGACAGATGGTGATGAGTTCACATATCCTACTGGTTCAGTTGTTGTTGCGGGAACATGGCTGCAAACATACATGAATTAGAAAGAATGGAATTCATTGCATTTGAAGACTATGAGAAGCACAAAACTATTCTCCTGTATTCACACCTTGTTATAGCAACAAATATCAATTTGTCAAAGAATAGAGGAAGACCAAAGAAAAAATAACTTTGGACTATTAGTAGCTGATCATGAAGCACTATTGGAGACCATAAGCAAAGAGACGACCCTTCAGGACCACTTGACTAGGTAATAAGTTAACTTAGTGCATTATTTTCTAAGTTCATTAAGCTTAATTTCACCTTTCTTAGATTGTATTTTGAGTCAATCAACTTGGTTTTTTTCTATGGATTGTAACTTGTGCAGGAGCACCTATGAAGACACCTACGGTCACCATGGATCCAATAAGAGATAGAAGGACAAAAGGATCCTTATTGGTTAATTGATATCTTTTGAAGCCTATAATGGAAATTTGTAACAATTAATTTGATTCAAAAGTTAAATGTCCTAGAAGTCTTGATAGGTTGGTTTTACAATATGTTAGATCTTGGTAAATTTTCAAGTGTGTACATGCTTAAATGAGAACTTTTAAATCACCAACTTCATACAAGCATATACTACGTGGAAAGGAACATATTTAATTTTCCATCCATTAACCCTTACCAACAAGATAATTGAAATGAGCCTTTCTCCAATTAATCTAATCTAAACAAAATATTTTTTGTTATATATTTATATTAATTTAAAAATAAACATTAGTCAAAGATGAGTAAAAGTGAAAAAACTTATTCTATGTCTTTTCACTCTCAAATATTTCTGCAAGAATAAGAAATTAAAAAAAAATTGTTCAATGATTCTTGAAAATTAAATTTAATTATTTTACATTAAAATTCTATATATGTCAATTTTATCTATTGTTGAATGTCAAAATACAAATAAGTAAAGATAGAATCATTTGTTTAATAATGTGCACTACTATTTCTTTCTCTTGTGATTAATTTACATGGCCGGTGGGTAGCCATTTAGATTTGTATATATTCTCGTGGTGTCGACATACTTGAGAATTTGTGTTAAATTAAGGGGTGTACATATTTTGTTTCCCTCTTTGTTCCTCTCCTACTTTCTTGCATATTATGAATAGTTGTATTGCATAATTTGGAAACAATCAATAACTATCTACATTTCTATCAAAGCAATCTATCAAATTTAAGTATTCCTTTGACAAATCATAAACACTCATTGCTTTTCATAATCCTTTTCCTTAAGAAATTGCACAGACCTCTTCCAATGCTATGTGCACCAATTGGAAAATAACATAATCATAAAATTATGAATTGTTATTTATGATTAATTAGAAAAATTTGTATTTAAGACATAATAGATTTGTTTCATTGAGAATTCAAAAAATAACCAAGGGTGGCAGAAGCTTAGTTAAGAGCTCACACCTCCACTGTGGATCAATAGCATTAGTGCTCATATAAATTGATAGCTACTTTAAATGTGGTTGAATCTGTGAAAACATTTGTCAATGTGTATGTGTTGAAACCAAATTGGTATTCTCTATGATTGCTATCTCCTATTATCGGTATCATCAACACAAGTATTAATGTGACTGCCCCAAATAGAGATATTGGACCCCGGTGAAGAAGTTTGATATCATTCTTAATTCTCAGGTAGATATCACCAAAATTAAGTATCAATTCATGGTATTCTTGGGCCTAACCCTTTTACATACATTCAACATAGGATTTCTACTAAAGGCGGAAGAGATAATACATTTGCAAAATCCCACAATAATGGCTTTTCTTTTTTGTAAGATTCAAAACAAGAACTAATAAAATTTCAGAGGGGTTTTTCAAACCTTATGTTATGAAAAATACATAAAATATTATTTTATTTCAATGTATAAGATATTACATTTGATATGCATTTTATAAAGTGGTGGAGACTGTAGAAGGAAGTTAAATAGTTTAACTATGCATAAACTAACTCTCTATTTATCTACCCTAATCAATGAAATACATTTAATAACAATGCAATACATTATAGTAACACCCTAGGCCTTTAATTGGGTTTTGAGAGGGGTTTTTCAAACATGACATTTTTGATTGATCACCATTTATAAGACCTACTTGGTGTTTTTTCTTTCTTTAGATGGAAAGGCTCTCTACATCTCATTTCTAGGGAATTGTGAAAGACATCGAGGGAAGGTTTTCCCGTTACAAGAAAGATTAGTTCTATGGACTTAATGTATGGTTAATGTAGAAATAGAATTCCTCTAAGGGTATGTGCAAGATCATGAGGGGCCAAACTATGCCCTTAAGTGGCAATGAAAAATCAGCAAATCAAGGTTAGTCAACTTGACGTGAAAATTTCAACTAGTTATCAACCCAATTTCTAAAAGTTGTAAGAATAGAATCTATAGAAAATTGAATGTAGTTTCTAAACTAATTGGCCTTTTTGAAAAAAAGTTAGTATGATTCATGAAAAGTATAGATTTCAATGCAGTAGTAAAAAAATTTGAAGAAAAAAATAGGTAGGTGTATGTCTGACCACCTTAATCATAATCAAATGATAATATGTTATTATAAGATTTTATATATAAGTAGTAGACTCATGTTCAGATGTGACGCATATTTTTTTTAATTTTTTTCCAATAAAATAATTAATTATGAATTTTCTGCTACAACATTTGCAGATTAAAAAAACTCTCGTGTATGACCACCTTAACTCATTCAAAACTTTACAAAATTCAAATTTTATTTTATTTTCCTTATAGTAGGCAAAGCATAGAATGTGACGCATTTTTCAGATTTCAAAAATGTTAAACTGTCTGAAAGTTATAGTCATTTTTCAATCACTATATAAATCAACACTTTAGATGTAACTCAATTAGAAAATAACTAATAATTACTTACCGAATTCAAAATTTTACATCAATTATACCGATAGAAAGCTGATAATCTCCTTAAGATACCCTTTTCGTTTCATCAAATTTGGGTTAAAAAAATGGTTGTCAGCTACATGCTCGAAGTCTGGAACTCAGAGAAATAGGGGAAAAACATGTTTTTGAGACATTTCAATAGTTGACCATGTAGGTTTGGTGCACAAAGCAATACCGAGCCTAATCAGGTACCCAATATTTTTGTGTACTTGATATTTTTGGGTACCCGAAAAGGCCGGCAGAATTTTCACTTTTCACTTTTCCCTCCCCTTTCTCCCTCCCATTTCTCCATCCTTCATATGATTATATATATTAGATTATATCACAATCAAAAACTAACTATATATATATATATATATATATATAATATACATTTTACAATAAATATTATTTAATATGTATTAATATTAAATGTTACATTATATATCATATATTATATATTATTATTTATGTATAATATATATAAATATGTATTTTACAACTATGTACAAAAGGTTGGAAGATTGTAGAAAAATAATGGATGGCCATTGAAAGAAGCAAAGGAAATCAATCAACCATTTAAAAAATTCATGGGCAGCCATTGAGGAAGAGAGAGAGTGAGAAGGTGAGAAGAGAGAGAGAGAGAGAGAGAGAGAGGGAAGGGGACAGACTAAGAGAGAGAATGGGAAGGATAACCAATTCATTACAATATTAATTAGTAAGGAGTGAGGCAAACTTAAATAATATCACAACATGCATTAGAAATCCAAATTCTAGTTACCTGAGTTTTAAGCAAAGTAAGTAAGGTCATGGATAGGGACATTACAGATCCACACATTGTTCAGTCGATACCTCCAAGAACCCACATACACGGGAGTAGGTTTGAAGTAAGACTAAGATTGTTTATCGGTTCAAAAATATTAATGTGTTGTACTTATGATTAACATCCAATGATTGGATGTGAAATTCACAAATTTGATTATATTACCACTGGTTCTATTTCATATTCTACAAAAAATGTATATTTGACATACATATTAATAAATTTCAGTCAAAACCATTTTAAAATAACACATCATTTTATTTTTACACATTGAGAATATCATCAATAGGATTTGAACTGAAATTAACATAGGTCATAGGAAATAAATGCCCCAGCTATTTGTTTTCTTCTGCATTTTAAGTTTCTTATTACAATCAGGAGAAGAATATTACTCTCCAAATGGTTTTGGACAGTAACATTTGTACTTCCTCTTTACAAATATTTCTTCCCTCATCTTGCTACCTATTTATACTGACAAAGTGAATCTAAGAATTTCTGCCATGTAATGGGAGAAAAATGGTTTACTAATTGATGTGTCTAAATAATACATGCAAGACCCTTTTCTTTGATATTGCTCACTAACCCTTTACAACAACTTTTTTTACAAAAACTAGCATGTACTTGCATGAGGACATTATATAGTACGGAAATCCAGCACATAAGCAGCTATCAAGCCGCTCAAAAAGTAGTAACTTATAGCAAGTGGGATAATGCAGATGGTTTAATAAACCTCTATCTTCTTTAATAAACCACTATAGAAAGTGGGATAATGTAGACTGGGGCATGCTTGGGGACAGACAGTCTCCATTTAAACTCAACTCTCTAGAAGTAGTTATCTTTGTCAGTGGAGGAGATACACCCATTAGATCTACAATAACTTTATGCTCACTGGAATTTCCATTTCTCTTCAATTGGATACTCTTTCCAAAATTTCATCTACCCTTTTACTCATTAGGGAAATCAATGGATCTATTTGTGGACATCCAAGGTTTTCGTCACCTAAATGAGAACCTTGAGATGAATCAAGAACTTCTCTATTATAGAGATTAGTACCTTGAGAAGCTCTCTAATTGTCAGCTGAATTAAAATCTTGGACCATAGATGGCTGCCCTTTGTTGTAAAATGAGGAGTGAGACTGCCTTGCCAAAAGTGGCAATGAACTTTCATTTGAGGGATAATGCCTAACATGAGTAACCTAGTCTCCCAAGTCCCATAAATGCAAGGCCATTGATGAATAGGCATTTCTAATAGAAATATTTGTGGTGCTAGAATGAAGTGCATGACCAAATTCTTTGCCTACTAATGAACCAATTTGAGGCTTCATTTCACATTGCTCTATGGATAATTCCATAGCACTAGTTACTTCTCTATCTTAATTTTTTGTGTCTATGTACATGTGCACTAAAGAGCTTCTATCACTACTTGAGCTACTAGCAGATCGTGAGTACTCATCATCATCATGTGACATATGCCCACATGCATATCTTACTTCTTTACTTTTCCACTTTACCCTTCCTAGCTCTTCCTCCTTATCTGTAACTTCTATCATGGGTCCAAGAAGCTCTTCCCACCCTTTCCAATTAATATGCAAATATTTTTGTCCGTAACAGTATTTTTTGCATATATTATTATAATGATCCAATTTGATGCACCTTCGCTATTTGATCCATACTTCCTAGGGATCCTGGTACCCTTTATCATGTGTTAGGACCCCTAGGAAGTCTGCATGACCCTATGGACACATTGGAATACTCAAATGCATTTGAAGGGGTCCTACGACCCCTTCGAACACACTTGAGCATTCAAATGTGTCAAAAAGGGTCATGAAGACTTCCTAGGGGTCCTAGTACACCTTATCATGCATTAGGACCCCTAGGAAATCTGCATGACCAGTATGGACACATTAGAGAAATCAAGTGTTTCTTAAGGTGTCCTACAACACTTTTAGATACATTTGAGCATTCAAATGTGTCAAAAGGGGTCATGGAGAGTTCCTAGGGGTCCTAGTATGCCTTATCACATGTTATCACCCCTAGGAAGTCCCCATGACCCCTATGGACACATTCAAATTCTCAAGTGTGTCTTAAGGGGTCCTACGACACCTTCAAATACATTTAAGCATTCAAATGTGTCAAAAGGGGTCATGGACACTTCCCACGGGTCCTAGTACGCCTTATCACGTGATAGGACCCTTAGGAATTCTGCATGACCCCTATGGACACATGAGACATATCAAGTGTGTCTTAAGGGGTCCTATGACCCCTTCAAACACACTTGAGTGTTCAAATGTCTCAAAAGGGGTCATAGGGACTTCCTAGGGGTCCTAGTATGCCTTGTCACACATTAGGACCCCTAGGAAGTCTGCATGACCCCTATGGACACATTAGACACATCAACTATGTCTTAAGGAGTCCTACGACCCCTTTAGACATATTTGAGTGTTCAAATGTGTCAAAAGGGGTCATGGAGACTTCCTAAGGGTCCTAGTACCCCTTATCATGTGTTAGGACCCCTAGGAAGTCTGCATGACCCATATGGACACATTAGACACATCAAGTGTGTCTTAAGGGGTCCTACAACCCCTTTAGACACACTTGAGGGTTCAAATGTGTCAAAAAGGGTCATGGAGACTTCCTAGAGTTCCTACTACACCTTATCACACATTTTTAGAAAGTCTACATGACCCATATGGATACATTAGACACATCAAGTGTGTCTTAAGGGGTCCTACGACCCCTTTGGACTCACTTGAGCATTCAAATGTGCAAAATCAGTCATGGAGACTTCCTATGGGTCCTAGTACACCTTATCATATGTTAGGACCCCTAGGAATTTTGTATGACCCCTATGGACACATTAGACACATCAAGTGTGTCTTAAGGGGTCATACAACCCCTTCAGACACACTTGAGCATTAAAATGTCTCCAAAGGGGTCTTTGAGATTTCTTAGGGGTCCTAGTATGCCTTATTAGATGTTAGGACCCCTAGGAATTCCACATGACCCCTATGGACACATTAAACACATCAAGTGTGTCTTAACGGGTCCTACAACCCCTTCAAACACACTTGAGCATTCAAATGTGTTGAAATGGGTCATGGAGACTTCCTAGGGGTCCTAGTATCCCTTATCACATGTTAGGACCCCTAGGAAGTTTACATGACCCCTATGGACACATTAGACACATCAAGTGTGTCTAAAAGAGTCCTACAATCCCTTTGGACACACTTGAGTGTTCAAATGTGTCAAAAGGGGTCATGGAGACTTCCTAGGGGTCCTAGTATGTCTTATCACACATTAGGAACCCTAGGAAGTCCACATGACCCCTATGACCACATTAGACACATCAAGTGTGTCTTAAGGGGTCCTACAACCCCTTCAAACATACTTGAGCATTCAAATGTGTCAAAAGGGGTCATGGGGACTTCCTAGGGGTCCTAGTACACCTTATTACATGTTAGGACCTCAAGGAAGTCCACATGACCATAATGGACATATTAAGCACATCAAGTGTGTCTTAAGGGGTCCTACGATACCTTTGGATGGACTTTAGTGGTCAAATATTTCAAAAGGGGTCATGGGCACTTCCTAGAGGTCTTCGTACACCTTATCACATGTTAGGACCCCTAGGAAGTCCGCATGACCCATATCGACACATTAGACACATGAAGTGTGTCTTAAGGTAACCTATTGACCCTTTAGACACATTTGAGCATTCAAAAGTATCAAAATTGGTCATGGGGACTTCTTAGGGGTCCTAATACACCATATCACACATTAGGACCCCTAGGAAGTCCCCATGACCCCTATGGACACATTGGAATGCTCAAGTTTTTATTAAGGGGTCCTACGACCTCTTCGGACACATTTGAGCATTCAAATGTATCAAAAGGGGTCATAGAGACTTCCTAGTTGTCCTAGTATGCCTTATCACATGTTAGGACCCCTAGGATGTCTGCATGACCCCTATAGACACATTAGACACATCAAGTCTATCTTAAAGGGTCCTACAACACCTTTAGACAAACTTGAGCATTCAAATGTATTAAAATGGGTCTTGGAGACTTCCTAGGGATCCTAGTATGCCTTACCACACCTTAGTAGCCCCAAGAAGTCCACATGAGCCCTATGGAAACATTAGACACATCATGTGTCTCTTAAGGGGTCCTACGACCCCTTCAAAAACACTTGAGCATTCAAATGTGTCAAAAGGGGTCATGGAAACTTCCTAGGGGTCATAGTGCACCTTATCACATGTTAGAACCTCTAGGAAGTCCACATGACCCCTATGGACACATTAGAAACATCACGTGTGTCTTAAGGGATCATTCGACCCCTTTGGATACACTTGAGCATTCAAATGTGTCAAAAAGGGTCATGGAGACTTTCTAGGGGTCCTAGTATGCCTTATCACAAATTAGGACCCCTGAGAAGTCTGCATGACCCCTATGGACACATTAGACACATAAAGTGTGTCTTTAGGGGTCCTACGATGCCTTCGGACACACTTGAGCATTCAAATATGTCAAAAGGGGTCATTGAGACTTCCTAAGTGTCCTAGTACACCTTATCACATGTTAGGACCCCTAGGAAGTCCACATGACCCCTATGGACACATTAAACACATCAAGTGTGTCTAAAGGGGTCCTACGATGCCTTTAGACACACTTGAGCCTTCAAATGTGTCAAAAGGGGTCATGGAGACTTCCTAGTGTTCCTAGTATGTCTTATCACACATTAGGACCCCTAGGAAGTTTTCATGACCCCTATGGATCAATTAGACATATAAAGTGTGTCAGAAGTGGTCCTACAACCCCTTTGGACACACTTGAGTGTTCAAATGTGTCAAAAGGGGTTATGGAGACTTCCTAGGGGTCCTAGTACATGTTATCACATGTTAGGACATCTATAAAGTCTACATGATCCCTATGGACACATTAGACACATTGAGTGTGTGTTAAGGGGTCCTACGACCTCTTCAGACACACTTAAGCATTCAAATGTGTCAAAAGGGGTCATGGAGACTTCCTATGGGTCCTAGTACACATTATCACATGTTAAGACTCATATGAAGTCTGCCTAACCCCTATGGACACATTAGACACATTAAGTGTGTCTTAAGGGGTCCTACGACCCCTTCGGAAACACTCGAGCATTCAAATATATCAAAAGGGGCCATGGGAAATTTCTAGGGATCCTAGTACACTTTGTCATGTGTTAAAACCCCAAGGAAGTCTGCATGACCCCTATGGACACATTAAGCACATAAAGTGTTTTTTAAGGGGTCCTACAACCCCTTTGGATACACTTAAGCATTCAAATGTGTCAAAAGGGGTCGTGGGGACTTCCTAGGGGTCCTAGTATGCCTTATCACGTGTTAGGACCCCTAGGAAGTTTGCATGACCTGTATGGACACATTAGACACATCAAGTGTTTCTTAAAGTTTCCTATGACCCCTTCGGACACATTTGAGCATTCAAATGTGTCAAAAGGGGTCATGGAGACTTCCTAGGGGTCCTAATATGCCCTATCACATGTTCGGACCCCTAGGAAGTCCCCATGACCCCTATAGACACATTGGAATGTGCAAGTGCACCTTAATGGGTCCTTCAACCCCTTCAGACACATTTGAACATTCAAATGTGTCAAAAAGGCTCATGGAGACTTCCTAGGGTTCCTAGTATGCCTTATCACACATTAGGACCTCTAGGATGTCCACATGACCCCTATGGAGACATTAGACACATCAACTATGTCTTAAAGGGTCCTACGACTCCATCAGACACACTTGAGCATTCAAATGTGTCAAAAGGGGTCTTAGAGACTTCCTAGGGGTCCTAGTATGCCTTACCACATGTTAGGAGCCCCAGGAAGTCCACATAACTCATATGGACACATTAAACACATCAAGTGTGTCTTAAGGGGTCCTACGACCCCTTCAGACACACTTGAGCATTCAAATGTGTCAAAAGGGGTAATGGAGACTTCGTAGTGGCCCTAGTACACCTTATCACATGTTATGACCACTAGGAAGTCTGGATGACCCCTATGGACACACTAGAAACATCACGTGTGTCTTAAGGGGTCATATAGCCCCTCTGGACACACTTGTACATTCAAATGTGTCAAAAGGGGTCATGGAGAATTCCTAGGGGTTTTAGTATGTGTTATCACACATTAGGACCCCTAGGAAGTCCACATGACCCCTATGGACACATTAGACACATCAAGTGTGTCTTAAGGGGTCCTACAACACCTTCGGACACACTTGAGTGTTGAAATATTTCAAAAAGGGCCATGGAGACTTCCCAGGGGTCCTAGTACACCTTATCACATGTTAGGACCCCTAGAAAGTCCGTAGGACACCTATGGAGACATTAGACACATCAAGCATGTCTTAATGTGTCCTATGACCACTTCAGACACACTTGAGCATTCAAATATGACAAAAGGGGTCATGGGGACTTCCTAGGGGTCGTAGTATGCCTTATCACATGTTAGGACCTCTAGGAAGTGTGCATGACCCCTATGGACACATTAGACATATCAAGTGTCTCTTAAGTGGTCTTACAACACCTTTAGACACACTTGAGCATTCAAATGTGTCAAAAGGGGTCATGGAGACTTCCTAGGGGTCCTAGTATGCCTTATCACATGTTAGGACCTGTACGAAATCTGCATGACCCCTATAGACACATTAGACACATCAAGTGTGTCTTAAGGGCTCCTACGACCCCTACAAACACACTTGAGCATTCAAATTTGTCAAAAGGGGTCATGGGGACTTCCTATGGGTCTTAGTACTCCTTATGACATGTTAGGACCCCTAGGAAGTCCCCATGACCCCTATGGACACATTGGAATGCTCAAGTGTGTCTTAAGGGGTCCTGTGACCCCTTCAGACACACTTGTGCATTCAAATGTGTCAAACGGGGTCATGGAGACTTCCTAGGGGTTGTAGTACACCTTATCACATGTTAGGACCCCTAAGAAGTCTGCATGACCCCTATGGACACATTAGACACATCAAGTGTGTCTTAAGGGGTCTTACAACCCCTTCAGACACACTTGAGCATTCAAATGTGTCAAAAGGGGTCATGGGGACTTCCTAGGGGTCCTAATATTCCTTATCACATGATATGACCCCTACGATGTCTGCATGACCCCTATGAAAATATTAGACACATCAAGTGTGTCTTAAGGGGTCCTACAACCCCTTCAAACATAGTTGAGCATTTAAATGTATCAAAAGGGGTCATGGAGACTTCATAGGGGTCCTAGTACGCCTTATGACACATTAGGACCCCTCAGAAGTCCACATGACCCCTATGGACACATTAGACACATCAAGTGTGTTTTAAGGGGTCCTATGACCCCTTCAGACACACTTGAGCATTCAAATGTGTCAAAAGGGGTCATGGAGACTTCATAGGGGTCCTAGTATGCTTTATCACATGTTAGGACCCTTAGGGAGTCTTCATGACCCTTATGGACACATTAGACACATCGAGTGTCTCTTAAGGTGTCCTACAACATCTTCGAACACACTTGAGCATTTAGATGTGTCAAAAGGGGTCATGGGGACTTCCTATTGGTCCTAGTATGCCTTATCACATGTTAGGACCCCTAGGAAGTCTGCATGACCCCTATGGACACATTAGACACATCAAGTGTATCTTAAGGGGTGTTATGACCCCTTCAGACATAGTGGAGTGTTCAAATGTGTCAGAAGGGGTCATGGAGACTTATTCAGTATAGTCATACCACCGACATTAGAAGAAGTCTATAGAAAAATCTTGTGCTGGATACTTTCAAGAGGACTTGGGTTGAAACTGTCTGTCATCAAATCAACTATGCAGGTATTTTTTTGAATACATTATATACATTATTATATATATTCTATACATTATATATATTATATATATTCTATACATTATATATATTATATATATTATATACATTATTATATAATACATTAATATATTATATATATATATATATATATATATACATATATATATATATATATATATATATATATATATATATATACATATATATATATATATATATATACATATATATATATATATATATATATATATATATACATATATATATATATATATATACATATATATATATATATATATACATATATATATATATATATATATGTATATATATATATTATACATTAGTATATATATATAATATACATTATATATATATATATGTATATATATATATGTATATATATATATGTATATATATATATATGTATATATATATATATATATAAGTTTAATTTTTTCATTTGCTCCCACCCTTTTTTTCATCTTCTTAGAAATATCAGGTACCTGATTTGGAATCGTGTAACCGATTTTTGACTGCTCATATTTGACCAAAATATTCCCTGTCCCCACAGACCGGAAAAGCATGGGATTTCAGACATTTTCACAAATTGCAAGAAAAAAAAATGTGATTTCAGGCCCTTTTTTTTTTTTGTCAACTTGTGTTCTCACCATGGGAAGCAATAGTCGTCGAAAGGCTAAACAGAAGAGGAAAGTGACAAATGAAGAAATTCAAGCATATAGGGAAAAAGATAGGGAAAATCACCGAAGAAAGAGAGAAGGTATGTTAAATATTAATCAAGGTGACCCTATAAATGTAGTTACAAGTGAAGAGGATGTTGAATTTGAAAATAATATGGAAATTAATTTTGTGAATAAAAATGTAGATTTGGGGAATGACAATGAATGGAATGAAGATGAAAATGTACAGATAGAGATTGAAAATGTAGACTTGGGGAATTAGAATGTTGCCCAAGAACCACATGAATGTTACACATCTCCAAATTATATGCAAAATAAAGTCCCTTGCAATAAAGATAATCAATCTTCAAATTCGGGAGAACATTATGAAATGGTTAATTGAAATTGAGGAGAACATTATGAATAATTTGGAAGGAAAGAGATCACATAGAACCATTAGATTGTGGGCTTCAAGACTTTGTGATCATTTTTTTGGAAACAAGACATTGGTTGAGCAATGTCAAATTTTTGTGCAGTTGTTAAAGATGCAAAAGATGAGACCTGTGCTTGTGAAATTGAAGATTTGTGTCAACAAGAAAATGGAGAGAAATGCCATTGTTGTGAAGAATATTTTCAGTTCTCTCAATAGCATTGGGAAGACTACTAGAGAAAAAGACAAGAGAGTTTCTCGGAGGGTTATTACAACCTCCTTAGTAAGTCATCAGTTGAGAAAGGGTCATTTGATGAGACAAACCTATGTTGACTTCAATATAGACTATAAAACTTTGGGTAGAGCACTTGCAAGAAGATAAAGACTTGATGATCCACTTCAAATTGATACATGGGCTTATGGTGGGAGACTTTCGATAAGAAGCTAACAGATTTTGTCAAGGATGAAATTCAAGAATTTGGGGATGCTAACTCAAGAGTGTCACCAAATGTGAAGGATGTCTTGAAGTTGAGAGTTGGCAATTGAGACTGCACTCCACATCCTAAACATTATGTGGAGGTAAGTCAAACAATGTTGTCTAAAAATTTTTGTTAGACACATTCAACATTGAAAATGTCACAAAGGTCTTTTGAATCCATGAAGCCATTTTATTGTGTACCCCTTAAGATTTGGAATACATGTTGCAAATCTCATGTTGAGTTTTCAATGCATCATGAATTATTATGGTCCATTCATTCTACTTTGCATACTAATGAAATGCTAGAGGATTGTGGTGCAAGTGATATTCCCAAATCATCAAGAGACTTGCTAGATCAATTTTTATGTCATAGAGATGATGGTTGTTTATTTTATAAAAAAGATTGCTTAAATGCCAAGTGCTCAGAATGTGGTGGCTTGTCCAAGTTTAGAACATGTTTTCATGAGGGTTTGGAACACAATTTTGGAAAGACACTCGCCCAAAAAAAGGTATATGAAACAGTGAAATATACATTGAAGAGTGGAGGTGAAGGCTCTAGATGTGAGTTAGTTGCAAAAGAATACAATGTTGCTTATTTTATCTTAGATTTCAAGACAAATCTTTTTTACAAGTATGCAAGGCATAGTCATAGGTATCAATGGTTGGATCAACAACTTAGGACATGTAAGGACACTTTCCCCATTGGAAATATTATATCCGTTGTATACTTTGCAGAGAACTATACATTGCAGCCCCAAACTGAGACTCAAGCTCAATACTACAATTCCATTTAGGTTTCTATTTTTGTACACATCACATATAGACATTCCCTTGATAGCACAAAAGATGAGAGAAAGATAATTAGAGAGTACCATTTTTATAT
Organism: Chamaecyparis obtusa; assembly: GCA_027943335.1. Lineage (NCBI taxonomy): Eukaryota > Viridiplantae > Streptophyta > Pinopsida > Cupressales > Cupressaceae > Chamaecyparis > Chamaecyparis obtusa. Next base: position 16,097 of record BSBK01006058.1, read on the forward strand.
GAGCGATGATAGGTCTCACTCTCATGAGTTTGTTCAACATTGTTTTTAGAACTATTTTGACTTCTTGTAGGACAATGTTATTGCTATGGATAGGCATCTCATTTGGTCAGATAATTGCATCGGTCAATTTAAGAATGCCAGAATATTTTATTGGTTGTGTAGAATGCATGTGGAGGGAGGTGTACCTCATATTTGGAGTTTTTTTGAGTCAGGGCATGGTAAAGGGGAGCATGATGGAGTATGTGTGTGTGTAATGAGAGCTCTAGTTAAGGAGAAATTGAGGATTTCAGGTGTTGTACTTCTTGATGCTCATTCTATTGTTTATTGGTGTACTTTAACTTTTTCACAGGAGGACTCTTGATTCTAAAGTGCGTAGATTCTTTTGGTTGGTTGAGGAGGGAACTATAGGAGATAGATTGGATTGTCAAACAGTGAAAGACTCTTCAAAAATGCATTCATTCTGAAGCTCCAATAGTAGTACATGGACCATTTGGACATGAGAGTTGGCCTATTTTTTCCCCATGTGTTTTCAGTATGATTTGGATCATTGTGAGTCAAGTGAGTGGGTGGATACATGGGTTCCACAATATCTAACTCCTTTATCTTTGACACTCTCTATAAGAAATGATGACATGGACACTTCAGTTGAGTATGACCATCTTTCAAATCTTTTGAAGCCAAGAGATGTTTTTGCATTGGTTGCACCGTAGGGGAATGATGAGAGGTTAGATTATTGGTTAGCATGTTGTGTACAAGGTAAACAAAAGCTTGTACAACCGATAACAAATGGTGATGGGTTCACATATCCTACTAGTTTAGTTGTTGTTGCGGGAACATGGCTACGAACATACATGATTAGAAAGAATGGAATTCACGCATTTGAAGACTATGAGAAGCACAAAACTATTCTCATTCATTCACACCTTGTTATAGCAACAAATGTAAATTTGTCAAAGAATCAAGGAAGACCAAAGACAAAAGAACTTTGCACTATTAGTACTGTTGATCATGAAGCACTATTGGAGACCCTGAAGCAAAGAGATGACCCTTCAAAAATAGTTGACTAGGTAATAAGTTAACTTAGTGCATTGTTTTATAAGTTTGTTAAGCTTAATTTCAATACATTAATTTCACCTTTCTTAGATTGTATTTTGAGTCAATAAACTTGGTTTTGTATGTGGATTGTAACTTGTGTAGGTGCACCTATGAAGACACCTATGGTCACCATGGATCCAATTAGAGATAGAAGGACAAAAGGATCCTTATTGGTTAATTGATATCTTTTGAAGCCTATAATGGCAATTTGTAACAATCAATTTGATTTAAAAGTTAAATGTCCTAGAAGTCTTGATAAGGACTTATGACCAAAACCATGTATGGGTGACCAATAGTGCCAACAACGGATCTTAAATGTCATTTACTTATGTCATTTTCATGGTTTGAATGCTTACATGTTTGATTGTTGTTTCCAAAACTTTAAGGATATTATTTTTTATCATTTCAAACAATCTATAGAAGTTAAACCTCAAACATAATAAGCAAAATATTAAAAATAATTAAATTTTAGTAGAGTGCCCACTGGCTTAATCATGATTAGTTTCATAGTTCAAATTTCAAACATACCACTAATAGTCATTGGAATGGAACTGGGTCCAGAAAAGAAGTGTGCATGCTTTCCCATTTGGGTCTTCTCTTGTTTCAGAATGAAAACCTAATTGTTTCCACTGCAGACAAAGACATGTTCCCAAGGACTACTTAATCAATCTAATAAACACAATTGCTTTTAGGCTGCCCAGTGTACCATAATGCATTGTGTATATTATGGTCTGCAAGTGATGTGCTTTTTGAGTTTGCATGAGAGAGTAAAAGGGTTAATTTTTTCATTACTAAAAATGGTGTGGACTATAAGTTGGTGGTTTACTTTCATGACATTGTAAACATGAGTGAAAACCCCATTCCACCCACAGAGTCACTGGAACACTCGTGACCATGCTTGACCCAAGTGACCCCAAAGTGCACTAAGCATGATTGGGTAGTGATCTTCCAAGGCTCATATCTCAGACCTCATGATAGGTATCGATAGGGGCTACGGGTTCATGATTCCAAGGTCTACAATAACCTCTCTTGGTTTTGGGTGATTCGATTTTGTTTTCATTTGGCAAGGTGATCTTAGTCGATGCCAAAACTTGAAATGAGGGTTAGTTGAATGTAGCTCAGTAGTGTATCTTTCAAACCATCCATCTTGGGATCAAACAGTCTGCTCCATTAGCTTCGGTTGGCTGGGTAAATACCATTGACAACCCCATTCCACCCATAGAGTCACTAGAATGCTCGCGACCACACTTGACCCAAGTGACCCCAAGGTGCACTAAGCATGATTGGGCAGTGATCTTTGGAGCCTCATATCTTAGACCTCGTGAGAGGTATTAACAAACCATCAATGGCTACAGGATCATGATTTTGACTTCTACAATAACCTCTCTCAATTTTGGGCGATTCGACTTCATTTGCATTTGGCAAGGTGATCTTAGTCGATGCCAAAACTTGTAGTGAGGGTCAGTTGAAAGTAGCTTAGTAGTGTATCTTTCAAACTATCCATCTTGTGATAAAACCATTTACTCCATCAGCTTTAGTTGGCTAGGTAAATGCCACTGACAACCCCATTCCACCCACGGAGTCATTGGAACGCTCGTGACCACGCTCGACCCAAGTGACCCCAAGGTGCACTAAGCACAATTGGGCAGTGATCTTCTAAGGTTCATATCTCAAACCTCATGAGATGTATTGACAAACCATTAGGGGCTACAAAATCATGATTCCAAGTTCTATAATAGCCTCTCTTAGTTTTGGGTGATTCAACTTCATTTGCATTTGGCAAGGCAATCTCAGTTGATGCCAAAACATGCAGTGAGGGTCAGTTGAAAGTAGCTCAGCAGTGTATCTTTCAAACCATCCATCTTGGGATTGAACCATCTACTCCATTAGCTCTAGTTGGCCAGGTAAATGCCACTGACAACCTTGTTCCACCCACAGAGTCACCGGAACGCTTGCGACCATGCTCGACCCAAGTGAACCCAAGGTGCACTAAGCATGATTGGGCATTGATCTTCTAAAGTTCATATCTCATACCTTGTGAGAGGTATCAAAAAATTGTTAGGGGCTACAGGATCATGATTTTGAGGTCTAAAATAACCTCTCTCAGTTTTGGGTGATTCGACTTCATTTTCATTTGGCAAGGTGATCTCGGTTGATGCCAAAACTTGCAATGAGGGTCAGTTGAAAGTAGCACAGTAGTGTATCTTTCAAACCATCTATCTTGGGATCAAACCATCTACTCCATTGGCTCTGGTTGGCTGGGTAAATGCCACTGACAATCCTATTCTACCCACGGAGTCACTAGAACACTCGCGGCCACGCTTGACCCAAGTGACCCCAAGGTGCACTAAGCATGATTGGGAAGTGATCTTCTAAGGCTCATAGCTCAGACCTTGTGAGAGGTATCAACAAACCATTATTGGCTACAAGATCATTATTCTGAGATCTACAATAACCTTTCTTGATTTTGGGTGATTTGACTTCATTTGCATTTGGCAAGGTGATCTCAGTCGATGCCAAAACTTGTAGTGAGGGTCAGTTGAAAGTAGCTCAGCAGTGTATCTTTTAGACCATCTATCTTGGGATCAAACCATCTACTCCATCAGCTCTAGTTGGCTAGGTAAATGTCACTAACAACCTTTTTCTGCCCATAGAGTCACTAGAATGCTCGCGACCATGCTTGACCCAAGTGACCCCAAGGTGCACTAAGAATGATTGGGCAGCGATCTTCTGAGGCTCGTATCTTAGACCTCATGAGAGGTATTGACAAATCATCAGAGGCTATGAGATCATGATTTTGAAGTCCAAAATAACCTCTCTTGGTTTTGGGTGATTTGACTTCGTTTGCATTTGGCAAGGTGATCTCAGTTGATGCCAAAACTTGCAGTGAGGGTCAGTTGAAAGTAGCTCAACAGTGTATCTTTCAAACCGTCTGTCCTAGCATCAAACTATCTACTCCATCAGCTCTGGTTGGCTGAGTAAATGCCACTGACAACCTCATTCTACCCATGGAGTCACTGGAATTCTTGCCACCACGCTCGACCCAAGTAACCCAAAGGTGCACTAAGCACAATTGGGTAGCGATCTTTTGAGGCTCATATCTTGGACCTCATGAGAGATATTGACAAACCATTAGAGGCTACAAGATCATGTTTCCAAGGTATACAATAACCTCTCTCATTTTTTGGCAATTCGACATTATTTGCATTTGGCAAGGCAATCTCAGTCGATGCCAAAACTTGCAGAGGGTTAGTTGAAAGTAGCTCTGCAGTGTATCTTTCAAACCATCCATCTTGGGATCGAACCGTCTGCTCCATTAGCTCTAGTTGGTTGGTTAAATGAGAGTGATAACCCCGTTCCACCCATAGAGTCACTGGAATGCTCGTGACCACACTCGACCCAAGTGACCCCAAGTTGCACTAAGCATGATTGGGCAGCAATCTTCTAAGGGTCATATCTCAGACCTCATGAGAGGTATCAACAAACCATTAGGGGCTACATGATTTGGATTCTAAGGTCTATAATAACCTCTCTCACTTTTGGGTGATTCAACTTCATTTGCATTTGGCAAGGTGATCTCAGTCGATGCTAAAACTTGCAGTGAGGGTCAGTTGAAAGTAGCTCAGCACTGTTTCTTTCAAACCGTCCATCCTGGCATTGAACTATCTTCTCCATCAACTCTAGTTGGCTAGGTAAATGCCACTAACAACCCTGTTCTACCCATGGAGTCACTAGAACACTCGTGACCATGCTCGACCCAAGTGACCCCAAGGTGCACTAGGCATGATTGGGCAGCGATTTTTTGAGGCTCGTATCTTAGACCTCGTGAGAGGTATCAACAAATCATCAGGGGCTATGTGATTATTTTTCTGAGATCTACAATAATCTCTCTTGGTTTTGGGTGATTCGAATTCATTTACATTTGGCAAGGCAATCTCAGTCGATGTCAAAACTTGCAGTGAGGGTCAATTAAAAGTAGCTCAGCAGTGTATCTTTCAAACCCTCTATTCTGGCATCAAAGTGTCTACTCTATCAGCTCCGATTGGCTAGGTAAACACTAGTGACAACCCCGTTCTACCCACGGAGTCACTAGAATGCTCGCGATCATGCTCGACCCAAGTGACCTAATAGCACAAGTGCTACATTTCTCTATGGATTTAGTAAACCCCAATATGAGTTATGTACATAGTGAGTATATACATAGTATTGAAACAATATAGTACTAAGTGGCTCAAGTGAGTATATATAATGGTATGAAACATAAGAACATACGAAATTATTGAAGTTAAACCTCAAACATAATAAGCTCCATGAACAAGGTATTCCAGAGTAAAGAAAAACAAATGTAACTTCAACAAGATATAATTTAAATCATAATGATAATCATAGTCAAGATATAACTTCACCATTCAATTCCTCAAACATAAATAATAAATATGTATACAAAAGATGATGCAAATATAACATAAAAATGAACATGTTCTATATATAGAAAGTATCAAATGTATCAAAAGTATCTCCATATACAAATATGGCACATGCCATTTCAAAATGTCTACAAAATCAATGTTTCAAGGTGTACAATGTGGCATATATGACATCTCAAAATGTGCCAAGTGGCATCTCTAAATGACAACAAAACTAAAACTACATCCTATGCCGTAGGGGGATCATCAAAATGTAGCCTCTTTGAAGAAGTGTTTGGCTCTGATTGATCCTGCATAAAAAATGAGTTCAAACCCAAGTTAGATTGCTTACTTTATATGATTTGTGTGTATATATATATATATATATATATATATATATATATATATATATATATATATATATATATATATATATATATATATATATATATATATATATATATATATATAATTCATAATTCAAACACTAATTTAATTAAAATTATAACTAAATACAAATATATGTACCTAGCCTCTCGGTCACCTACCACGATCAGGAGTCCTAGCATAAGTCCTTGGTAGCGAAGGGACCATGCCAACAATACCAACTCTAACCTATAAATATATATTTGCAATAATGAGATTAGTAGAGTGGTGCAACATAGAGTAATAAATCTACAAAATAGGATGATTTGTACTAAAATTAAAACTTACATCTAGTGATCCCTCCTCTGGAATAGTGGGCTAGGTCAACAAAGATACAAAATATTCTAGTGGGCCCTCCCTCACACTAGGAGTAACCTATGAGAGTAAAAATATTGTCAATTATATATAAATGTACTTCATCATAACAACCCTAGTTATAAACTACAAATAACAATATGTAAAAGTCTACGTACAATCAGGCTATCACTCCAAATCAAGATGCCTGTCAGCTTAGGCTCTCGAACCTGTGTCGGAACATCATCGATAGCCAAACCCTATATAATAAATTCAAGTAAAATATTTATTACTACACACAAGTGGCATACATATGCATGCATAATTAATCTTAAACAATTAATTACATTTCCTTTGTCGACACCTAATGAAGGAACCCCCTCATGCCCCCCACTGACATCAGCTGTAGCCTACAAGAGTACAATAAGATGACAATATATTAGTAAATGTATGCATTTTATTTCTCTAATTGATAGAGATTTAAGCATGTACACCAAATGATATAAAAAAACTAATGGGTACATAATTTATAATATACCTTATAGGCATCAAGGCCAAATGAAATGGATGAAGCTATGGACTCATCCACCTATCTCAACTCCTCCTGTGTCATCAACTGAACATAAATGGAAAAAATATATATACAAAAGTGCATGCAATCATTAAAACTAATCTAAATTAATTAATTAAATAAGTCATGTGACAAATTTATTTATAATGTTTACTCTTACCATATCAACAGGAGTCCATGGCTCTATGTACACCTCCTGAGCGCTCTCATGAGATGTAGATGCTCCATGAGGTGTTGCAGCCTCTACAATTGTGTCTCCTACATCCTCCTCATCAATAACATACTAATATGTATCAGCATCAGTAAGAGGTCTGAGACACATATTCTTGCATATAATGCAAATATGGGGCTCGCATACATGTGAACTCCAGCGAGATGTCGATGTGCCAGCATCGTCCACACTAGGAGGCAACACTGACTTGGTCTGCATGATCAACTGATCACTTAGCAAATGAATGGCCCTAATAGTCTATGAGCCAACCTCTGCAATGACATCAGGATGTTGCACTCGAGGAGGGGGTGCGAAATCAATGGGGGGGACAAAGGTAGTGGCCTTTTTGTGCTGGGAAAATGGCCTAGTCTGAGGAGCTCCTCCGCCTACACCCATATTGGGCCTCATACTCCAATAATTAACATTGTGATCAAGCACAAACTCAGCATACAATTTTTTTATGAAATAGAAAGGGAGCTCCAAATTGCTATGGGGTGGTTTATCAAAAACCATCCACCAACAATCCCAAAAGTGTGTGTGCATTGCTTCATTTGTGCACCATTTTATTGATAATTTGGGCTTTTTGGGGTCAACTGGTAATTCAGTTTTAGGATTCACAAAAAGAGAGGCTATATCTTCCTTACTTATATTCAGGGCCACAATCCCATCATGGTCAAGCCCGTCATCAAATTGGGTGTGCATATCATCATGCCAATGAAGAGCAGCATTATGTTGCTGCGTGAGTGTGTCAATATTTTCAACAATAGTATTTAATGTGGCAAGCATGGGATCTAATGTAGGTATATTCTGATATGTGTTTTGGAAACCTTGTATTGTGTTCAAATTATCTTGTATCAAATCTTCTAAAGATCGAAGGTTTTGAGACGGGGGATTATTTTGGAGATCATTATTTGGTACGGGAGGGTTATTTTCTTCATTGTTGTCAGCCATGCTTGATTAAATAAAAAACAAATCTAAATTTCAATTTGATTTCATATAATATTACAAAAATAAATACAAAACCCTATTTCAACCAAAAAAACTATATTTAGCATCAAAATGAAATAAAACAATCAAAATCTACAAAGAATTTACTTACCATATACTGCAGAGATCGAATTTGTTGTTGCATAGATAGAATTTTTTGTTGCGGAAATCAGATACCCAAAAATATCATGTATATGATATTTCCAACTGTTTTCCAAACCCAAAACATGAGGAGAAATGAGGAAAATGGCTTGTGGGTTTTGATTTATGCCACAGGTTTTAGGTACCTGATTAGGCTTGTGCTTTGGTGTCAGCTTTGCCCAAGTGTACTAACACCTAGGCCTACTAAAAAGTCAACAAGCATTTTCATGCACTTTTGGATGAGTGAAAAGTGAATATTTTTCACATCGCCACTTTTTGGCCCCTCATGATCTTGCACATACCCCTAAAGGTTTTTGTTCTATATATTTTGAATATAAATGTTAATGGGTTACACATCTAAAGTATGTAGATTATTATCTTATGTCAAATGGGATTGAAGATTTTGTATTAAGGATCTATTTATTGTTCCCTGTTCTTTTTCTCTCTTTTTGTGGAATGTGTATCTAGAATAAAAAAAAATCTAGATGATATTCTGGAGATTGGTTTCTTTGTACTAAATTTTTGTGACCTAAGAGCTATATTACATCAAGAATCATCAAAATATCCTAAACTCCATCATTATTAAGTTTTTTCCTTCTATCTATATGCATATATGCATAAATAAACATACATGTGCACACTAATAATATTGAATTGATTTTTTTCTAAAAACATTCATTTCATTTTGATTCTCTTTTTGTGCCATATAGATGTGCATATAATATTTTCTTGTTCTTGTAGAATGTTTTCTCCAACTACCTATATTTTCTTTGCCTTTGTTCTTCATGTTATAGCATTTGGTGAACAACTTGATAAACCCACAAGTGAGAATTGGGTTGACAAATATATTTTTGTTTTCATCTTTCATTGGTTCTAAAATATGCTTAATCACTTTTTATGGATGCTCTATTTTTAGACATTGGATTTGTGAATATACGTTTTCTTGATTTTAAAAGTCTTTTCTAAAAGCTTACAGAGATACCTCAACACGTATTTTTTAATTTGTAGATGCACCTTAAATTCTTTGCAAAGTGAATGGTGAGATTAAATGCTGACAATCACATGGCTCTAGGGTTTAGGGTATCTTTTAAAGGCATGGATCGATTCTCAAAGGATATTGTAGGGAGATTCGATGAATATTTTGGGGATCAATAGGAGAAATGTAAGAAAGAAAATGACTGGGAGCTACAAGTCATATTTCTAGGTATGTATCAAATACTCATGTCCAAATTAATTTTGTAATGATTTAGTTTCATATCAACTATGAAATCCAAAATTTAAGTGATTAGAAGGATTGGCTTATCAAAAAAATTCACTAAATTAAGGACTAGTTCAATATTATTCTTCAAATCACTACCCTATTTGCATGTTTAATTCTCATTAAGATTCTTTATAGGACTTATCAATGTTATTTTTTGAACATATTGTAAACCCTTCCTCCATAGCATATGAGTGCACATCAGCCATATCATGCATAGTATGTTGAATAACACTTTATTATGCCCCTACATTTGCTTTTAGCCCACATATTCCATTTTATTTTTTTACTTTGTGCATAATCTATGAATACCATGTGTATTAAAAGATACAATCAAATAATTTACAATGGATATTACAAGGATCCCATGCATGAACCAAGAGACCAATTAGAAGAAGGTAATGTCTAGTCAACTAAGACTAATCCCTATTAGCTTACATATGGTCTCACTTTAGGACAGAAAAAGAATGTATGTCAAATTGGTAAATACTTGTGGACTCTTGAAATTAGTATCACATCTTCCATTTCCCAAGCCTAGAGGATTAGAAAGTAATGAAGAAGATTTGTCCATGTCATTTTAAAATAGACCATTAGGATGAAAACCCATAAGGGTTTAGTACAATGATTCTTGTGTATTTGTACTGGAAAATTCTCGTGAAGATATGAAAGAAACCATTAAAAGTATAGCGCCATACTAGTGCACAGGGAGGTTTTTCTAGTGATATATTAGAGCTCCTAGGATTAGGGAAATGGTAGAGTCTATAGTAGTTTAAACCCTTATTTTGGGATTTTAACTAAGTTGTGTAATGAATCGAACCTATACCATGTATGTAATTTTCCATTTAGTATACAAAATTTCATTCCCTAAATCAAGGGTTTTTGAGTCCATGAAAATGTAGTGTTATTAAAGTTATCCAAATGTAGTTGTCCTTCGAATAAAATAAAACCAACATGTAAATCATAGAAACCTTTTACTTGCATTTACCCTTTCTTGTAAAGTCAAATGATAATGTGCATATATTATAAATATAGATGAATGATAGTATATTCATAGTTCAATCCTATGTTACAACTACTTTGATTTTCCCCTACTTTGATTTTCCCTAAATGTAATTTTCTGGCAACACATTTGGAGTCCTCAACCTAATAACTTTAAAGGAAAAGTACAACTTCTCCCAAAAGGCATCTATAATATTTTCTTGTCAAAATCCATTCCATCTTAATTATTCACATCTTCTTGTCCAACATTTTTCTAAACCCATTATGTCAATATTTTCATTCTCCTTTCCAAATTCAAGCTCTTCTAATCCAGAACCACTATCCTTGGCATTATGCTCTACCTATCATAATTTAGGGCTTTCATTTTTTTTATTCATGACCAACTACTTCTTTTCATTCATTTAATATTAACAAGTTGTTTAAAAACACTTCAATGCTATGAAACCTCCATGGTATGAATTTTTTCATTTTGGAAAAATCCTCTACATTTGGTTTTATGGAATAAACAATTTATGGTTATGGTGTACATATTCACAATGCATAGTGCCATCATTTTTTAAATCCACTTCAAATATTCATTGTTAAGGTAAATTGAAGAACTATATTTTGTAAACCTTTAATTAGATCGAATTTCACTGATAACATCATGCTTTGAATTGTTTTGCTCGTAGGTTTATAAACTACTCCATCTCATTCCTCTGACCTTGAATCTCAGAAGTTAGATTGTTATTTTATTTTTATTTTTGTTCAATTATTTTATATTCATCAAATTTGAGTGATCCTCTCCAACCTTGTAAAATGTATGATTTTAGATACATGTTAAAGAAGTGACCTTGTATTCAAGCAAAGGAAGAAAGATCAGAGCCTAATCCAATTCTATTACTCATTCACTCATAATACAAACAATGTGTTGCCATGGCAGGCATAGAAATCATCCATAAAAAAATAATCTCTAACATCATACACTCTATTCAATTCACAATTTATCATGGGAATATTGATTCATGTATTTTATTGATTTTAATAATATGTTTTATTTGATAGAATTTATAATTTAGAGTGTATTTTTTTATAACTCATTTAAAAAAAAAATAGTGGATAGTAATTCATACTAGTTTATTTTTTCATCTAGTCAATTTATGTATAGAAAGCGTCAAATATATTTAGCCACCATAAATGAAAATAACATTTAGTGAAAATAGCTATTAATAGAACACATAGGTAGCATGTGTATACTAGAAATCAAGCCTAATACACCAATGAAACATTACTTTAAAAGACTAAATACAATTGATAAAATGCAATAAAAAATACAAATATTAGTCCCCAAAACTTGTTTCATTGTCCCCTATCCTTAGGGATCCATTTGGTCTATTTATTTTGTTGTCAACAACACAAAGACCATTAATGGATGACTACTCAAGGATGAATGATGAATGATGCAAGATTATGTAATGCAAATTAAGCTATGAAGATGAAATGCTACTAATTAAGCTAGCTCATGATGATTATGCTATGAAATGATCTAATTATGATGACAATTGAAGTTAAATTAATTCTAATATGAATGCAAAAGATTATGGATGTAAATTGGCATTACTTCTATATGCCAATGAAATTGGGATCTTTCTTCCTCAAACATGAGGGGTATTAATAGGATTTTTGAGGCTTGGGGTGAGGTGTCACCAATAAATGGTTAGGATTCAAGTTTTTGGGTATGAGTGGTTAGGATGCAAAAGGGGGGAATAAATGATTATCTCCCCAACCATAAGAGGTCAAGTGTCAATTACATGAGCTGATTTGAGGGCATGTGTCCAAGGAGATTGGAAGGAAGTTGGAGTAGAGGACATGTGGCTAAGATGGACAAGTGTCAAAAATTGGTTGTTCATGATAGGAAATTCCTTATGCCCAATGTACAAGTTGGTTTCCAATTTGTTATAGAGGATATAATCTCCATGCCATGTGTCTCTTTGGTTTTTGGAGAAATTATGCATTTAATAATTGAAATAATTGAATTTCTTGTGACATGTTGATGTGGAAGATTAGTTGACAATGTGAGGTGGAAGAGTCAAGTGGGATGGAAAAGGTATGAAGGGGGTTGATTTAATTTAAATTGATTTTTGATTTAGAAGAATTTATTAGAAATGTGAACTATATAATTAAATCATTGAATTTAATTACATAGTAGAGGAATTAGAAATCCAATTAATCAAATAGCCTGTATTGAATTAATATTCAATTAATATCGTTACTTGACCAATTTTATTGTATACATTTTGTCCCTCTTTGAATCATTGTGCAAGTAACATATTGGTTCAAAGAAAAATTTGATTGTGCCCCGGATAGATGTGTTATTCAGAAAAGATTCATCTAATTCCCCAATTTTGAAAATAATGTAGTAGCTTCCTGCATGCCCCCTCGAGTTGTAAATCGGGAAAATTTTGTGATTTTTAGGTATTTTTGAGATTTTAGGGTTTTTAGAATTTTGTTATAATTTTTTAATTTTTCAAGAATTTTTTTATTTTTTTATTAAGCTCCTGATAAAATGATTTGAAAATTATGCCCATGTGTTATTATGTCTCTAGTGTGTAAAACGAATTTTAATTAATCCCACTTAAATACCCATAGGGTAGAAAGAGGTTAAACCATGGTGATCCCTTAAGCCTAGCACCAATTTTCTTGAGTTCATCAACATGAGTGGCCATCACCGAATAGACCTCTGGTATGTACCCCATATCTTGCTTCATTTCATCACATTTTGTTAATTTTTGCATGTTTTTTTTCAATTTTTCCATTTTTAGTTTCAGGTTTAATGCATTTAATGACTTTTTTAGTATATATAACTAGTTTTCTTGGGCATATAATTATTGTTTTAGTGCATACAATGAATGAACTAGCACATTTAGGTTGTAGATTATCACATATGACTAGGTCATTTTAGCCTTACTAGACATAATAACCCAGCCAAAATAACCTTGGACACTATAACCCCTCCATAATAACCCAAGGACACAATAACCCAAGGTCACAATAACCCATGATCAAAATAACCCATGGTCAAAATAACCCATGGATAAAATAACCCATGGTCATTTTAGATCAAGTTAGTATGCTAAAAAAATGGATTGTGATGCACCATAGAGGATATTTAGGTCATTTTTAGACCATATATCCATTATATACCCCTAAAATATCTTTAAAACATCTTTAATATGATTAAATAACTTATAAAATGGCAAATAATTATAGAAATAAAGACAAATTCATGGGAATAAGCTAAATAAGAGTTATTATGAAAAGACATAAGTCAAAAGGCATTATAAAGAGGCATTAAGAGGATATATAAAGTGGTAGAATTAAGAGAAGTAAAGGAAGGAAGAAGGGGAGAAGAATTAAGAGTGTGTAGAGTGATAAGAAAAAGAGATCAAAATTCATTAAAAAATATATTTTTTAATATAATATTTTCAATATTATATTAAATTTTCCTAGGGGTTTCTATAAAAGTATACAAAAATAAATATACTTTTAGGGAATCAAGAAATTCTTCATAATTTTTAATATATACAATGCCTCTTCAATTTTTAACAAGTAAAAAAAATAAGAAATTACTCATTTTAAATGGTTACACATTTTTTCTTCATCGAGAAGGTGTCGATAAAATGATCTAGCATTGTGCACAATATTTTACAACTAAATATTCAAGTTGGTGCTATACTACAACACAAACAGAATCTGGTGATGTGATTAGTAGTGCAAGAGATAATCATGCTCCCAAAATTGAGATGATCATTGTCAAACAGAAGTTGAATGAAATGAAAGACATGGTGTGCTTGACTCAAGACTCTACAAGAAATATCATTTCTACTACATGTTCTAATATTTCATTACTGGTAGCTCAGGAAAAATACCATCAACCAATGCATTATCTAAAATGAATCAAAGGAAAAGAATAAGATTTGAAGCACCACTACCAAATCCTTAGACATTGAGAGATATTATCTTACCAATTGAATACACAATTACCAATGGAGAGGAAAAGTTTATTGTTCATGATAGTAATGATGAGAATCATTTTTTAATATTCACCACCACACAAAATTTGTAATTACTAAAAGAATCTAAAAATTGATTTAGTGATGGTACATTTAAAACAGTACCAAGTATTTTTCAGCAGTTGTACACAATTCATGGCTTGAAAAATTATGCAATATTTCCAATCATCTATATTCTTATGACCAACAAAACAAGATCCAGTTATATACAAGTACTTGTAAAATTAAAACAACTGCAACCTGATCTAAACCTAAAAACTATACTTATTGATTTTGAACTAGGTTTCAAGGGACCTATTTTTGAAATTTTTCCAAGTGTCACTATTCGGGGATGCTTTTTCCATTTCTCTCAGTACTTGTGGAGGAAAGTTCAAGAAGAAGGTCTACAAACACGTTAGAGTATCATTGAAGTATTTTTATTTGAGATCAAAAAACTTTTTGCATTAGCTTTTGTGCCTCAGATATATGTAATCAATGCTTTTGAAACACTTTACAATCTCATTATATAGAACATGAGGAGACTTTACAACCCATAATTGATTATTTTGAAGACACATGGATTGGAAGACTAATTAGAAGAGGCAACAGATGGTCATCCAAGTTTCCAATCACAATGTGGAACTGCTATTCAGCTATTCAATATGATCTTCCCAAAACCAATAATTCTATCGAGGGATAGCATAGAGGATTTAATGAATTGTTTCAATCATCGCATATGTCAATTTGGAAATTCATCAAAGCAGTGAAAAAAGAATAGGGTCTCCAAGAGAATAAAATAGAGAAATATATGGCTGGACACACTACACAAGCAAGCAAGAAAAAATACCATGAACTCAAAGAAAGACTAAAAAGAGTAGTTGATGGTTATGAGAATAATAATATTTTAGATATAATATAAGAGGAATTGCTCTTAATTTGACACTTTAATTGAAAATTTGAATAATTTTTTTTTAGAAATATACTTGTAATTTATAAATTTTGTTTTCCTTTCTCTATAATCTTATGGGGTTATTTTGTCCATGGATTATTTTGACTACGGGTTATTTTGGATTGGGTTATTATGACCATGGGTTATTTTGTCCTCGAGTTATTTTGGCTGGGTTATTCTATACAGGGTTATTTTGGCTGGGTTATTATGTCCTATAATCATCATTTTAGGGAAAATAATACCTAAATTAGCATATATAGGTCACTAATTAGTGCATACACATTTTAGCGCATATCATAACGACCTTGCATATGATTGATATTTTAGCGTATACGTGACATAAAATCTTGCATACGAGGTTTTAGCACATACACCATGCAAAATAACACATATGTTGCACACAATAGTGCATACACATCAAAGACTAGATTTTAAGACTTTTTTTTATTGTAAGTCAATCATTTTTTGTTTTCAATTTGATTGTGATGATAGATTAGATGTTTTGACCTCATGATTGATGAAGGTCACTCATGGGTGATCAATGAGATTTATCAAAATCTCACCTGAGCAAATTGATAAATATGATGCTTGATTGGTATGCTAATTAGTTGATTGATGGGTTAGGTTGATTGATGATGTTTGATATGATCAAATGATAGATAGATCATTGACTTTCTGATGTTCTTGGTTTATAGGCTTAGTTGAATGTATTAATGATGTGTGGTCAATACCCTAAGACTTTTAGGATGGTCTCATGATTGTCTCTAGTTGATTGCATTGTGATTTTTGCATGCAACTTATCTTCCCTATTGGATATGCCCCACTATAGGGTGAACAAGGGTTTATTGGTAAATTTGGTGAAGTAGTGACATAGTGACCACAACACATCCATTGACCTAGTGATGAGATGACAGTGATACCAGAGTATGTCTACTATAATTTTCACATTTTAGCATGGGTGATGTTGTGTTCTATGATGTTCAGGAGCACAAGAATATTTATGCACTTTAATGAGTATTCACAAATGATATCGTCGAAAGATATGATATATCATGGTAGGTTATGGTAGATTCATATGGACTCTTGCCATTAGTAATTACACAGTTGATTTGAGGGTTTATGTATCCATACAGGAGGTAACACATATTTTTTGTCTAGTGGGGTATTGTTGTGTATAGGAGGTGATATGCATGATTGTGAATAGGAGGTGATATGAGGCAATATGCTTGGGGATCTTGTATATTAGCCCATTTATATCATAATTTATACCCTGTTGTATATGATCACCTACTTCCATTTTATCTTTCAAAATTATGTTACCACATATATGGGCCTAGGAGCCCATTCTCGTGACATAGCCATTAGTAGATCGAGATCATCTAGCCACTCACCCATACATTTATGGATGAAGGAGTATTGTTGTGTAGCCTAAGATGGGTAAGAAACATTATTGGCAGAGAGCTATCGATAATATTGATGTAGTTTGTTGGAGGCCTATGAGCCTTGGAAGGAGGATGCGATGGATATGTCTTATATTTTCATGTCTCAGTAATTGATTTGCCACAATTCATATGTCATTGAGAGATTTATTGTTACCTGAGTGCTTAGACAATATGGTAGGATCTAGGGTATGTTGCAAGGGATAGTTTTGTACACTTGTATACAGAAGGACAAAGTGGATTGGGGTCCTTCTATTTATTTTGAGACAACATTGGGAGAGTACCAAACCTTAGCACCTAGTACTTGGGAATTAATTAGATATGTGGTTGATTAAGGGGATAATCCCGAGCATTCACAGCTGATTATTGAGCATACATTCCTTAGGTTGACATCCCCTAAAGACCCTATGCCACCATTTGATGATGATGAGAAGTCATGACGTAGGAGGTGACAAAGAGGAGGGGCATGTGAGAGAGGGGTTGGGGATGGAGGAGGAGGTGATGACAGAGGAGGTGATGGTGTAGGAGGTGATGGTAAATGAGGTGATGGTGGAGGAGGGGGTGGAGATGGTTATGGAAGAGGGGGTGATGGAAGATGAGAGGGTGGAGATGGAGGAAATGGAGGGGGAGGTGATGGAAGAGATGGTAGTGCACCGATTTCGGATCACATATGGATTGTGCACTAGAGGAGATCATGTGATCCTTAGGATGTAACACATGGTATAATTCCTCTAAGTGATGTAGTACATGTGGCCCTAGTATAGGTGGCTCAAGATCATCTTGGTTCCCTAGATCAGCTAGGTCCTCAACGTGTATATATCATGGTTCCCCATCACCAGCAAGAGACACAAATTTAGAGATCTTCAGGCCAAAATACAATTATTATAGGGTGAGATGGATACTTATTAGTCTAGGATTTGGAAGTTGAAGGTAGAGCTCATGACATGTACCATAGAGCATGATACTGCCATAAAGAGATAACTGACCAGGCCAAGGAGGTTGTTTGATCTATGGATCATGCAGCATTAGAGGGGATTACCATAAAAACCCTTCAAGATTTATGATATGATTTGAGGAGGGGCAAGTACTAAAATGTTTTATATCTCTAGGTGGTACCACTATATTGTTGAGCACTGAGCTATATAGAGAGTATCAGGGAAAGTTTACAATAAGGATGTAATACTCCTCCCATAGTCTGATTTTCTATTTGTTATGGTTATTTTAGGATGATGAATTATATGTTAGGATATCATTTATGTGTATGGTTTTACTAATCCCATACTTGCATGTGTATAGTTAGTGTGTATGTTTTATATATTTTTTTGACATGCCTAATGTGGTTGAGGGATGGAGTCGTAGTTACTTGCTTATGAGATCCACATGATTGGTTGATCCCCACCATTTCTTGTTTATATTTATACATGTATGTACATGCTCATCTTTTATGCAGGTTTGCACGTACGAAGCATCGACTTCCCTGAATTGCCAGTATGAGCGTACCTTATCACAAAATCTCAATGGTAAGAGAAGGGAGATAACATGCAAATCCAAATCCCAATCCAAGCCATTGATTGTTCTAAATATTGGGCAAATATTTGTTTCTACCCATCTGAATTCATCAAAGTGACCTGAATTCATGATCCGTTCCTTGGTGTTTGTTTGATATAGAGTTAGTTGATTTTTGGATTTTGGGAGTCAAGTGGATTTTCTTGTGTGGATTATTTGATTTAAATAATTAAATTAAGATTAATCATGAGATTAGAATGATTATCTTTTATAAATATGAAAATATTAAATATAAGGAATATTTTATTATTAAGGGTTAATTAAATACCTTTGTTAATTAAAAGATTGAATTAAAAGTTTAAATTTGGAATAAAAGAATTTAATTAATTACTAAATCCAAGTGTAAAATTAAAAGGCATAATTGATTTAATTAATATTTAATTTATCAATTTACATAGTTAACTATGTGCTATAGTATTTATTGGTTAATTAAGTAATTATATGCAATTTAAGTTGCACATTCGGTTTAAGTGAAAATTGAATTAGAATTTAAATTTAAAGGTTGAGTTAGAAATTATAATTAAAAAGTGCATTATTTTATTATTAAGTGATTTTAATCATGCAAGTGATTTGATGTAAACTAGGTGGGGAGTTCAGTTCTATTTTTGAGGGTTTGCATGTTTTAGAAACCCTAGGAGCAATGGGTTTTCTTTATGAGGGGTTTTTGGGTATTATATGGAATTATGTCTATTAGGTTTTGGAGGAGCTCTCTTCGGAGAATTTGAGAAATTATTGAAAGTTAGGATTTTTGGAGGTTGAATTTGATTCTTCTTATCTTCAAATTCAGACACTGTTTGAGGTAGGGTTTGAAAACTCTTGTAAATCACTCCTTTGGAAAGATTGTATTCTTCATGTTTGTCAGATCGTTGATGAGTTTTGTTTTTCCATGTTAGTGAAATTGCGAAGAAAAAGCTTCTGGGTTTGATTTGGATGAAAAATTTCTTGTTTGTTTAAATATGTGAAACCCTAGGTTCTTCCTTGAGAAATTTTACACACAAACAATTAAGAAATTTGAAATTCTACGAGTTAGAGTTTGATTATAATTCTTGATAAAATCCTTGAAATTATACCAAATTGAAATCGGAAAATCATTTGGACATATTAGTATTTGATTTTATCTTATGAAAAAAAGATTACTTTTAAATATATATATCAATTCATATCCCAATATTCTAAGTCTTGATGACATATATAATTGTCCATCTTTTGTGTTAATAAAATTTAATATATTTGAACCAAACCCTTTTTCCCATACTTTATTTATTTGTTTGATTTAATTGGGGTTTCTACACACATTCCTATGTTAGGCGTCATAGTGGGAGAAGGAAAATGCAATTTTAATAACGTTCTTGTTTTGTCACTTTTATTCTCTGTCCATAATTGACGCTAGATGTGAAGGTCAAGTCTTGTTGACCCTTGGGTTATGTGCCCTTCTCTATGGAAAACTCCATGCACTTCGTTAGCTGCACCATGCATTTGGAGGGGGAGAACTTTTTATTAGTTACTTGTCCTTCCTTCGTGAGCACTACTTTTGGGGCTAATTTCAATATTTTACTACCCAAGGTTAATGCCATTTTATCCCTTGGTCTCTTTTGAATTTCCTGGTTCATATTTTCTTTTTCATTGGAGACTTATCTTTGCATTAAAATACGTGGATTTGATTTATCCACAAAATTCAAAATTGTTCCCTCCTTGTTTTATGAGTTTGCTGTTTTTTTAATGGGCCATGACTTAATGACTTAGTGGTCGAAGTTTGAATAGTTATGTTAAATAAATTAAACACAAAATTTTCTATGCTTTGTCTCTTTATAGACAAAAGCTCTGAAAGAAATACATGTAAACATATTTCTCTTAAACTTGTTGATTTTATTTATTTTAAAAGAATATGACTTGCTTGTCATAAATAACTAATTAGACCTATTCAATTTGCATGTGTAAATAAAATTTATTTGACATTTGTAAATGGATTTACTCAGATATTTATAAATAGAATTGATCTAAGTTTTAATAATAGATTTTTAAATTGTGTTTTTACAAATCAATTTCTGTGTTAGTTACCAGCTAGAAATTTATAAATGAAATTTAATTAGAATTTATAAATGGAATTTGATTTGTTTTTATTAATGAATTTAATTTTATTTAATTTTATTTTTTTACTTATAAATAGACTTAGTTGTATATTTAAAAATGAAGTTAATTTATCTCTATGTTAATTAGATTTAATCTAATATGTCACTTTTTTTTTTTTGATAAGTTGGTATGTGGGTTTTGTGGTTTATGGGTAGTGAAGCTCTTGGAAGAAGTTGTCAAACCAAAGATTTGGGAAGTAACTGTTAACTCATTTGTGTTTTGTTAGCGTTCTATTTGAGATGTTTTTTGGGGGTTGTTTATCTATGGTTACATATATGTCTTTTTGTGTTATCCATTATTATGTTGTATCGATTATATCTTTTAGATCCAACCTTGTTCTACAGAAGCTTATGGTTATGTGAAACTCCTTGAGAGTGTGTTTTATGATATTTTAGTTTGAGGACCAGTGTGTGTCCCTAATATCTTTTGTGGACTAGAATTTGATCAGTGTATTTTTATGAGACTTATTTGATTATTGGCGACTTGTGAGCCTAGGGGAAGTTAAATAGGTGCATCTTAAGGGAGTGGCTTACAATAGAGGTCCTAGACCCAAAGTGGTAAGTACCAGGGTAACCTATCGTAAGTTTATTTTTTATTAAGTAAAATAGGTTTTATAGGGTTCCTGAAACACACAACAAAAAAAATAGTATCAATTAAAAGATCAGAGAGTAGCTAAAGAAAAGCAACAAAGAAACAAACCAAAATAAAAACATCCACGATAAAGTAAAAGTCTAGCAGAGTAAAAGAGAGATGCCGAAAAAGGGAACTAGGGAACAAGATCAGGCAAGGTTCCTGAGTATTGCTGCAACATTACTTTCGAGAATCTCCATCTTCTTTGCTGCTTCTTTTATTTTCTAGATTTCAAGGGATCCTTCTTCAGCCAAATTTTTCTTTGTTCTAGCTCTGGTTCTCTTACCCGGACCTTCAATAGACTTCTCCTTTTTATCCTCAGTGGTCCTCTGCTCTTCCTTACTATCCATCTTCTCTTCCATTTTATCAATAAGCAACTTGATGTGCTCGTTGGAGGATTTGAGGATCTTAAAATTTTGTTTTGTTACACCTTTAATGGTATCTTCAAGTCTTTTCATACCTCTTTCCAAATGGTCAATCCTAGAATCTAGACAATGCTTGTGTTCTATGGCTTTGTGATCCTTTTTAGCCATGCTCTGGACTTTGTCCTTGAGATCATCAATTTCAAAGAAAAGCCATTTGAAGGACCTAAACTAGTCCAACATACTATTCTTTTCTTGTTAAGGGTCACTGAGGACAACCAAAGCGGAGTCTATTAGATCCTCCTAAATTTTGCCATCAATGTCCTCAAGGATTTTGGGGTTTACAACTTCTATGATGATCACCATGCACACTGTGTTCATATTGAAGTTCCTCCACATGTGATAATATAGTAATTATTCTACACCTATCATAAGTTTATTAACACGTGATAATATAGTAATTAAAATTTAGACAGTTCATTAAAAACATAATTTAGAGATTATGCCTCACCTATGCCTTGAGCGCTTGTTTAGGCTAAGGATGGTAATGAGATGATACCTAGAGAGTAGGTATGATTAGAATTCCTCATGGTCTTGAGAGGGTATTCTAGTTCTGCATGGGTCATATTGAGGGTCTAGGGCCCATAGTGGCCAATCCAAAGTAACTCAATGCTTGAGGGTCCGGGGTCCATTGTGACCAGTCCAGGATAACTCAAGTAGATGGCCATGTGATGACACTCCCATAGTATGTATCCTACATCTCCTCCTATTTTATTTGCATTTTCCTCTAGTGGTTGTCTTGGTATTTCAGTATTACCTAGTGGTGTGTCTCTATTATTTCAGTATTATTTGGTGATTTTTTTTTGTTTGATATGTTGGTATTTGGTGTTTTGTTACATGTTGGCACTAGTAAATTTTACCCTATTTTTTGACAAGAAATAGTCAAATTTTCTACACCAATTGGTCGAAAAGATGACCAAAACTATCGTCAATCTTTTTTCATCAATTAATCTACACATCAAATAACAGTCAAAATTTTGACACTATAAGTGGTCGAATTATCCACTGAATCAATCCCTTGGAACTGGAAGAATAAGACATCAAATGCATAGCATTCTCGTCAATTCTACTATTGTAAAGGTCAAAATTGAGACCATTGATTAGTCAAAATATCCACAACAGTTCAACAAAGTGGCCGTCAAATGCATAGCATTCTTGTCGAGCACAGTGTTGTGTAAAGGTCAAAAAATAGACCAATACTAATTTTTGGTTAAAAAAAAATGTGACTAGACAAGCTCACCGATGTTCATAACCAGGTTTGATCTTCATCCTAGGACTGAAAGTTTGGCCTCCTTTAGCTTCTAATAGGCTAGGCTTCTATTGTATGGTTTCATTTATTTTGTTTCATTTCAATGTTATCTGTATTTGTGTTGCTAAACTTGTCTGAGGTTTACTAGTTTTAGATTCACCTTCTTTAGTTAGAGATCTCTCATTTTTGTTCTATTAATTACTTTTATTGCTCTTAGAATTTTTCTTAACACTGACTTAATATCCTAACCCATTTACTTTCTAAGTCTCATTGATTTACTTTGGTCATTTTGGTACATAAAAAAATTTTCATTTTAGTTTGTACTTTTCTTTTTCTCTTTTATTGGTGCTCTACTTTTGCCTTTTTCAATTTTCTTATTATTTGAACAATTGTCATATTATGGATACAAGTACTTTTTTTGAATTCTTAGCTGATATTTTACCCTCTGGGTAATCCAAATCACATTGATAGAAATAAATTTAAGACTAGAAAAAGGTTTAATAGGGTTCAAGATTGGCTGAAATTTATATCTATGTGATTTCCTGATGAGAAGTGTTTTGAGATATAGACCTGTGCAATCCAATCTCCCAAGGAATAGACAGCACCAGTTATCGCCATCTATGCCAAAATAGGATTTGTCTTCAAGGCCTCTTCATACGCAGTCCAGTTATGCACAAGAGCATATCTGACAATCTCATAGAGGGTCCATCCCTAAAAACAAAAGCACCATTTTAGTTTGAATATTGAATATATACAAATATAATGATGAAAGAAAAGAAGACAATCATACACTCTCTGATTTTGAGGTATAGAATAGAAAATATAAGCTGGAAAGCCAATAAAAAACATAAGAGACAAATCACACTTCAAGAAAGTACAAAAAGAAAAGCAAGATAAGTTCTTATTAGGCCACTGAAAAGCTTTCAGTATTTTAGATAAGACATCACAGGTATTTATTTGTATTCTGAAGCCTTGTTATAGAAATTTGTTTTTATTAATCCTAGGAATTAGTTAGCGAATCTTCTTCTTTCTTTCTAAATTCATGGATGATTATATTTTTCTATAGTAAATAGCATATGTAACAGATAAACATGAAATCAGCAACAAATATCTACCTCTAAATACAACTCCAAATCAATGAATAAAAGAAGAAAATGATAATGCTGATTGGGTATCCAGTAAATTAAATAGTTTAATCATGCAAATAGATGTGGATATTCATAGCCTCAAGAAAATTCAAACTAACTAAGAAAGCTTCGTTTACCTACATATTTGTGTGCTTGTCTGAGTTTGATATGCAAATCAAGTTGTACAACCTTCAGAATAGATCCTATTCAAGTAAGGTCATACAACTTGATCTGCGTATCAAACTCAGACAAGCACACAAATCTGTAAGTAAATGTTGATTAAATATTTTTATTTTAATAGCAATTTAAAAGGCTATTTAAATGTTTTGACAGTTTGATAAGAACAAAATTGGTATTTAGATATAAATTATTGAACTAGAATAGGAGGTAGAAGTGAAGGAGGTATGTGTTGAATGCATATGTGCTAAATGCGTATGTGCTGAAGGTCAAAAGGAGGTAGAAGCGAAGGAGGTATGTGCTGAATGCATATGTGCTAAATGCGTATGTGCTGAAGGTCGAAAGGAGGTAGAAGCTAGAACAAGGTAGAAGTGAAGGAGGTATGTGCTGAATGCATATGTTTCCAATTTCTATCGTATTGAGCATTATAATTTTGAATGGTTTGTGTGCATTGTCCATGACTTCACATCATACATGTATCCTTATTGGCATTCTATAAAACATTACAGTTTAATTTATGTGCCACTTAGTTCCAAAACCCTAATCTTTTCATATCAACATGCGATAGAGTTTTTTGTCCAAACTCTATTGCATGTTGATATACAAAAATTTCCCAGCCCATGCCAAAAAATTCAATTCTAGTGCTTGTACTGAGACCTTAAATTATTGAGCTTCTCTTTGTTTTGAGGATAGTTTAACATTCTCTGAGAAACATAATTGTAGGAATCATAGTCACATTTTTTTTGAGACAATGTAATTGAGTGGTATACCCAGACAATGGAGAGCAACTTTTGCACCTCCAATTCCAAGTTGTTCTCCATCTCGCAGTGTCAACTTGGAATCGGAGGTGCAGAAGTTGCACTCTATCTGGCTATACAACTCAATTATGTTGTCTTTAAAAAAATGTGACCATAATGCCTACAATTATGTTTTGAGAATAGTTTAATTAACATTCTCTACTTAATAGGGCCAACCACATGAAGGTGGAAGCTCATCTGGCCCCTCCTAGGATCCTCTTATGACCCTTTACGACACTTTAAGACCTCTAAGATGATCTCTTAGGGATCGTAAAGGGTCATAAGGGGTCCTGGGACACAACAATTGAGAAACATAAGTGTAGGCATCGTGGTCACAATTTTTTGGAAACACAACATAATTGAGTGGTATACCCAGATGATGTAATGTAGCCACTACTCCTGTAGTTCTAAGTTGACACTGCGGGATGCAAAAACCAAAGATAAGGAATCTATATTTTTTTTTTGGGTCCACAATGTCAACTTAGAACTGCAGGAGTAGTGGTTGTGTTGCATTTTTTGGGTATAGCATTCAATTATGTTGTGTCTCCAAACAATTGGGACCATGATGCCTAAATTTATGTTTCTTAGTTCTTGTGATACCTACATTTATGTTTTGTAGCTATCATGTTTATTTGCATGTTCTTTGTGTTTGGCTTCTCTCCCTCACATCGAAAATAAGATTTTTCCCACTCTAAATTGAGAATGCGCATGCAACACAAGCAGAATATGCATGGATAGTAGGTGGAGTTGAAAAAACACAACACATTTACATTTTCACGATGGTCTATAACTTAAAATACGCAATTAAAGACCTCTATAAAAAATGCAACCCTGTTGTGTTTTTCAACTCCACCTGATATCCTATGTATATGAATTGAGATTGCATATTGAACTAGGCTTCTCTTTCTGCATTGCCTGAAACCAAGAGACTGTCACAATTAACATCTAAATGGTGCATCTCACCATCACAACTAATCCACCTTAAACAATTGACTATGTTTTCTTGTATTAAATATTCATTAATCAAAATTTGAATAGAAAATGTATACCTTGAGTACTACAATTCACATTAGAATCGATGCCTCCATCATGCTCGATTGGTGCAGTATCAATATGGGCAGGTTGCATTCCAATGTAAATAAAATAGATGTAGATTTAGATGACGATATCATAGAAATCCCTAATTCATAGTCTATTAGGGATTTCTACAATATCCTCATCTATATCTATAGCTAATGCCTCTGTACATTGTTGCAGGTGCTTTTCCCCTATTTGATATTTATCTTCAGGTCCACACTTGTTATGTTGGTTGTTGCTAGCAGGTCACAATCAGTGATTAGGAGAGCCCTGTTTTGGCACGAGTCATGTAGTATAAGCACTAGAATTAAGTTTTTTGGCACAGCTAGGAAATTTTTGTATATCAAAATGTGATAGAGTTTTTTGTCCAAACTCTATTGTATGTTGATATACAAAAATTTCCCAGCCCATGCCAAAAAACTCAATTCTAGTTCTTGTACTGAGCCCTTAAATTATTGAGCTTCTCTTTGTTTCGAGAATAGTTTAACATTCTTTGAGAAAAATAATTGTAGGCATCATGGTCACATTTTTTTGGAGACAATGTAATTGAGTGGTATACCCAGAAGATGGAGAGAAACTTTTGCACCTCCAGTTCCAAGTTGTTCTCCATCCCGCAGTGTCAACTTGGAATCAGAGGTGCAGAAGTTGCACTCCTTCTGGGTATACAACTCAATTATGTTGTCTCCAAAAAAATGTGACCATGATGCCTACAATTATGTTTTGAGAATAGTTTAATTAACATTCTCTACTTAACAAGGCCAACCACATGAAGGTGGAAGCTCATCTAACCCCTCCTAGGAGCCTCTTATGACCCTTTACGACATTTTAATACCTCTAAGATGTATTCTTAGAGGTCATAAATGGTCGTAAAGGGTCATAAGGGGTCTTGGGACACAACAGCTAAGAAACATAAATGTAGGCATCATGGTCACATCTTTTTGGAGACAATGTAATTGAGTTGTATACCTAAGCGATGGAGTGCAACTTCTGCACCTCCGATTCCAAATTCACACTACGGGATTCAAAGACCATAGATAAGGAATAAATTTAGAGAGAGGAGGAGGGCCATAATGACAAAAATAATATAGGACAAACCTCAAGTTAAATGAGGCAACTACAAATATTTTAATAGTTTTTTATTATTAAATAATGAAATTTGCATATACTAGTGTTCTAAGCCCCCTCATTACATTATTTATTATTGTAAGCCCCCTCTAACTTACGCATCTAGAAAATGAAACTAAAACCTATTGGGATTGAGACAAACCTTATAGAACAACAGCAGCTAGGAATGATTGCTTTCCAACATCTGTTGAATACATCTATTGGAGGACCTTGTATTCATGAGCTACACCTTGTATTCATGAGCTACAAATGTATTCAACAGATGTTGGAAATTGATGTTGTTGTTGTTCTATAAGGTTTGTCTCAAACCCAATAGGTTGTAGTTTCATTTTCTAGATGTGTAAGTTAGAGGGGGCTTACAATAATAAATCATGTAATGAGGGGGCTTAGAACACTAGTATATGTAAATTTCATTATTTAATAGTAAAATTCTATTAAAATGTTTGCAGTTGCCTCATTTAACTTGAGGTTCATCCTGTATTATTTTGGTCATTATGGACCTCGTCTGCTCTCTAAATTTATTCCTTATTTATGGTCTTTGTCTCCCAGAGTGTCAACTTGGAATCAGAGGTGCAGAAGTTGCACTCCATCACTTGGGTATACAACTCAATTACATTGTCTCCAAAAAATTGTGACCGTGATGCCTACAATTATGTTTCTTAGCTGTTGTGAAATCTACATTTATGTTTCTCAGTTGTCATGTTTATACCTTCTCTCATTTGCTGGTGTGATTCCTCTTTGAGTATCCCCATTCTCCTTTGCATCCAAAATGAACTCATTCTAATCCCTCACTGGAATGAAGGGGGACTTCATACCATGTTGCGCTCAAACTTTGGTGAGACTTCATACCACATAGCATCTGTATATTATGTCTAATGCGTTATTTATGCTTGTATTGGTGGGAAAACTCTTGAAAACATGCAAAAGAGATTGCATTCAACCATGTTGCTTACATGACACATGTAGTTTACTCTTGAAAACATGCAAAATAGATTGCATTGATAGTAGATTGGGGCTCACCTAAGCCATAAACATGAAGAATTATTCTAAAAAAAGATGTAAACCATATATATGTGCACTTGAGGAAAAGCGAAGTTATGTCATATCAATATTAAAATATTAGTTACAATATAAAAATACTAAACTAACTAATTCCTAAGTTCATCTTTGCATATGGTCACAACAAAGATATGCGATTACAATACAGAGAAGGCATCGTAAAAATATATTTTTAGAATTTTTCCTAGCCTGACATGTTTTGCACTCAAATCCTTCATCGCGGATAAGTGGAGATGGGCAGATAGATGCAGATGAGTTGTCATTGACCCAACTAAAGTATCCACAGCCATTATTTCCCTATGATACCCAGTCTACATTAGTTCTTATATTATAATGAATAGTAGTTACATTAGAAACTTTAAATATATATACATTAGCAACCTTTTTTTGATTAGGGTAGCACCAAAATTGTCATCCAGGGTTGTTCAATGTCCATGAAGTCTTCAACACACACTTCCCATGACCACATTGACAGTTTGACACATTGATAAGAGTCATCGAACCTATATCAATAATGCACCACACCATCATTACTACATTTATTATTTTTATATGAAATACACCAAGGAGTACCATCAGAAGTATTAACCATTTACAATAATGAAAAGTAAACCTAAATCAAATAGCTCATTTTTTTATCAGCATGTGTAGTCTATGTGTATATGAAAAATGAAAGAAATATGAAGCTGAAATAAAATAGTGAACAAAATAGTATTCCACATAGAGTGAATGAAATATACCATCAAAAGGTGACAAAATCCTATCTCGAAGCACAGACATAGGAAATAAAAAAGGGACAAAAGACAAGAAATAAGAAAAATCATTATGACTATAATCAAAAAAAGAAACACTCTTTGTCAACAATTTCCAAAATCATTAGGACTATAAATTGATGGTTCTGATATTGCTTTGCCATTACAACAATTGAGCACTCATCATTTGGTACTTCTTGGTGTATTCCATTTAATTTTTCAGTTGCCATGTTTATGTGCATGTTCTTTATGTGTTTGGCTTCTCTCCCTCGCAAGGGATATGTCGATAGGTAATTGATTTGAAAGCATAATAATTTGACAGTCTTTTTTTAGGATAGGCATAATCATCCCACCAACCTTAATTAGCAACATTGGTGTCCTATCATTGCACATGTGCAAGATGGTAAGGGTCTATTCAAGGGTCCTATCATTGCATATGTGTATATATACATATATGCACACGTGTATATATAGTACACATACACATGTGTGTATATGTGTATACATGTGTGTATATGCACACATATATACACATATGCACGCATGTGTATATATACACACACACAAATGTGTGTACATGTGTGTGTATACACACACATATACAATCATTTAAACATGGACAATCAAGTTGCAGTTGACCAAGTGAATTTTGAGTGGGAAAGTCAAAACTCAAGGTGGAATTGATTTATCGAGTAAGACAACATTTTCAAACAACTTGGAGTGTACTTATTTCAATTAACTCAATACTCATGGAAGGTTTCTTCAATTGCAATGCTGGTAAGCATTGTGTGATAGCAAACAATACTATAACACATCTATGAGTCTATGAGTTAATACCATGAAATGATCATTATATGATGATCCAAATCATAATATATGCTCCTCCTTCAAACCGATCTACTACTACTGCACTATACCTACAAACTTGATCAAAGAAACCCTTAATGTTTCATTATAGTCAATGATGATTAGCACTATTCCTACATAAAAGATGTTAGAATATCATATAAATAAATGTTAGATGAATGCTTCCCATGAAATCTAGGCCCTTGGAATTCATGGGAAGGCCATATCTTGGTGAGAACCTAGACTATTGCAAAAGAAACTCAAAACTTATAGCCTATCAAGTAACCCTAGGCGTCTAAACAGTTAACACGGAATATACAAAATATATTCAGGCCAATAATTGATGACAATGAACTTCTAATTCATCACAATGAATGGAAATAGGCTTCTAGTATATCTCTACACTTCCCACAATGAAAACTTGTTCAAATTTGCAGAGAATCAAAACATTTTATGTTATATTATGAATGAAAACTTGTTCAAATTTGCAGAGAATCAAAATATGTTATATTGTGATGATATCAAGATTTATGTAGGTGTTGTCTTATTTCCATATTATATGACCTCAAAATACATCAATCAATGTTTACAAACTTGTATTAATCATAATGAATATTTGAGCCCTACAATATTAGGATAATTCTCAAAGATATGCTCATTATTTTATAATATCCCAATCTCCTCATATTTCTATTTTAAAATTATCTATTTTTAATTCAAGTTTATACTACGAGTAAGTATATATCCTTATATAATTAAGACCATGACTAAGTAAAGTTACATAGCATATCGCCACTCTTATATAAACACTTAGCATATATAGAGACAATGAAATATCAGCATACATATTGCAAGTAATGTAATGAATAATAGGACTCTCTTCAAATATCTATAAGGAACTTTTCATGACTTTCTGATTGACCATGATAATTTCTCCATTATGAGGGAACTTCAAAAATTCATGGATAGTAGAAGGTATAACTCTCATTAAAGTAAGCCAAGGATGACCTAGTCTTACTTGGAATTGATTGGATTTAGGAATAGTGACAAAGGTGACAATCTAAGCACTTCTTACCAACTTCAATAGGAAGGGTCATAAAACTTATGGTAGAACAAGTAAAACAATCATGCACCTTAACCATGACATCAGATTTTTCATAAGTTTCTTGATGAAATTGTTAGGTAAAGAGATGTTATTTGGTAATAACAGTCACCATACATAGGATTAATAAGCACTCCTCAAGAGAGCTCTTGATTAATCTTCATAGTAATGTATAGGGGTCCATCAACAACCTTAATAGTTTCCTTGATATCAAAGGTTATGCAAGGTTCAAGCCTAGGTTTTGGAATAGGTTTAGGTTTCTCAATTAGGTTGACTACATTATTTTCTGCATTATATGTAGTGTCAACATTCACTGATTAGCAGGTATTTCAAGTCTCCAAGTGTGGAGTTCACTATCCCTGGCAGTTCTCTATTGGTTTACAATAGTGCTTCTTCCCATAATCAAACAATGGATTTGATTCCAACCTAAGATTACATAAAAAACCTCATAAAATTTCAAAACAATAAGAATACAATTTTCATTCATAGTCACTATCACTATTCCTCAAATCAGTGATTAGAACAGGCAATTAAAACATCCCTCAAATCATTAATCAGTTGATTATTATATAAGCTCATCAAGAATGAGTTGGAGAGGACTGCATCAAAACCAAAAACATTAATCAGTTGATTATTATATAAGCTCCTCAAGCATGAGTTGGATGATGTGGATTATGTAGATATAAGAACTAATGTATCCACATCATCCAACTCATTCTTGAGGAGCTTATATTATTTACTATCTCATAATAGTAAGATTGGTACCTATCCTAGTAAGTCATTATGAGATAGTAAATACAATATACATCCAATCTTGGTCCACAAGCATGAGTTGGACAATGTGGATTATGTAGATATAATAACTAATGTATCAACATCATCCAACTCATGCTTGAGGAGCTTATATTATTTACTACCTTTTTGCCTTGGCATTTGTCATTATTTTTGAGAAATTCAGTCTATAAAAGGATGGTGAACATAAATGATATTTCAATAGATGGAAATTCAAGTCCCATAAATATCAGTGGATAGTGCTACAAAAAAATTATGACAACCTTCATGTTGAAGTGACAGTCTTGCCTAAGAAAATAGTGGACAATTGTAAGTCCAAACATTAAGGTTGTGTAGAAATAGTCTATAAAAGCTTACAAGCAAGATGAGAATGCCCTTTGAAAATGTTGGATGGCATGTTGATAATGGTTTCCATATAGAAATAGAAAAGGAAAACCATAGAACAGTCAGTCCTATGAAGAATTTAAAAGGTTAAAATGGAAGACAATCTAAATGGTCATGTGACAATCACAAATGTTGTTGGAGTTGAACATTTAGCAAACTAGGCCAAGGGAATGATGAACTAATAGGTATAATAGTCAATGTTAAAAAAGTTGATGTCAAAAGAACGTTGATCTCAAAGGATTTTTAGTTAACCGTGAAGGTAAAATTTTGAAGATAGCTAAAGACAACCAACAATCCAAGTATAGCCACAAGAAACATCACAATGAGGACAATCATCCCATGACAGTCATGTTATACACTAATTTTGCACCCTTGTCTCAAGCTCTCATAGTCTTGATAACCTAGTATAACATGGGAATCATCTCCAAGTTGTGGGACCTATGCTAACTGAGATGAAACCTCTAGGTTCTAGGCTGGTTCCTCTTGGATAATCACCTTAATTTGCTTCTAGACATGAAAAGTAAACTTTTGAGGGAAAGGGAGAGAAGGAATGCTTGGAAAGGGAAATGACTGAGAGAAAACTACCTACTAGGTAATACACCAAAATGAAGGGTTTGGATCTCAGTATAGAGGATGAAAATAATGAACAACTCAACTCTAGGAGATCACAACTCACTAAATAGGCTTGCATAAGTATTTCATAGAAGGGTCTGCAATAGAAAGAGGCTATTCAGGGAAAGAAAAGATTTCACAAACAATAGCATTCCTAAGGGATTTAGGCACAAATTATGACCTACAAACAAACATTCACCTCTACAACTCGGTATAGGAATGAGACAGATAGTCAGGGGGTTGAGGTATACCCACAAGAGCATTCACATCAAATCATCCACAATAACACACAATAATTGTAGAAAGAGAGAGGTATCAGGAACCCTGAGATATCACTGAAAACATACATATACTTTGATTCAATAAGAGATAATTCAGGCAAGGAAGCATAGGGACATGAAGAATTGTCACAAAATACCTCTGCAATATCTGAATCATCAATGGGAGATTACAGAATGTAGAAAACTAGAGGGAAAAAAAATGCCACAGATAGCCTTCTAAGAAAGAGACTTTCTTCTTTACAAAATGTGAACTCTGAGCTTGAAAAGCTCCAAAAATTAATTATATACATCTCCTTTATTGCACACAGGCAGGAGAAAAAATCTCATTCGGGTTACATAAATCTGCATAAAATAATCAAACCCTAAACCTATCACTTTCTGATCATAAATTCACATGAAAATATCTCAACCGATCAAATATGTCTTGAGTGCCTATCCCTGTACTGAAATTGCCTGCAGACAAAAACCTTGATCCAACTACTTCTCTGCAAGTTGAGCCTGCCATAACTATCAAATTTGGTACTATCAGAAGGAGAATCCATCAAAATAGTTGTCTAGATCCCTGCATCACCTTTCCAATTGCAATCACCCCTGAAAAAATAAATTTTGAGCTACCTGCGCTTGCAAACATTCTCTACAAGAACAAATAGAAGAAAACCCATGAAAGATATTGCAATTCCTTTTTGAAAAATTCAAAGGCCACATAATCAGTCAAGAGCTAATAGAAAATGAGCATGTCACAATCGATCGACACCTTAGAAGGTAGAAGAAACTTGACCTTGCATCAGACGGTGGTCGCATGATCGCATGGGATCGGAAGATCCCATGCAGTTACGCGACCACCGTTGGATCCTCTTTGACTGCCAACACACTTAAGATACTCAGCCCCACTGATAATAACCAACTGTTCCACCTAGCAACCAATGAAGAATGAAAACATCACCACCCGAGGACCCACCGCTTGAGACTTAGCAATAAAGTGGATCTAACGGCTATCACATGATCGCATGGAATCGAAAGATTCCATACGAACATGCGACTACCATAGATCTTAGATCAACTGGGGCCTACCTTGTGTTGGGAGTTCCCATTGATCTTCACTTGTAGATTTATACTTTGATGGATAACTTAAATAACACTTTGACTCTATCACCACTCCAAAGTCTACAAGAAAGAGGGCCAATTAACAAGTATCAAAAGAGATCCTCCTACACTTTGAGCCTCACTGCTCAAGCAGGTGTACCCTTGACTCACTTCTCCAAAGGAGTCTCAAAACAATATACAACTATACCCCATACTAATTTGTTAAAGATTTTATCATTTGAATGTTTGTGTGTGTAGTTGATGACAATGAAATGCCTCCAGAGGATGGACCACTGCCTTAACCTAGGGCAAAGAGTCACCCAATTACATACATCAACTGAAGACCTTAACTCAAACACAATAGAATCTAGGATAAGTGCTTTGCCTATTACCCCTCTCCCTCAAACACAAGGACATCAGATTCTTACCTGGTTGTAAACTCACTGAACCCACCCAAAAGACTTTAATCCTAACTTTGTTAGGAACTCAGAGATGACTTCACAATAGTCTTTGTTTACCATATGCTAACACACTTTGTGACATTAACATATATGAGCTTAGAATTGAAACAAGAAGACATACACAAATGCAAGATTGGAACTCAATAGTATTTTCATTAACATATTCAAGATCAATATACAATCAAAACAACACAAAGATAGGAAATACCCAAAATCCCACTCCTCTATTAGTATAACACTATCAACAACTAGCTGGGACCAAAGAAAGCTTGGAACCTTTACAAAATCAAAATTTCTACAACTTATACTCCCTAGTCATCTTGGAATTCTCAAAGAGAATGCAACAAGCTATGGATGACTTAGGGTTAGGGTTTCAACCACCCAACCAACTAGAAACAATCATAAAGTTATTATTGGGGTGGAAACCCAGGCAACCAGATGAAAGAAAATCCTGGAATGATCCTCAATCATGATAAATTCTCTATGAAGGTACTGAGGATTACAAAAATGCTCAAAATGTCAACCCTGCAACATGCCTTGAGCACAAAACCACACAGTACAAACCCTACAAATGATCATGGCACACCTTGGACCACATTGCAATAGCAAGTGCCACCAAACCAATTGAAATCAGCTATTAAAACCATAAATTCTGGTACTTCCTATCACTGGAAACCCTCTACAAATTCAAATTTTAAATCAAACAGCTACTTTATGGCACTTGCAACAAATCAGTGGTCAAAATTTAAACCTCGATCAACTTTAAGTCATGGTCGTTAGATCATGTTATTTCACGATCTTTATGATTTACCCTTTAATAGGAATCCTGGTTTACATTTAGCAAATTGGTGACAAAAGGCTTTTGCTAGTTCATGAAACGCTTTATGTCACTGCTAAAATTTTAGTGACTATGTGACCTTCCTTCGCTGAATCACCAATCATTTTGGAACACTGCTAATTCTTCTTGCAAATGACCAAACCCATTGAATTTTGTCAGGCCGCTAACCTTATTTATCCAGACCACCAGACCCCACCTGGGCTTGCTTTATGCCACTTGTTGTTACCTCATTTATGGTTCATGCTTAGTCATACTGACATAGGAACCACCTTCTATAAGCCTTATAATCAGACGGTAGGTGTAAGATCTCATAGCTTTGACAAAACTCATGAGAACTTATGCCGACCATAGATCTTTTCCTCATCATTGATCTCTCTGACAATGACCCCACCTTGCTGCATCACCCATGCCTACCAATAAAATTTGAACAACCCTGCACCACTTGGAAAATGGCCCCACTGAGAACATTAAGCTGCCTGGAAGATCGGACAGTTGGCGCAAGATCTGAAGGGCTTTGAAGATTCTACGCACTCTTGTGCCAACTATCGATCTTGAATCTCTTGATTGAGATACCGGGTCCACCTGGCAACACATCCAACTCACACATGGACCAATCATAGTATAATAAATAAGCATATCTGGCAGATGGACCTGCCAAAAGAAAAGGCTACGTCACACAAAAGAATCAATGGTTGTCTCAAAATATCATACGTCTAACACACCTCATAAGAATTTACACCCACCGTTGATTCACTGCAAGTGTTAGGACCCTCTGATAAGTCGGCAACCCAAGACCCACTGACAACTGCCAACATGTTAAAACATGGACCAACAAGATGTCACCATTTGTGCATACGTGTCAATGGACCCACCTATCTGAGAAGCTCTGTCATAAAGGAGAATCAACGGATGTCTTAAGTTCACAAGCCGCTGACACATCTCATGAGAAGATACACCCACCATCAGATGGAGATGGTGTCAGAGTTGGGCCCAGGGAAATACAAAGTTGAAACATAGGAAAAAATTAAAGCTCGGGACTTAGGAAAATTATTTCGGTAGGGAACTAGGAACTTAGGAAAGATTAAAGTGCAAGGACATAGTAAAAAATAAAGGGGACCCCGCTGACACATGAAAAACCTAACCGCAAACATGGTAAAGTGGTCTCTAATAAGCACATGTGGATTTGGAACTTTAGTGGCTTGTGAAAAGTAACATCAAAATAGAATAAGGCCATGGTTTATCACAGGGGTTTTGCTTGTAATGGTTAGCTTTTGAATTTTTTGCTAAGGGCTCTTAGCCAGAAACATGAAAAATGACACAGAGACCAGGGGAAAGATGCCAGGGCCATGAAGTTTTTTGCACGTGATAATAGTGGCTCTATCTGGGGATGTATGCCTCCTACAGGCATAGCAAGGACTTAGAATCATTGGTTTAAAGCAGACCATCCCACTCAAAAAGTTGCAGACAATAGGGAACAAGCAAGGCAGAATAGGCAACAGGACCAAAAACTGACAGACCAGGACAAAACAGGGCAGGGGCAAGCAGCTTATTTACATAATTTACAAAATGTACACACCTAACTATTGTTCATGGAAAACAAAATACTTCAATTAAAGTATTTCTTCAAGAATTGTCCATGAACTGGCAATTCCTAAATATCACCATTTAATTCTTTGATAATGTATGAATCTTGGCCCCATTTCTCATGAATTAGATATGGCCCTAACCAAATTGGATCAAATTTACCATGCTTTCCTTTATCCTCCAATTTGGCATTCCAAACTAACACCATATCACTAGGTTCAAACCTTCTGTCAATAGTCTTCTTATCATATAAATTCTTAACCTGCAACTGCAATTCGGCATTCCTTGCAACTGACTCTCTTCTAGTCTCATCCAACCTAATGAGGTCCTCAATTCTCAATTGCATCTCATCATCTATGTCATCATCATATAGCTGAACAAATTTATACATTTCCAATAAGTTAATCTAAGGCATTCTTGCATGTATTCCATATACTAAATCAAAGGGTGCACAACCAATTGCCCTCTTCATAGTTACCCTATCAGCCCATAGAGCTAATGGCAGCTTTGAATTCCATGCCCTCTTATTCCTTTCAAGAATCCACTTTAATATTTTAATCAAACTCTTATTAGTAGATTCTGCCTGACCATTTCCTTGTGGATGATAAGGTGAGGAATTAGAAATCTGAATTCCCAAACCTTTGCAAAAGTCCTTATATTTAGCAGACTTGAAGCACATGGAATTATCACTTACTATTCTCTCAGGGAACCCAAACCTTGTAATAATATTATTCATCAGAAAATCAATTACCACCTTACTAGTTGCATTTCTTGTAGGTATAGCTTCTACCCACTTTGTAAAGTAATCAGTGCCAACTAAGATCCATGAGTGTCCTCCACTTGACTTGTTTGGTATCTCCCCTATGAAATCAATTCCCCATTGTTGGAAAGGAACTTGGACTTCTACTAGTTTTAATGGCACATTTCCTAAAAATTTAAGCTTACCAGAGAACCTTTGACAAGCATCACACATCCTCACCAACTATTCTGCATCCCTGAAGATTGTGGGCCACCAGAATCCTGCTCTCAAAATCTTATGAGTAGTTGTTTTACCCATATAATGCCCACCATAAACTCCTGCATGCATTTCTTTCAACAATATTTCAGCCTGATTTTCATCTACACATTTCAACAGTATGCAATCCAAATTCTTTCTATACAATTTACATTTCACAATAACATACTTGATGGCTTGTAATTTCAATGTCCTCTTCTGATTATCATTCATTCCTATTAGACATCTCATATTTCTCAAGTAATAGATAATATCTTGATACCAGATACAATCATCCATATCACATGTATAATCAATTTCAGAATGATTTATCTGATTTGCATCAAGATTGGATTGGGTCATCAGTTTTTCCAATCCTTGTCCTCTAACCAACTTAGTAATCTGGACCTCAACATTGAATTCTTGGATCCTATTGATCCATCTACATCTTCTCCCAAACACCCCCTGCTGTGAGAAAATATCCTTCACAGCTGCACTTGGCACAAAAGTAATCACAACTACTCCCATCAAGTAGCACCTAAAAGCCTTGATTGCCTTCACAAGTGCATAAGCCTATTTTTCATTTATGTCATACTTCAATTCTGCAACCTGCAAAGATTTACTGAAAAATGCAATAGGCTACTCAAAACCATCCTTATTCTTTTGTAACAAAACTGTAGCAATAGTGTGAAAAGATGCAAAGGAAAAGATATGCATTGGGACATTATAATCAGGTGCCTTTAGCACTGGTGCATCTTTGATAGCCTACTTGATACTTTTGAAAGCCTCATCAGGCTCACCCTCCCAATTGATTGCAGATCACTTCTTCAACATCTTAGAAATAGGTCTAGTAACCTCTGCAAAATTTATCACAAACCTCCTTAAGAAATTGACCCGACCAAAGAAGGACTGAATTCCTTTAACATTTTTTGGTCTCTGAATTCTATCAATGGTTGCTACCCTCTTAGGGTCAATTCTCACTCCTTGCTTCCCAACTAAGTGGCCAAGCAACTTACCTTCAATGACACCAAAAGCACATTTCCTTGGGTTTAATGAAATGCCATATTCCAAAGCCCTTATGAATATTTTCTCTAAATGAGTACAATGGTCTTCTTCCTTCTTGGAGTAGGCAGTTAGATCATCTTGGTACACAACAAGGAAATCATTAATAAAATTTGAAAAGGCAACATCCATTGCCCTCTGAAAAGTAGCACCAGCATTTCTGAGGCCAAAAGGCATTCTCACATAAACATATGTTCCCCAAGGTGCTGTGAAAGTTGTCTTAAACTATTCTGATTCTTTTACAATGACCTGATTGTAACCAAAGAAACCATCCATCATTGACATCAATTCTGATCCTATTACTCTCTGCAACATAGCTTCCATATTGGGCAAACAATAATTATCTTTTAATGAGCTGATGTTCAAATTCCTAAAGTCCACACAAAGCCTAATGTCACCATTCTTTTTTCTCATAGGAACAAGGTTTGACACCCAAGAAGAATGCCTTATAGGCTTGATAATGCCAGCATCTCTCAACTTCATTAACTCTTCTTGCATCTTGGGTGCCAAAGTGGGATTAATAGGCCTTTGTTTTTATCGGAAAGTTTTAGCATCTTCTTTCAATGGAATAATATGCTGAAACAAATCTTCTCTATAAACCTTTAGGTCATCATATGACCATGCAAAAACATGCCTGAATTTTCTCAATAATTCAATCAAAGATTTCTTTACCTTTTGAGATATATCTCTACCAATGTATACTTTCTTAGGTGCCTCATGTGTTCCAAGATTTATCTCCTCTAGATCAGTGTGATCTTCTCTTTTGATATTCTTTTGAACTCTATCCTGGTTATCAAAGATAGTCTCCAAAACAACAAGCAACTTGGGCACCTTGTTAGTTCTAAGCTAAATGACCTCATTGCCAAAGACAACCTCCCTTCCTTCTACTGACTCAACCAAGGCTGAACAATCAAATTCTTGACCATGATACTGATCCTCACAACTCATAAACTTCAAGATATCATTATCATCATCAAAAACTTGCCAATTCTCAATATTATTTGGTATGCTAGGCCTAGCCTGAATTTCAACTTTAGAGATACTAGAAAATGTAATATTCGTGGGATTGATTGCAATATTGGCTAACAAGTCAGCCATCTTATTGTTACTCCTATCCTTCCACTCAATATTGAAGGCATCAAAATGTTCAATCAAATCCCAAACTGCATTCCTATATTGTTTCAACCTCTTGTTCTTGGAAGTATATACTGACCTAACTTGGGACACCACCAACTCAAAATCACCAACAACACTTAAACACTTAATACCATGCTTTTGTGCCAACCTCAATCCTAACAACAAAGCCTCATATTCTGCTATATTGTTGGTATAAAAGAAATTCAATGTGAAAGAAAATTTGTAGGTATTTCCATCAGGAGAAATAAGTAAAATACCTGCTCCTACACCATCTTTGCAATTTGCACCATCAAACTACATTACCCACAAATCACCCTTCACAGAATTAGCACTTACCTCAATAGAGATAGGTGAAAAAATAGGTTCATTCTCAAATACAGGGATCTCTACCCTAAAAGCATTAATATCAGCATCCACAAAACATGTAGTTTCATTACCAATATTTCTCTCAATCATGTGGCATACTCTTGGCTCTCATTCAATCTTGACAAACCGATCATCAATCTTGAAAGTGGCATAGGATAGATCACATTGTAAACTTCCACCCATGGTAGCACTCCACCTTCTAGATAGCAGCATTCCATAATGAGGAGGGATATCCACCACCAAAACACTCATTGTTAACTCTTTCTCTAGATATGCTACCAGCCTATATGGCATTGCATTGATAGTCTCAATAACTGGTACCTCCCTCTGATCTATTGCACAACATCTGCCTTGCACTGTATCAACTTTAAGGCCCAACTTCTCCATCATTTTGAAAGGCATGAAAGTATTAGAGGCACCACTATCAATTATACAATTTCTCAACTTCATTCCATTCACAAGAACACTTTAAAAGAATAGATCAATATTTTCAAGGCTGGCATTGACAGAACTATCCAAGTATATTGGAGGAATTTGAGACATAATTCCCTGAGCAGCAACACCTTTCAAAGCCTTATCCTGAGATCCATTGCATGCAACATCATTTTTATGAACATTACCTACCCATGCAATAGCTCTATCTTTATGTTCAGGGATCCTCAACAATTTTGACAATGGAACCTTAATTGTAATTTGGGATAATACAGATAACATATCAATAAGAGTAGAAGAAGGAATCTCAATCTGCACTACCTTAATATCCTTTTTCTTATCTGACACATTAGGTGTATTGGCCACCCTCATTTTTTCAATCTTAGCCATTGTGTTAACTGGCCTCTCAATCTCACTAGAAATCTTTTCAATTCCAACTCC
Source organism: Chamaecyparis obtusa (assembly GCA_027943335.1). Classification (NCBI taxonomy): domain Eukaryota; kingdom Viridiplantae; phylum Streptophyta; class Pinopsida; order Cupressales; family Cupressaceae; genus Chamaecyparis; species Chamaecyparis obtusa. Next base: position 57,430 of record BSBK01006058.1, read on the forward strand.
CTTAGGCTCACAATTCTTACCTTTTACACTCTTGAATCTCACCATGTGATCACCTTTTGATTTTTTCTCATTAGGTTCTCCGGAGTTGGTACTCTTTATAAACATTCCTGCAACTTTCTAATTTATATTCCTTGCCACCATGCCTCTCGTTTGCACTTGGGCAATCATTTTTGCAGTAATCCTATCCATCTCTTCTCTAGAAGGTCTTCTCAAATTTACTGGCTTAGAAGAAGAGTTCATGTTACATGTCTTCTTATCAATGTCTTCACTATCAGAAAAAACTTCTTGATGACAAAGGGCCCGATTGTGTCTCTTGACATTTACATCTACCTCTTCATCAAAATGAGAATCATCTTCATATCCTAGATATGAAGAAGCCATGTTGCATCCAACATCATCTTGATCCTCTTCTTGATCTATCTCCTCACTACCACAATCTTGATTCGTAGCCATAGATTGTGCAACCACACAATGCTCTGCAGAATGAGGGGATTGGCATGCAACACACCAAGGTATGTCCTCCATGACATTTATTGAAGCTTTTTGTAGAGGGTCAGGGACACCTCTATCATTGTTTCCTCTTGTAGCAGGGACAATAGGCTTGCCATCCTTCCATTGGGTGTTGTAGGGGTAGTTCTGCAATCTATTCTGCTTATTGAAATTGTTGTTGAACTGAGGCCTTTCATTGGTAGGAGCACTGATGTTCCTATTTGCAGGTGCCTTCAAATCTTTCAATGCACGAAGAGCCTTATCCAATTTATCTTCTTCTTGCCTCCTAGGTCCAACATTCTTATCATTTTTCTTTTTGTATTTCTTGTCCCCAAACAACTTTGGGTCATCTCTCTTTCCACCCAACTTTCCTAATATTTTCATGTTGTTCTCAATATTGACAACAATCCTAAAAGCATCCCTAAGAGTTCTTGGTTCTTTGTCCCTCAACAAATATCCCATCTTTCCATCAAATGCATTGAAATATGTGGTCAGATAGACATTGTCATCTAACCACATAACTTGGAACAACTTATGCATACCCTTCTGAAATCTCATGTTAAATTCAACTGCAGATTCATTCTAATTTTTCCTTATGGTATTGAATTCATTCAACATGAAACTAGCATTAGGCCTATCACCATACTGCTCTTTAAAACCTCTCTCAAAAGAATCCCAAGTATCAATACATTTGTCAGGAAGTCTCTTAAACCAATCTCTAGCATCCTCCATTAGAGATTGAACAAATAATTTCATGACCACATCCTCATGCTCTACCTCATAATCATTAAGCATATCAACAAATAACCTAAGATGCTCCTCAAAACTAATAGCATTATTACCAACAAACTTAGGTACCTTATCAATAATATCATTTGGAAAAGCATTCGGGTAGCCAGGAATTCCATCAAAACTAATTTTCCTATAGCCTTCTAATTGCATAGGTCTTATTTGAAAACTTGAACTAGTGTTAACCCTGGGATCAACATTAGCATTTACATTTATTTGTGCATTTGAATATTGCCTAGGATCAGCACCTATCCTAGCAGATGAAGAAAGAATTGAACTAGTAGCATTACTAAGTAGAATAGTAGTAGTCATAGATGGCATACCTAGTTCAGTAGCAGATGGACCAAGAGCATTAGCTAATGAAGCCTTCAAGAACTGGATCTTTCTTCTTTTTTCTGCAATGGAAGCTTCAATTTCAGCCCTCTCTAATTCTCTTGCAAGGTCATCATCTTCTTTTCTTCTTCTCTCTATTTTTGTGTCCTGATTTGAACTGGGTGGGGGGACCCTGGGTATTGTCAATGATTTACTTGTTTGATGTCCCACCATCTTCTACTTTCCTTTCTCACTAGCGGCAATAGTAGGCCTAGTGATCTCATGCCCATCTTTATCTTTAGGTAAAGGAACATAACTTTTCACTTGTCTAACCACAGGGCCCTCCTTATCAAATTCTTGATCTTGTAGTAAGCGCTCTTGCTCACTCCTTAAGGCATCAAGATCACCAAAGACATCATGCTGCAAAGTTTTAGGAGCAGAAGCAGGCATCTTTTTTCTCTCCTTCATTTCATTAATCTTTCTAAGGAGAGACTATCTTTCTATTAGAGCATTCACTTTTTCAGCTTCTCTCTCCTTTTGTAACCTCTTATGTATGGCATCCTGCTCTGCCAACTACAACCTTAATGCATTTAAATCATCAAGATCTACCATAATGTCATCAGAACCTGATGACACATCCATATCAGAAAGATTTTGATATGGGAAGTGGACTTGCCTAGGTCTCATGGGTTCTCTTCTAAAATTATCTTCATCAAGATCTAAATCAATCTCCAAACCCATCTCTCTAGCTTGTTCATCCTGACCTGCAGGCAATGAACCCTTGTCTTGAAATACAGCTTCTCGGGTATCATAAAATCTATCTTCAAAGTGACCGCCGTCTAATATAGAAACTCTATCCTATGAACCTTCCTCACTTGAGGAAACATGTGGTGCCCTAGCTCTAGTATTTCTTTGTTCTCTTATGGGAGCACTAGTAGACTCACCATTCCTTCTAATCCAACTCTTCTTCTCCTATCTAGGCAATTGCTCCAGAGTGACCTCCAGATTCTTCTGACAACGGACCTAGTATTCCTCCTCTTGTCCATGATTTACAATATATAGCATTGGTTCTAACCTTTTGAGTCACCACCCACCTAGATGGGAAAACTTTTTAATTGAATACAATAGGAAAACAAGAGTGCACTTACAACCTTTATATTTTCTAGACTCTCACCAGCAAAGTTGCCATTTTGTTGGGAGTTCCCTTTGATCTTCACTTGTAGATTTATACTTTGATGGATAACTTAAATAGCACTTTGACTCTATCACCACTCCAAAGTCTACAAGAAAGAGGGACAATTAACAAGTATCAAAAGAGATCCTCCTACACTTTAAGCCTCAATGCTCAGGCGGGTGTACCCTTGACTCACTTCTCCAAAGGAGTCTCAAAACAATATACAACTATACCCCATACTAATTTGTTAAAGATTTTATCATTTGAATGTTTGTGTGTGTGGTTGATGACAATGAAATGCCTCTAGAGGATGGACCAGTGCCTTAACCTAAGGCAAAGAGTCACCCAATTACATACATCAGCTGAAGACCTTAACTCAAACACAATTGAATCCAAGACAAGTGCTTTGCCTACTATCCCTCTCCCTCAAACACAAGGACATCAGATTCTTACCTGGTTGTAAACTCACTGAACCCACCCAAAAGACTTTAATCCTAACTTTGTTAAGAACTCAGAGATGACTTCACAACACTCTTTGTTTACCATATGCTAACACACTTTGTGACATTAAAATATATGACCTTAGAACCAAAACAAGAAGACATACACAAATGCAAGATTAGAACTTAATAGTATTTTCATTAACATATTCAAGATCAATATACAATCAAAACAACACAAAAATAGGAAATACCCAAAATCCCACTCCTCTATCAATATAACACTATCAACAACCAGCTAGGACCAAAGAAAGTTTGGAACCTTTACAAAATTAAAATTTTTGCAACTTATACTCCCTAGTCATCTTGGAATTTTGAAAGAGAATGCAACAAGCTACAAATGACTTAGGGTTAGGGTTTCAACCATCCAACCAACTGGAAACAGTCATAAAGTTATTACAGGGGTGGAAACCTAGGCAATCAGGAGAAAAGAAATCCTGGAATGATCCTCAATCATGATAAATTCTCTATGAAGGTACTAAGGATTACAAAAACACTCAAAATGTCAACCCTGCAACATGCCTTGAGCACAAAACCACACAGTACAAACCCTGCAGATGATCATGGCACACCCTGGACCACACTGCAATAGCAAGCACCACCAAACCAATCAAAATCATCTATTAAAACCATAAATTCTTGTACTTCCTATCGCTGGAAACCCTCTGCAAATTCAAATTTGAAATCAAATGGCTACTTTAATGCGCTTGCAACAAATCAATGGTCAAAATTTAAACCTCAATCAACTTTAAGTCATGGCTGTTAGATCATGTTATTTCACAGTCTTTATGATTTACCCTTTAATAGGAATCCTGGCTAACATTTAGTGAATTGGCGAAAAAAGGCTTTCGCTAGTTCGTGAAACGCTTTATGTCACCGCTAAAATTTTAGTGACTATGCGACCTTCCTTCACTGAATCGCCAATCATTTTGGAACACCGTCAATTCTTCTCATGAATGAGCGAACCCACTGAATTTTGTCAGGCCGCTAACCTTATTTATCCAGACTGCCAAACCTTAGACCCCACCTGAGCTCACTTTTTGCCACTTGTCATTACCTCATTTGTGGCTCATGCTCGGTCACACTAACATAGGACCTACTTTTTGTAAGCCTTATAATCAGACGGTAGGCGTAAGATCTCATAGCTCTGACAAAACTCATGAGAACTTATGCCGACCATAGATCCTATCCTCGTCATTGATCTCTCTGACAATGACCCCACCTTGCCACATCACCCACACCGACCAATAAAATTTGAACAACCTTGCACCACCTAGCAAATGGCCCCACTAAGAACATTAAGCCACCTGGAAGATCAAACGACTGGTGCAAGATCTGAAGGGCTTTGAAGATTCTACATGCTCTTGCGCCAACTATCGATCTTGAATCTCCTGATTGAGATACCGGGCCCGCCTAACAACACATCCAGCTCACACAATATGGACCAATCATAGTACAACAAATAAGCATATCTAGCAGATGGACCCACCAAAAGAAAAGGCTACGTTACACAAAAGAATCAACGGTTGTCTCAAAATCTCATACGTCTGACACACCTCATAAAAATTATGCCCGTCATTGATTCACTGCAAGTGTTAGGACCCTCTGACAAGTTAGCAACCCAGGACCCACTAACGACTGCCAACATGTCAAAACATGGACCAACAAGATGTCACCATTTGTGCATACATGTCAATGGACCCACCTATCTGAGAAGCTCTGTCATAAATGAGAATCAATGGATGTCTTAAATTCGCAAGCCTCTGACACATCTCATGAGAAGATACACCCACCATCGGATGGAGATGGTGTCAGAGTTGGGCCTAGGGAAATACAAAGCTGAAACATAGGAAAAAATTAAAGCTCAAGACTTAGGAAAATTATTTCGGCAGGGAACTAGGAACTTAGGAAAGATTAAAGCACAGGGACATAGGAAAAAATAAAGGGGACCCCACTGACACATGAAAAACCTAACTGCGAACATGGTAAAGTGGTCTCTAATAAGCACATGCGGATTTGGAACTTTAGTGGCTTGCGAAAAGTAACATCAAAATAGAATAAGGCCAAGGTTTATCACAAGGGTTTTGCATGTAACGACTAGTTTTTGAATTTTTTTCTAAGGGCTCTGTTGGTACCCTTAAAATTTTGAGGAATGAGACACATCATCATGCATTTGTATCAATTTTGCTTTCAGGATGCATGTGGCAACTGACTATTTTCCGGGTGGTTTCATAAAAATTCATTTGTCCATTGCCTTTCATATGTTTTAGTGGTTTATTTTGAGTCCTAAAGTTGCATGTTGAAATGGGTTTTCGTCATTTCATTCCTAGATGGTCTCAAAATCAGAAAATTGCCAAGTGTAGAAATCACTAGGAAGGGTCACTTTAAGGTTGAATAATATGAAATCTAATAAGCGTCATAAAATCTAAGCCTAGCATCCTGTTGTACACATTGCATACTCTCTATGTGTCAGGTTTCAGGTCCCTGTGATAATTTTTGACCCTTTTTGGTTCATCCCCTTCTGGAGGTGTTTTCTTAGTTTTGCACTAATGCATTTGTTTAGTCATTCTTGGAGGCCCTATTTTTGGAGCTGTATCTTTTACCTGGTGATTGGAAGTAAAGTGATGGTCATTTCCCTGTATTATAAACAAGTTTTACTTCATCTTGGTTAGTTTTGTAGCTCATGATGAATCCATTGGATGAGTTTCCCAATGCAATTCCATTTGCAGTTTACGCTGTTTGGACAGGGTGCACTGTGCGAACTTGTGTCAGAAGCCTACTTTGATAGCTTGTATCTTTTTCCCAGGTGATCTAAAATGCAATCCAATTGCTCCCCTATTTTCCAAACATGAAATACTTCCATGACCTGAGATGATGAGTCTTGGTAAATCTATTTGGTTAGTTTTGTGAGCCCTTTCCATTTGCAAAAAATTGAATTTCGCAGTTATGCTGAAATATTTGCTTGTCGAGGGCCCACTTTACAAGGTTATAAATTTTGACCAATCAAACCTATCAATGAAATTCTTCTTGGTATGCATTGAAAAGTTGACTTATTACTTCCAGTTCAGTTTTGAGCTTTCTGCCAATCAAGTTGATATCTTTTTTAAGGCATTTCCAAACTGAACTTTCCATAGTTTTCTGCATTTTTTGAGTGTGTCTCTGCAAGTACCTATTTTTATGAGGCCATATCTTTTTCCCCACTGGTGCCCAGTTTGAAGTAGCAATTGAATCATGTTTTTTACATCTCAATGAACTTCTGTTCTAGTTCGTAGCTTCCTCAGACTCTGTTTGGTATTTTTGCCAGGGTGTTTTCAAAGGTAGTTTATTACTTCTGATATCTCATAAGATCCTTATTTGGTGAACAAGTCACTAAGCCAAGGAAGTTTAGTAATTCTTGTGTATGCTTCTCTGTTTGAATAAGTTTAGTTAAAAAATCTGTGGTGAGAAGTGTATACATTTGAAGTTGTGTCTGCATGAGGTTTGTGTAGCAAAAGTAAGATGTCATGTCATAGTAGTTCTATAGCTGAGATGGAAAACACTTTGGATTCAAATATTCTTTTTGAATCTAAAATTTTGTTGCCAAGTTTTAATGAAGCTGAAGTTAATAGATTGATGTTACGACAACAAATTGAAGAGAAAATTGTCCTATTTCTGAGAACAAGAATAGGTAGAAGGAAAGATGAATAAGTCATGTTATTCTATGATAAATTTTCAGCAACTCTGAGATAAGTAGAGATTTATGATCTATTCAGAGAACCCTATTTAATGGACTTGTTTGTAGAGTTATGTATGCCTGAATCAGTCAATCAGTATGCAACATTCAGAGAAAAACATTTTGTACACATTATAGAATGCCTTTTAGAAATTAAAAAGAATGCCAAATCTAAAAATCAATGTGAAGAGTATTCAGATGAAATGTGTAAAAATGATGCATATAGTTTAGTTTGGTATGATGAGTGCAGTGATGCTAATATTGATAGTGATAGAGATCAAAATGAAGGAGATAAATCTGATAGTGAATTCTATGATTTAGTGCATAGTGATGATTCTCAATCCGGGAATGAATGTAGTTCAGAAAATGAGTATTCGGTTGGAGACTGTGAAAGCATCACTAGTTGTTTTTCCGTTGATAAACATATTGATAATCGTGGTGTTGATGCTCAAGATCTAATTTCATTTTCAGATTTTGATTCTTCTTTCTCTTATTAGAATTTTTGTGGCCGTGGGTCCAATAATGTATTCAGTAGTTTCTCTAATGCATTGTTTGATGAGGATATGGATTCTAATCAGCCGGCCTGGTGCAAAAACTTCTATGATCAACAGTTCCATTTAGTTTGCAATCCATTGTTTGAAGGTAATGTTGAACAACCAGACTATGATGGAGCTGAAACATTTCAAGAAATAGTTGATTCTAGTGGGTATCAATCGGATTGCCAAGTTTCATCTCAGCCGGATGAGAAAGAAGTTGTCTACTATGAGCCTCATGATATTTCAAAATATGTGCAGCAGTGTGAGTATGAGACTTTTTCTTTTTGGTTTGCAATCTTTTTTTGAAGATGAAGATGCATTTAAGGATTGCAATCAACAGAAAAGTCTTTTCCCACTTTGTAAAAATTAGTCTAGTGCTTGATTGCCCGATGCGGTAAATCATGACTGTGTTTCTTTTTTGCAAAATAATAACATTGGCAAGAATAATAAATGTATGTGTGAAGAAGATCAGTATGTATGAGTTGAGCTTGACACTCCATCATTTGATGCAATTGGAGTTTCTGATCACATGTCTTTTGATTTTCCAATGGAAGGTTTTTATCCATTTGACCATGCAGATAAAAATGAGGATACTAGTTTGATTCCAGAACATGAGGATGAGAACCGGGTTTTTGATAAAGGTAAAGGCTGATGCTTGTTGTGAGCCTTTTGTAAGTCAATTGTGAATGTTTTTACATTTGTATAGTTTCTTTCCTTTCAGCAGTAGTGTAGTTTCTTTCAATAAAGGAGCCTCAGAACCGAATAATGGATTGGAGGAATAAGAAAATGAAGTGATTTGGGGTGATAAGGAGAAAGTTAGTTTTTGGGTTGGTCTACTCTTCCAGAAGATTTTGGCATTCTTGCCATGATCTTGTGATCAAGCATCCACAGTCGGAGCCACTATTGGTACCCTTAAAATTTTGAGGAATGAGACACATCAGCATGCATTTGTATCATTTTTGCTTTTAGGATGCATGTGGGAACCGGGTGTTTTTCGGGTGGTTTCATAAAAATTCATTTGTCCATTTCCTTTCATATGTTTCAGTGGTTTATTCTGAGTCCTAAAGTTGCATGTTGAAATGGGTTTTCGTCATTTCATTCCTAGATGGTCTCAAAATCAGAAAATTGCTAAGTGTAGAAATCATCGGGAAGGGTCACTTTGAGGTTGAATAATATGAAATCTGATAAGCGTCATAAAATTTGAGCCTAGCGTCTTGTTGTACACATTGCATACTCTCTATGTCTTAGGTTTCAGGTCCCTGTGATAAGTTTTGACCCTTTTTGGTTCATCCCCTTCCGGAGGTGTTTTCTTAGTTTTGCACTAATGCATTTGTTCAGTCATTCTCAGAGGCCCTATTTGTGGAGTTGTATCTTTTACCCGGTGATTGGAAGTAAAGTGTTGGTCATTTCCATATATTGTAAACAAGTTTTACTTCATCTTGGTTAGTTTTGTAGCTCATGACGAATCCATTGGATGAGTTTCCCAATGCGATTCCATTTGTAGTTTATGCTGTTTGGACAGGGTGCACTGTGTGAACTTGTGTCAGAAGCCTACTTTGACAGCTTGTATCTTTTTTCCAGGTGATCTGAAATGCAATCCAATTGCTCCCCTTTTTTCCAAACATGAAATACTTCCATGACCTGAGATGATGAGTTTTGGTAAATCCATTTGGTTAGTTTTGTGAGCCCTTTCCATTTGCAAAAAATTGAATTTCACAGTTATGCTGAAATATTTGCTTGTTGAGGGCCCACTTTACAAGGTTATAACTTTTGACCAGTCAAACCTATCAATGAAATTCTTATTGGTATGCATTGCAAAGTGGACTTGTTACTTCCAGTTCAGTTTTGAGCTTTCTGCCAATCCAGTTGATATCTTTTTGAAGGTGTTTCCAAACTGAACTTTCCATAGTTTTCTGCATTTTTTGAGTGTGTCTCTGCAAGTACCTATTTTTATGAGGCCATATCTTTTTCCCCGCTGGTGCCCAATTTGAAGAAGTGATTGAATCATGTTGTTTACATCTCAATGAACTTTTGTGCCAGTTCGTAGCTTCCTCGAACTCTATTTGGTATTTTTGCCAGGGTGTTTTCAAAGGCAGTTTATTACTTTTGACAGTGTGTTTGCACAAAACAAAATGAAAAGGGCAACTTCAGAGGTTAATAATTTTTGCCTCAGGTACAGTCATGAAGTGTCATTTTGTAGAGTATTAGAATGTGGGTCAAAGTTTATGCATGTTCAGTGGCGGGGTCGGGTCGGGTGATTATGCCAGTTTTCTAAACCAGTTCCAAGGGCCATTTGCCATCCAATTGATACTTCTCAATACTTAGTTTTCTAAATCATTTGAGATGAAACTTGGCAATCCGATTGATACCTGCTAGAATCAACTATTTTTTGAAATGTTTCAGCTCCATCATAGTCTAGTTGTTCAACATTACCTTCAAACAATGGATTGCAAACTAAATGGAACTGCTGATCAAGAATTTTCTGCACAAGGCTGGCTGATTAGAATCCATATCCTCATCAAACAATGCATTAGAGAAACTATTGAATACATTATTGGACCCACGGCCACAAAAAATCTGATCAGAGAAAGAGGAATCAAAATCTGAAAATGAAATTAGATCTTGAGCGTCAACACCACGATTATCAATATGTTTATCAACAGAAAAACAACTAGTGATGCTTTCACAGTCTCCAACCAAATACTCATTTTCTGAACTACATTCATTCCCGGATTGAGAATCATCACTATGCACTGAATCATAGAATTCACTATCAGATTTATCTCCTTCATTTTTATCTCTATCACTGTCAATATCAGCATCACTACACTCATCATACCAAACTAAACTATATGCATCATTTTTAAACATTTCATCTGAATACTCTTCACATTGATTTTCAGATTTGGCATTCTTTTTAATTTCTAAAAGGCATTCTATAATGTGTACAAAATGTTTTTCTCTGAATGTTGCATACTGATTGACTGATTCAGGCATACATAACTCTACAAACAAGTCCATTAAATAGGGTTCTCTGAATAGATCATAAATCTCTACTTATCTCAGAGTTGCTGAAAATTTATCATAGAATAACATGACTTATTCATCTTTCCTTCTACCTATTCTTGTTCTCAGAAATAGGAAAATTTTCTCTTCAATTTGTTGCCATAACATCAGTCTATTAACTTCAGCTTCATTAAAACTTGGCAACAAAATTTCAGATTCAAAAAGAATATTTGAATCCAAAGTGTTTTCCATCTCGGCTATAGAACTACTATGACATGACATCTTACTTTTGCTACACAAACCTCATACAGACACAACTTCAAATGTATACACTTCTCACCACAGATTTTTCAACTAAACTTATTCAAACAGAGAAGCATACACAAGACTTACTGAACTTCCTTGGCTTAGTGACTTGTTCACCAAATAAGGATCTTATGAGATATCATAAACAAATGGGGAAATACCTGGAGATCTTATCAGGTCATTTTGGAGAAGTATAAAAAGAGTTTATAAGCTAGATTAGATTTTTTAAAAGGGATGCAGTGTCTGGAAAAAGCAGATTGCGAATCAAATGTTACATACAACTGTAAAGGATAATAATGTCGCTGACAACATGGAGGTCTTCAACATTTGTTTGCTAGCAGATGTAACAAAGGAGAGTCATGATTTCATGGATAGTAAGAGTGAATAAGTGAGATGCTTACAATTAGCTCAAGAAAGATGTCTCTATGTTGCGACCAACCTGGGATTCCTACATTGCATTGATTTGACTGTGCCTGGAGAGGAAAAATGGACTACTATAGTCAAGAGTGATGATAAGGTGCCCATTGTTTTCTTGGATTTACTTGTTTTGAAGTTCCCGAAATATCCAAAATTTCACGAGGATAGGGTTTGCAAAATTGAGGAAAATGAAGGAAGTAGTTCGCAACTATGGCTGCACTCTGATTGGTTCTAGACCATGAACAGAATTGTGAATAGCATATTACATAATCACAGGGAACAATGGCACATTTTTAGGACACCAGTTAAAAAAAAAGAGGATACACCACATGCTCTATTTTGGTATGCACACAATGATTACCAGTTTTCATTGGCTATACTTGCAAAATAGAGTTTTATGCACCAAATGGAGTATATGCACAATGATTTCAAATGGGGAATTTGTGCAGTTCTATCCAATTACATTGGCTGATGAAAGTTTACCTGTCAAACATTGCTATCCTACAGGTGGACGTCATCTCAACAATTCTAACTATTCTAATTCTGGCCGCAGTCTGTGGCAATCTGGAAATGCTAATGATAAGGGTCCTCCATTGCTTTTGTTGCCAGGAACTTACCAACAAAGGAAATTTCATGGTTCCAGCTCTAGAAATTCTAAGTTTCAACAAGGTGCACTAAGGCCAGAAGGGCTTGTTGTGGATTTAAAGCTTTTCAAGAACAAAGAAACTCTATCAATGAAATATCTTCAACCTTCTAGGATTGCACGTTACTGTAGAACTATGGGTGGAAGTGTCTATTACAACCGGTTTGATCCATGGGCAATGGGATGTAGAGTAATTAGAAAGGAATCTACACATTGCAAACATTTAAGGAACCCAGCGTAAGATGGTTAAAGAGGCTTACGCAATGCAAGTATGAATGTAAATCAACAAATACAGGGGTTATTTTGTTGCCTGTTACAGTGATTCAAAGTGTTAAAGCTTTGCATTGATTAGCAAAGTGGAGATGCCAGCACAAATTGATGGAGCTACCAGTCATGCACTAAGGCGCCAGCTGGAAGCATTTTGTGTTTGCTGGTGTGTGCCAGTCTAAAGAGGTGCATAGCAAACAAATTTGTTTGTGTAAAGCACTAAGAGGGGAGCCTGATATTTTGGGGATGCTTCATGCATTGAGTGATGGTTGTTTAGCAAATTAAGTTTGGAAATGCTTCACACAAACTATGAGGATGTGCTCATGATACAACTGAGACTTGCTTAAAAGCATAAGGAGTGAAAAGAGAGAGAGTTGATGTTTACGCACTAAAAAGAAGATGGAGAGCTATTTACAAATGTGATGGAGGATTAACATGCACATAGCAAATAGAGAAAACACACCATTACATTGGAAAGCCAGTAGAATGCTCATGCAAACAAGTGAAAGGATTGTCATGTAGTTTATATGGAGGCTGGCAAATTGAAAAGGGGACTCCAGTGCCTACGCATTTGAATAGAGGTGATGCTTGAGCTAGCATGTATGCATCTGTGTGCACTGCTGGTGTGCATCATAGTTAGTGTAGAAGACACCATGTCCAGGGGGCTTCTAGCACGTAAGGGAAAAATGTGTTGTCAGCACATGTGGGAGCTAATATAAACACAAAGAGAGGCTGCCATTTTTAGGTGATTCACGCAAGATAGAAAAGGGCTAGCGTGAATGCAAAAAGTAGGTTTGGATTGTCAATAATTAATTATAGAATTGAAGAAAGTGTTGGGATATCTGGGTTAGAGACCACATCTGCTGAAAAGAAGACCGATAATAGATGTAGCCTCATGCATTTGAAGTAAAAAAATAGTGAGAATCTAATATCCCACATTCACATGGGGCCGAGAAATTTTGTTTTTATAAGAAAAGATACTCCAATGGGTTGTAAATGGAAGAGCAGTGGCTCTTGGTGGGCCCGTTTTCTTGGTTGGAGTTGTTTGTGCATGGTGGGCCCATAATTTTGGGCAAAGCACTGCAAGAGTCTTTAAAACAGTCAAACTATATATCCCACATTCATCCAGAATGGGGAGAGTTTAATGAATATATGAAAAAATGATCATAGTGAAGGTAGAAAGAAGTGGAGGAAGCTCTGCTCACGTGACCCCTGCCACCTGCTTTGGTTTCCCTACCGGCGGGTTTGAACAAAAGTTAATTTTGTAGAGTGACAAAGAGGAGATGGACACGTGTCAAGTGGTCACATGATTGCAAGGGCCAAATTCAGCCCTTGTGAACATGCGACAAGCTGACATGTGGCCTCAAACTAGGTGATGAGGTGGTGGATGAGTCAGCGTTGAGGTTGCACCTGGTGGACAGTGCAACCAATCTGATCCTGCCACATGTCATGTGGGTCCCGCTGCAGGGTTTTAAAAAGTAATATTTTATTCTTCCCGTGCACATTCAAACTTGCAAAAATCAAATTTAAAAACATAAATTTATATAGTTTGAACTATATAATAAATTCAAAAATTGAAGTTGCAGACCTGTGAGAGAGATTAATGGTTGGGGGCTTTATTTTTCGCCCAAGTATCAAGTATTATATATCATTGGAAAGGTGAGAGAATGAGGATTTAATTTTCAAAATCAGATTTGATGTAGGTCTAGCTGGTTTCAAGATGTTTGCAATTGAATGAAATAGGGGTCAAGGGGTTTTTTGTGAAATATCTCATTTGTTGCATCCGATGACTCATAAGTCAGTTTGAGGAGATGAAAATAGGTGCTTTCAGGAGAGAATGATGTAGATCAGATTTTTAGTTCAGAGCTAGGTGATTCATTAGCAAGAGGTTTAGAGGATGACAAGTGTCAGTTTGTGGATGAATCTGGAGTTTTCTCTTCTCCTTCTTATTCTGATTTCTGAGTGTTGTACAAGGTTCTAAATTTTGGTTCTCCTAGGGAGAAATCCAATGCAAGTTCCATTAATGCAAGCTTGGTTCTAAAATTGATGTTTTAGTCTAGATGTAGTGTCAATTTGAGTGTACTGAAATAGGTTTTATCAATGAAATATAGCTGGAATCTCATTGCAAGTATTTTGATGTCTCTGTGTGTTTTGGAAGTTCTTATGAATTGGATTTGTAAGGCAATGTCCAATTTGTCGTTTACAAGGTAGACTATGATTTTGTCCATAAGTTTCCTTTAAGGAAGGAGTAAATCTGGCTGGATAATCTCTGAGAATTTAAATAATGTATAGATTTGATGATCATGTGTTTGCAGAGAAAATGGTAGTCTGTAAGGCAAGGTATTGATTTCAGGTGTTTTTGAATTGATGAAGTTTTGTGGATGTTTTCTCAATTAGACTCCACACCCTAGGATAAGGCACTTGTTTTACACCAAACTTGCATCCAAATCTTTAAAATCTATTCAAATTTACTTTCCTATTGTTTTGAATGTTCATGTTTGATTGTATTCAAGAAATACAATTCATTTGCTGATTCCTTGAAGAGTGAATCACTAGGTTATCCTGCCTGAGCCTCCGGGTTCGAAGAGAAGGATTTTATCCTTACTATCACATTGGCCATTTTCCTAGTTCTTAGAAAATCATATAGGTGGGATCTTGTATAAGACTGGTTGAGTTGAACTCCCATGTTTTATAAGTCTCAGAACTATCCATGATTTTCATCATCTGCATAAGGGGTTCTAGCTAGTGAGTTGTATGTATGCAGATTTTAGTTTGTTTTAGGTGCACCCACCTGAGTGTGTGGAATTCGAAGCAGAAGGAGGATCAGATCATCATCAATTAGTCTTTTCATGCCCCTCAATTTGCATGAACAAGTAGATTTATGTTACTAGGTGAAGATCCCCAGGTCTAGTTTTCATATGTATCTTTTAGAGTTGAGGGATACATGAAAAACCACTAATAGGCTCTTAGCCAGAAACATGAAAAATGACACAGAGACTAGGGGAAAGATGCCAGGGCCATGAAATTTTTTGCACATGCTAACACGTTGCACTTCAGGTACACTACAGAGTCATCCCACAATGACCAATAGGAAACTAGCATGTCACTACAACATGGCATGAAGGACCCACCAATAGTTGTTGCGATGCCAATACCATATCAACGGTTGTCACATGATCACATGGGATCGGAAGATCCCATGAGATCATGTGATAGCCATTGGATCTTATATCAATTGAGAATTGGGCCTGCCAAGATAAGTGTCATCCTATCACATGATCACAAGGGCAAATAATATTCCTTATGAACATGCGACAGCCACAAGTTAAGGGGAAGGCACATTAGAAAGATTTGTCAGGAAAGTTAGGCTTTGTAGGAAGTATTAAAAAGGGACCCGCCTGACAACCTAGAGACTTAACACATGAAGGTGGTCAATTTTTTTTAGCACATGCATTTTAAAGATTTAAGTGGCCCAAAAAGGTAATTAAGAATTAGAATCAGCCAAAGGGATTTTTTAGGGTTTTGCAGCAATGGCTAGATTTTCAAATGTACTTGCAGGCCAGAGGGCTTAAAATATTTGTAGAGACCAGAAGAAAAGGAAAAAGCTCATAAAAATTTCTAATGGTGTTCAACATGGTTTAAATTGTAGACCTCTGCATGAAGCCCAGCCTGTAGCCAAAATTGAATAGATAGGGAATTTTAGGTAGCATTTTGGTGATTTCTGCTGGATGTCAGCCTGCTAGACATTGATCAATGGCCTTGACATATCAATTGGGCATGGGGTCATCAACTGAGAAAAAAAACTAACAAAGAGAGACCTAGAACCATAGCAATAAAAAATTATGCATGGGCACTTACTGGAAAACATGGAAAATAACCAAGAAACAGAAAATAGGGAAACCAACCTAACCTAAACTAGCCAGTACTTAACACTGGTCAAACAAAACCATTTACTATTTGTGAGAAATAACTTCCCATCCTTAGCTTACAATAATCCACATGCTCCTAGAAAGCTACTAAAAGATAAATATAGGAGATATGTAGAATCACCTGCTTGACAAGGATTTGACTGATATGGATTTTACTCACTTGGTCAAGTTGATTTTAAGCACCATCATTTTGAGGGGGATCAATAAGAAGCAATAGGACATTACTTACTTGGTCAATGGGGACAACAAGTTGATTTGGTTCATTCTCAGCTTCAGCCTTTGGTGGAATATCATATTGGGATGTTGGCATAATTTGTACTCCTTTGATAACCTCCCTCCTGGCCAAATCCCTGATAGGGCAACCATGAGAGATGTTGGACATGTAACTCTCCTTGATAGACTCAGGATCCTGAGAGATTATTTTAGTCTGATTGATCTCCTCCTTATGCCGACTGGAAGTAACTACCTCCTCTACCTTGTAGGTGTTCTCTGGAAATGTGGGCTTGTCATCAAGATGCAAGCAAAAGAATTCCATCTTGTCCCAAAATTGATCTTCTTCTTCTTCTTCTTCTTTTAGATTTTCTTGGAGGAGAAGTATACTATTGTCAGCACAATTATCATGATTTGCTAAAAACTCATTTGTCTTGACTTGTTCAGAGAAACTCTCCTTGAGATCAACAATCTTCTACTCAATGATCTCCTTTTCTTCTTCAAGTTGTTCACATCTCTCAACCTGCATCTGATAACTTCTTTTATATGTTTTAGCTGTAGAAGCTAGGAATCCTATATTTTGCTTGAGTTTCTACAACTCTCTCTCATGAAACTCCCCATGAGCTCTCTTCTCCTTTTCTTTCTCAATCTAAAATTCGTTGCCTCTATCAAACATGGCTTCTATCAAAATCTTTTTTTCTTGAACCACCTTTTCATAATTATTCTTATGAACTTCCAAATCTTCATAAGCATCCCTCTGAGCTGCTAATGTTCTTTGAAAATCTTCCTCTTTTTTAGCTATAGCAACACTAACCTTAATCAAATTTTCTTTTTAAACTTTGTTATGTGTTGCTAGATTACTTGCAAGGGCTACTTGACCTTTTTGTTTTCCTGCAATGATTTCTTCACACTGCTTCCATCTAGCATCGAACTGCTCCTTTTCTTATGTCCACATATGCCTTTTCTATGTTTCCAATACCTCCTGATAAAACTTCTTTTGTGCTTCCAACCCTTCAGCGAGCTTGGCCTCGTTCCTCTTGTATTGCTTTACCAGATACCTCATATAACCTTGATCCTATTGAGCCAAAGCTTGTTGTTGTTGGATTTGGGCATGATGAGCATGCTCCTTTAAGGAAAGCATCTCCTCTTGAGGCTGTCAATATGTGTATTGATGCTGCCATGATACTGGAAGTTGGGTAGGTGGGGAGTAAGCATGAGGTGTGTGTTTCTCCATTGCTACAACTGGGTAGTCCTGCATGAAATCAAAAGTACCACTATTCTGATAAAGATGACCTCCATGAAATGAAGGGATATCTATTGCCCCACTTTTCATCCTATACCCATGCTGTCAAAGTGGAAGATTTTGATGTTACAGTCAAGTCTGGTCATGGTTGAGTCTAGGTCTAAGTCTTTCATAGGATAGGCTATTCTTGCCGGGTTTCCCTGTCAATGCCTTTCCTTCTCTAAACTGGGTGGGTTGTTCTAAAGGTCTTTTCATATCAGGTAGGTTATAGATCCCAACCTGGCAAGGATAAGATGCTCCTATTAATGATCTTTTTCAGCAGAAGAATGATTGGGAATTATAGTTTCCAGGCCTTTATAAGAAGTCAGAGAAGATTCTTCATGTGAGGGATGCAATGACAGAGCCAACATTGAATCATTCAGATTTTTCTCTATATAGTAGTGTGTACACTTCAAGTGAAGAAGCTCCTCTTATTCTTAATAAGTGCATCAATAGGGATTGTAGTCAAAGACTTTGATCTGTATTCAAATCTGTAGGCTAAGGAGATATCAAGAAGTATTCCTGGAAGTTTGCAGAATGAAAAGGAGATTGCATTGTTATATTTCACCTGTTATCAAGATCCATAGGCTCAAAATATCAAATTACTTCAAAATATTGCATCTCAATTGCAATCAAAGAAAATGGCAATGAGTCTATGTTGAATTATAATGTAATTGAGGGACAGTGTGTAGTTGTTCCCCAAAATTTCCCTATCATTCCCTTTTTGGCCGCATCCTGTTTGTTCCAAGAAATGCTCAAGTGTCAAAGTTTAGTGTGTTTTCTACCTTTTAGCCTAAAAACCAGTGTGTTTTCGACCTTCTCTCTAAAGGTTCAGGATGTTTTTGACTTTCGGTCTGAAAATTCTCTATGTTTTTGATCTCCAGTTTGAAAACCCTCTATGTTTTTGACCTTCAAGTACACAACTCCAACCAAGTGGGTCCTTGGGTAGTGACTTGTCTAGTTTTCATTGGCCAGTGGGGTAATACATTGACAGTGGAGGTCCGGGTAGGTAAGAAAAGTCAATGACAAGATAGTGAAAGCCCTACGGTAAGTGTGTGGTCACAAGATCGCATGACTAAGAGAACTATCATGTGATCATGCGAGATGTAGCCACGTGGACTCCTCAGTAGATGCGTGCCGGTTCATGTTTTCACTTTGGTCAAAATCGATGGTAGCCATTTTTCCGCTAAGCCATGGAAGATCCTTTGCAACATAGTGGGATTGCGACACATAACCTGAGTAGTGAAAGATCCTACATCCGACGGAGGGCATATGTTCACAAAGAATCTTGGAGGTCTATGTGAAGAAGCGATGGTCATTGATCTTTCAATGGTGGGCTTGGTAAGTTTCTTGCATTCGTTAGGTCAGAGAAGGAATAAAGTACATTCGGCAGTTAGCGAAGATGACCACATGGTTTTGCGACTAATAAATAGTTAAGAAAAAATGTAAGCTGGGCAAGTTCATTTTGAGCGGTCACATGATCGCAAGAGTTTAAAACATGCTATGCAATCATGTGAGATGCAAACACGTGTCTCTCGGTGGGTCTGAAAGAATTGTTTGCTGCAGAAAGGTTTAAAGATCCTCGATCGACGGTTCCCGCTTTGCCAGGATGATAGGGAAGATTCTAAGCGGCAAAGCGGTCGCATGATCGCAAGAGTTTAAAACATGCTATGCGATCATGTGAGATGCGAACACATGTCTCACGGGGGGGCCAAGGAAATTTTCTCTATAGTTATAAGATACCGAATTGATGGCTTCCGCTTAGCCTATATGGAGTCAAAGATTCTTAGAGGGATAGCAGGATCGTGACAGGTGTAAAGTGGTGGGTCCAAAGGCATCCATACCATGCAACTTCCTAAAGGAAAATCAACAGTCCCCACTTTTCCATTATGGTGCAAAAAATTCATAGAGGCAATGCGGTAGGTGTGTGGTCGCATGATCACATGACTGAGAAAAATGCCATGCGATCATGCGACAACGTAAGTCATCAAAGATGCTTGGAAAAAGGAATGAGTTTTTGGTTATTTTTAAAGGATAACTGCTGCAATAAAATAGTGGATATATGCTTTTGAATATCAAATGAAGTCATGGTTAGAGGCAATGCCAGACGTTCCTTATGCATCTAAGAAGGATGAAGATTGATCACGACAAAGGAAGATGATGAAGTCTTTTCATTTCACATTCTCGAAGGCAAGTTAGATGAAGAGACAAAGTCTTTTTGGCTCTTTTGTTTGTAGTTTCAAAAGTGCTAGTCTCCAGTATTTCCAGATCCTAGAATTTGAAAAATTTCACATTCTCATGAGAGATCGTACATTGTAATCTCTATATATATTGTTGAAAGAATAAATAAAAAGGTCGGAAAATTCTAGTGTGAAATTGATTACAGAGACAATCAAGTCTGATACCATCTATTTACTGTCCAACTATATCTGATGTCATTTCATTGCATTGAATTGAAAATGGTGAATGAACAGAGTTTTGTCTCATTGTTTTCAGTTTGATTAATCAGTAGAATAATCAGAGAGTTATAACTGGTTGTGAAATTGCATCAGCATACTCCATTTGCATCTCATACATAATCATACTTTCATAATATGCATTTTCATATTGTTGTGTTGTGAAATTCATAAGATTGTGGAGATCATCAACATAACATCTCTGCATTTAGACCCTGCCTGAGATTTCACTTGCCTGGGTGGAACTCAGTTTTCCTCTGTTGTTCTCTGGTTAAGAACATACCCTGCATTAGGAATTAGAGATAAAACATAATTCATTAAATATTTCTCAGATAGGGAGTTGTACCTCAATTCAGAGGGGAACTAGATATTCTCAGAAATAGTTTCCCAACTGTTGTGTAAAGTTGTTCTTCATTATAAAATTGGGCAAATAAAAGGAGGATAAGAAGGACAATCTATTTACCAACAATGTCTTCATGGAAAGAAGGATGGTAATCCATTTTAGGAACTTTGTCCGCTCAAAACTAGTAAATGTGAACTTAGAGTCACCAGATATGCAAAATGATGACCTCTCAAAGGTCTGCAACCTGCTAGAAGCATATCAGAACTAGTAAGAATTATGAAAACTATGACCTCTTGGTCCCACCGGGCATGCCAAAATTGTTATGCACTAAGTTTTCACCCTTGTCTCAAGCTCTCATAGTCTTGATAACCTAGTATAACATGAGAATCATCTCCAGGTTGTGGGACCTATGCTAACTGAGATGAGACCTCTAGGTTCTAGGCTGGTTCCTCTTGGATAATCACCTTAATTTGCTTCTAGACATGAAAAGTAAACTTTTGAGGGAAAGGGATAGAAGGAATGCTTGGAAAGGGAAATGACTGAAAGCAAACTGCCTATAAGGTGATACACCAAAATGAAGGGTTTGGATCTCAGTATAGAGGATGAAAATAATGAACAACTTAGGTCTAGGAGATCACAACTCACTAAATAGGCTTGCATAAGTATTTCATAGAAGGGTCTACAATAGAAAGAGGCTATTCAAGGAAAGCAAGGATTTCACAAACAATAGAATTCCTAAGGGATTTAGACACAATTTATGACCTGCAAACAAACATTCACCTCTGCAACTCGGTATAGGAATGAGACAGATAGTTAGGGGGTTGAGGTATACCCACAAGAGAATTCACATCAAATCATCCACAATAACACATAATAATTGCAGAAAGAGAGAGGGATCAGGAACCCTGAGATATCACTCAAAACATATATATACTTCGATTCAATAAGAGATAATTCAGGAAAGGAAGCATAGGGACATGAAGAATTGTCACAAAATACCTCTGCAATATCTGAATCATCAATGGGAGATTACAGAATGTAGAAAACTAGAGGGCAAAAAAATGCCATAGATAGCCTTCTAAGAAAGAGACTTTCTTCTTTACAAAATGTGAACTCTGAGCTTCAAAAGCTCCAAAAATTAATTATATACATCTCCTCTATTGCACACAAATAGGAGCAAAAATCTCATTAGGGTTACATAAATTTGCATAAAATAATCAAACCCTAAACCTGTCACTTTCTGATCATAAATTCACATGAAAATATCTCAACCGATCAGATATGTCTTGAGTGCCCATCCCTGTACTGAAATTTCCTGCAGACAAAAACCTTGATCCAACTACTTCTCTACAAGTTAGGTCTGCCATAACTATCAAATCTAGTACTATCAGAAGAAGAATCCACTGAAACGACTATCTAGATCCCTGCATCACCTTTCCAACTACAACTACCTCTGAAAACATAAATTTTGAGCTACCCGTGCTTGCAAATGTTCTCTACAGGACCAAACAGAAGAAAACCCATGAAAGATATTGCAATTCCTTCTTGAAATAGTCAAAGGCCACATCATCAGTCAAGAGCCAATAGAAAATGAGCACATCATAGTCAACTAACACCTTAGACAACAAAAGAAACCTAACATTTCATCAGACAGTGGTCGCATGATCGCATGGGATCGAAAGATCCCATGTGGCTATGCGACCACCATTGGAACCTCTTCGATAGCCAACAAACTTAAGATACTCAACCCCACTAACAATTGCCTATTGTTCCACCTAGCAACCAATGAAGAATGAACACGTCACCACATGAGGACCCACCAGCGGAGACTTAGCAATAAAGTGGATCTAATAGCTATCACATGATCGCATGGAATCGAAAGATT
Organism: Chamaecyparis obtusa; assembly: GCA_027943335.1. Lineage (NCBI taxonomy): Eukaryota > Viridiplantae > Streptophyta > Pinopsida > Cupressales > Cupressaceae > Chamaecyparis > Chamaecyparis obtusa. Next base: position 79,686 of record BSBK01006058.1, read on the forward strand.
CCATGTGAACATGTGACCACCATATATCTTAGATCAAATGGGGCCTACCTTGCACTTTGCATACACTACAGAGTCATCCCGCAATGACCAATAGGAAACTAGCATGTCACTATGATGTGGCATTAAGGACCCACCAACAATTGTTGTGATGCCAATACCGTATCAACGGTTGTCGCATGATTGCATGGGATCGGAAGATCCCATGAGATCATGTGATAACCATTGGATCTTATATCAACTAAGAGCTGGGCCTAGTGAGATAGGTGTCATCCTGTCACATGATTGCAAGGGAAAAGAATATTCCTTGTGAACATGTGATAGCCACAAGTTAAGGGGAAGGCACTTTAGAAAGATTTGTCAGGAAACTTAGGCTTTGTAGAAGTATTAAAAAGGGACTCGCCCGACAACCTAGAGACTTAACACATGAACTTGGTCAAATTTTTTTAACACATGTGTTTTAAAGATTTAAGTGGCCCAAAAAGGTAATGAAGAATTAGAATCGGCCAAAGGGATTTTTTAGGGTTTTGCAGCAACAGCTAGATTTTCAAATGTACTTGCAGGCCAAAGGGCTTAAAACATTTGCAGAGACTACAAGATAAGGCAAAAGCTCATAAAAATTTCTGATGGTGTTCAACATGGTTTAAATTGTAGACCTCTGCATGAAGCCCAGCCTGTAGCCAAAATTGAATAGATAGGGAATTTTGGGTAACATTTTGGTGATTTCTACTGGATGTCATCCCGCTAGACATTGATTAGTGGCCTTGACATATCCATTGGGCATGGGGTCATCAACTAAGCACAAAAATTGACAGAGAGAGACCTAGAACCAAAGGAACAAAAAATTGTGCACGGGCACTTATTGGAAAATAGGGAAAATAACCAAGAAATAGAAAATAGGGAAACTAACCTAACCTAAACTAGCTAGTACTTAACACTCGTCAAACAAAACCATTTACTATTTGTGAGAAATAACTTCCCATCCTTCTTAGCTTACAATAATTCACATGCTCCTGGAAAGCTACTAAAAGATAAATCTAGGAGATATGCAGAATCACCTACTTGAAAAGGATTTGATTAATATGGATTTTACTCACTTGGTCGAGATAATTGTAAGCACCATCATTCTGAGGAGGATCAATAAGTAGCAATAGGACCTTACTTACTAGGTCAATGGGGACAGCAAGCTGATTTGGTTCATTCTCAGCTTTAGCCTCTGGAGGAATATCATATTGGGATGCTAGCATAATTTGTACTCCTTTGATAACCTCCCTCTTGGCCAAATGCCTGATAGGGCAGCCATGAGAGATGTTGGACCTAGAACTCTCATTGATAGACTTAGGCTCCTAAGAGATTATTTTACTTTGATTGATCTCCTCCTTATGTTGAATGGAAGTAACTACCTCCTATACCTTGTAGGTGTTCTCTGGAAATGTGGGCTTGTCATCAAGATGCAAGAAAAAGTATTCCAGCTTGTCCCAAAATTGATCTTCTTTTTCTTTTTCTTCTTTTAGATTTTCTTGTAGGAGAAGTATACTATTGTCAACACAATTATCATGATTTGTTGAAAACTCATTTGTCTTGACTTGTTCAGAGAGACTCTCCTTGAGATCAACAATCTTCTACTCAATGATCTCCTTTTCTTCTTCAAGTTGTTCACATCTCTCAACCTACATCTAATAGCTTCTTTTATATGTTTCAGCTGTAGAAGCTAGGAATCCAATATTTTGCTTGAGATCCTGTAGCTCTATCTCATGAAACTCCTCATGAGCTCTCTTCTCCTTTTCTTTCTCAATCTAAAATTCATTGCCTCTATCAAACATGGCTTCTATCAAAATCTTTTGGTCTTGAACCAACTTTTCACAATTATTCTTATGAAATTCCAACTCTTCATAAGCATCCCTCTGAGCTGCTAATGTTCTTTGAAAATCTTCCTCTTTTTCAGCTATAGCAGCACTAACCTTAATCAAATTTTCTTTGTAAACTTTGTTCAGCATTGCTAGATTACTTGCAAGGGCTGCTTGACCTTTTTGCTGTCCTACAATGATTTCTTCACACTGCTTCCATCTAGCATCGAACTGCTCCTTTGCTTGTGTCTGCATATCCCTTTTCTATGTTTCCAACACCTCCTGATAAAACTTCTTTTGTGCTTCCAACCCTTCAACAAGCTTGGCCTCATTCCCCTTGTATTGCTCTGCTAGATACCTCCTATAACCTTGATCCCATTTAGCCAAAGCTTGTTGTTGTTGGATCTGGGCACAATGAGCATGCTCCTTTAAGGAAAGCATCTCCTCTTGAGGCTGTTGATATGTGTATTGATGCTTCCATGATACTAAAAGTTGGGTGGGTGGGGGGTAAGCATGAGGTGTATGTTGCTCCATTGCTGCAACTGGGTAGTCCTGCATGAAATCAGAAGTACCACTATTCTAATAAAGCTGACCTCCATGAAATGAAGGGATGTCTTCATGGATAGAAGGATGGTAATCCATTTTTGGAACTGAGTCCACTCAAAACTAGTAAATGTGAACTCGGAGTTGCCAGATATGCAAAATGATGACCTCTCAAAGGTCTGCAACCTACTGGAAGCATATCAGAACTAGCAAGAATTATGAAAACTATGACCCCTTGGTCCCACTAGGCGTGCCAAAATTGTTATACACTAAGTTTGCACCCTTGTATCAAGCTCTCATAGTCTTGATAACCTAGTATAACATGGGAATCATCTCCAGGTTGTGGGACCTATGCTAACTGAGATGAGACGTCTAGGTTCTAGGCTAGTTCCTCTTGGATAATCACCTTAATTTTCTTCTAGACATGAAAAGTAAACTTTTGAGGGAAAGGGATAGAAGGAATGCTTGGAAAGGGAAATGACTAAAAGAAAACTACCTATAGGTGATACACTGAAATGAAGGGTTTGGATCTTAGTATAGAGGATGAAAATAATGAACTTAGGTCTAGGAGATCACAACTCACTAAATAGGCTTGCATAAGTATTTCATAGAAGGGTTTGCAATTGAAAGAGGCTATTTAGGGAAATAAAGGATTTCACAAACAATAGCATTCCTAAGGGATTTAGACACAATTTATGACCTGCAAACAAACATTCACCTTTGCAACTCGGTATAGGAATGAGATAGATAGTTAGGGGGTTGAGGTATACCCATAAGAGCATTCACATCAAATCATCCACAATAACACACAATAATTGCAGAAAGAGAGAGGGATTAGGAGCCCTGAGATATCACTCAAAACATACATATACTTTGATTCAATAAGAGATAATTTAGGCAAGGAAGCATAGGGACATGAAGAATTATCACAAAATACCTCTGCAATATCTGAATCATCAATCAGAGATTACATAATGTAGAAAACTAGAGGGCAGAAAAATGCCACAAATAGCCTTCTAAGAAAGAGACTTTCTTCTTTACAAAATGTGAACTCTGAGCTTCAAAAGCTCCAAAAATTAATTATATACATCTCTTGTATTGCACACAGGCAGGAGCAAAAATATCAATAGGGTTACATAAATCTACATAAAATAATCAAACCCTAAACTTGTCACTTTCTGATCATAAATTCACATGAAAATATCTCAACCGATCATATATGTCTTGAGTGCCCATCCTTCTACTGAAACTACCTGCAGACAAAAACCTTGATCCAACTACTTATCTGCAAGTCAGGCCTACCATAACTATCAAATCTGGTACTATCAGAAGGAGAATCCACTACAACAATTTTCTAGATCCCTACATCACCTTTCCTACTGCAACTGCCCCTAAAAATAGAAATTTTTAGCTACCCACGCTTGCAAACGTTCTCTACAGGAACAAACAAAAGAAAACCCTTGAAAGATATTGCAATTCCTTCTTGAAAAATTCAAAGGCCACATCATTAGTCAAGAGCCAATACAAAACAAGCACATCATAGTCAATCAATACCTTAGAAGGTAGAAGAAACCTGACCTTGCATTGGATGATGGTCACATGATCGCATGGGATCGAAAGATCCCATGCAGTTATGCGACCACCGTTGGATCCTCTTCGACTGCCAACACACTTAAGATACTTAGCCCCACTAACAACCACCAACTATTCCACCCAGAAACCAATGAAGAATGAACACCTCACCACCTGAGGACCCACTACCGGAGACTTAGCAATAAAGTGGATCTAACGGCTATCGCATGATCACATGGAATCGAAAGATTCCATACAAACATGTGACCACCATAGATCTTAGATCAACTAGGGCCTACCTTGCACTTCAAGTACACTATAGAGTCATCCCACAATGACCAATAGGAAACTAGCATGTCACTACAACATGGCATGAAGGACCCACCAATAGCTGTTGCGATGCCGTTACCGTATCAATAGTTGTCGCATTATTGCATGGGATCGAAAGATCCCATGAGATCATGCGATAACCATTGGATCTTATATCAACTAAGAAATGGGCCTACTGAGATAGGTGTCATTTTGTCGTATGATCACAAGGTCAAAGAATATTCCTTGTGAATATGCGACAGCCACAAGTTAAGGGGAAGGCACTTTAGAAAGATTTGTCGAGAAACTTAGGCTTTGCAGAAAGTATTAAAAAGGGACCTGCCCGACAAACTAGAGACTTAACACATGAAGGTCATCAAATTTTTTTAGCACATTCATTTTAAAGATTTAAGTGGCCCAAAAAGGTAATGAAGAATTAGAATCAGCCAAAGGGATTTTTTAGGGTTTTGCAGCAATGGCTAGATTTTTAAATGTACTTGCAGGCCAGAGGGCTTAAAACATTTGTCGAGACTAGAAGACAAGGCAAAAGCTCATAAAAATTTTTGATTGTGTTCAACATGGTTTAAATTGTAGACCTCTACATGAAGCCCAACCTGTAGCCAAAATTGAATAGATAGGGAATTTTTGGTAACAAGTCATGCCAAACAACAATGAGCATGCATTAGTTCTTGATGGAAGATCAAAGGAGAGTAGACAACAAGTCAAGTTTTTGCAAGAAGTACATGAAATATTTTAGAGGCTTAGTAGCATGACTCACTAATAGTATGGAGGATAAGGTGACAGTCCACTAAAGGACATTCATCCAAGGTAGCATTATGCAAAGGATAGTACTAAAAAATGAGAAGTTTGGTAATGATGGATGATGGAAAGGTCAATGAGAAAAGTATGAATGGATTGGATCAATGGATTGGAATGGATATGGGAAAAGAATAGAAGAGTTTAGAATGATGTTAGAGTTTCTTTTGGATGAGAAGGAAAAGCCATAGTGCTTAGGGTAATAGTGTGATGACTATCCCAACTAGAGAATCACAACTTGCAGAGTCACTGTCTTTAGAAATTGGTGAATAAGTTAGATAATGTAGGGTACAGTGGAAGTTGTTTTTGCAAGAGGATAAATCTCATATTGTTAATAGGAAATCTTATGCTCAAGGGAATTTTCTTGAGAATGGAGGAAAAGGAAGAGGATGAGGGGCTCTTAATTTCTATAATCAATTTATATAATTCTTTAAGTAATTTTTTTAGGCTCTTTGTGATTGATCTATAAATACTCTTCACTAAGGGTGGGGATGGTTTTTAATCTTCATTATATTCCATAAATACTCTTCAGTAAGGAGGAGTGTAGCTTCTAATTTCATTCTTCTATATAATAAGTACTCTTCATTAAATGTAAGGGTGACTTTTAATCTTCACTATTGATCTATATTATTCTTTAAGTACTACCCTTAACTAAATGTAAGAATGCCTTTTGTCTTCACCATTGATCTCTATTTTGAGTATTCTTCACTAAGTAATAAATGTCTATGTTTAAATATAATAACATCTATTTTCTCACTATACCTTTTCTTTCTTGTTTATCTTAACTTAAAATCTTTACAAAGTAATCATTTTTCTATTGGTGTATTGATGTTTGATTTCAAATTATAAATTTCAATAGTTATAAGGTATGTGTATCCATTAATTTTAAAAATTATTAGGAATATGTATCATTTTATTTTGTTCAAGATCTTCAAACTAATGATTTATAAGCTTAATGTGGAGATTGAAATATAAATTAAAAATTAATTAAGAAAATGATATTTGTAAAAAAAATTAGGAAATGATGAAGAGGATTTCGCTTTGCAACTAGGGTAAGTAGATTGATCGGTTTGTTGTACCTCCCACATGTGTAATTTATTCCCTCTCTGAGATGATGGTTGAGATTTATTGGGCATTAAGCCTTGCTTGGACCTCTTCCTATGCCCCTCTTCTTTTGCCTCACCATTTCTTGATCTCTTCATGTTAAGAGTAGTTTGACAAGGCCGCCTATGGATGAATGGATTAAAAGCTCTCACTCTCTGACGCCTATTGATGAATTGTCGAGGAATGGATTGAGCAGCTGAATTACAAGTAATGTATGACATGTGAGGTTACCCTATTCTTTAGGACTCATTTGCAGTAAACCTAGACCGTTTGAATTTATTCTATGTGCAGGTTGTTGACCAGTGATTGGTAGAACTATGGCTTGATTCGAGGCTTAGTGATTGGGCACCCCTTTGGACATGGCTTCCAGTCGATGCAAAGATTAGGGTTTTGGAACTAAGTGGCACATAAATTAAACTATAATGTTTTATAGAATGCCAATAAGGATACATGTGTGATGTGAAGTCATGGACAATGCACAAAAACTGTTCAAAATTATAATGCTCAAGTGCGATAGAAATTGGAAACATACACATTTAGCACATACCTCCTTCACTTCTACCTTGTTCTAGCTTCTACCTCCTTTCGACCTTCAGCACATACGCATTCAGCACATACCTCCTTCACTTCTACCTCCTATTCTAGCTTCTTCCTTTGCACGTGCTGAAATGAAATGAAATTTCAAACCCTTTTTTTTAAACTTTAAGTTATGCCCGTGTTGGTCGAAATTTCAATGAACACAATGTTAGTCAAAATTTTGACCAATACGGGCATGTATTAAAAAAAAATAAAAAAATTTCTTCTATAATGTGACCAACCTAAACATTTCTATTTGATGGTAGAATTGCTTAGTCAAAATTTAAGGTCAAATGTACTAGTGTGGTATCTTTATGTTTATTATCTTTCTTTATCATTAGTTCATGGTACCCTTTGAGTTAGAAATCCTTCAAGACCTTTTCTTAGTTTCTTTTGATTGAGTTTTTTATTCGAGTGGGGTTTTTTGTTATCTCCTCAACACGGTGGGAGTGGACCTTTGGTTCCATGAGGTCGGGTGGTAGTGTTTTGTTTTACCATTTGAGATTTTGATGTTCCTGCAGCGGTACTAGAGTATTCTTATCACTGCTACCTTCTTCTTGTTCTTCATTGGAGGCTTGTTTGTACCTATCTTATGATGTTTGTAATTATATCTTGTATTAGTGCTTCAAAATTGTAGATACTGTAATATACTTTGTATTTGATTTTTGTGACATAGCCTATGACATGTGCAAAGGATATTGATTCATTATGTACACCAGATGGTATTGGATGTATTTTTTATTCATTTGTATATGAGATAATTTTAATTATTCTTAATCTAAAATATTTAATTAGTAATACATAATTCTACGACATGGGACCCTTGAGAATTGTTAATTATATTTGAGTTTTGTTTATGTACTTGTTTATATCTTATGGTTTTATTGCTTCTGCATCAATATCATCATTTTTTGTAAACATTTAAGAAAAAAAATATTATATAAAGTTAGTGACGTGTTTTAGGTTAAATTCTCCTGGGTTCCTTGCTGGGGCATTACAAAGGACATGTAGACAGATGAGGTGTGATAGGTCCACCTCCAATACCTCTTGGAGATCTAGATGTAGGTGTGGGTGCAAGGACTAGGATTAGGAGAAGCCTATCCATAGGTGGTGCATTAGTCAGGTTGGTTATGAGGCCTACAACCTTTGGTGGGAATAGGGCATAAATACATTTGATGCTCATGGTTTTTTGATATATAAACATGTATTTTGTAGACACTTAATCATTTATGCCATTCTTTTAAAATATCTTAATGTATAACCCTGAGACTTTGATGTATCTCTCCTGATTCCTGACAACTTTTTATATCACCTAGTCCTTTTTTGATGCCATTGTACACGGACACTGATTATTTTTTGAGTATATGAGATGAACCGTTGGATTAGATGGATGCATTATATTTATTTTATGATTTTGATTATGCATGATGGATGAATGATTTATGATTTATGCATTTACTATGATCCTATTGATGATTATACATATCCTTTGCATGATGTTTGATGTTTTATATACCTTTATTATATCATATTTATGACGATGTGTGATGACATATCTATGATGATGCTTATCTTATGATGATGTATGTATGGATGAATATGTAATAAATTTACTTTAGGTATATGCATTTTTATGGGATGTCATGACATGCAATTTTTGCTATATGATAATGGTGTGCAATTGATTTATGTAAAATTATACGATTAATATGAAAAATCTAGATGTTGAATGAAATGACCATGGAAATCCAATGAAATGTAATGTGATCTGATTAATGAAATGAAATGATGCTTATAATGAAATGAAATAGATTTGATTATCAATGATTAATATGGAATGATAATAGTGTTGAAATGCAATATGATCTACTTAATGATTAATGACTGGATAATGATAATGATAATGAAATGTGAAGTGTCAATTAATAATGTAACTGATAATGAACTGACTAATAAATAGTATGATGATGTGATGTGAATAATAAATGAATATAATGAAATGAATGGATGATAATAATTACAAATGAATGATGAAATGATAGGCAATGTAAAATGAATTAAATGGATAATGATAATGAATACAATGTAAAATGATAATGAAAGAGATTGAAATGAATTTAATCATGCAAATGAGATGTAATGAATTTGATCAATGCTAGTAAATATGAAATGATAATAGTATTGAAATGAAAAGGATGAAAATTGGTAATGAATGAAATGATAGTGAAATGATAGCAATGAATTCAAGTTAATAATGATAATGATATTGATTCATATAATGGATATGAAATGCACTATGATGTAATGAATTTGATTAATTCCATCCATATGAATTTATGAAATATGAATGTAATGAATGAAAATATAAATGCAATGGCAACTAACAATGATCAATGACATGAAATCCAATGATTATGAAATGACAAATAATATGAAACCTTTTTTTCCAGTGTCCAGTATACTCGATCATAAAGTGACAACCATTAATTTGACTTCAAGTCTTGAAAATCTCATAAATGCTATGAATGAAACACCTATATCTAATATGAATGTAACCTCAATGCAACAATGTCATCCATGTTGGGTCATTTTTTCATTCTTTTTATCATCGTTGTTTTTTTTAAATGTTGCAAGTTAGTACAAACATCGATGGTATAACTGAACCATGATGACATGAGTATTTCTTACATAAATTTAGATTTTGGAAGTTAATACAAGCATCTAGGTATAATTGAACCATGATGACCTAAGTATTTCTTGCCTAAAATAGACAAGAGTTAACCCTTTTTCATGCAAAAATAAATAATGTTCTTTATGATTCTTTTTTTATCATGTCTTGAGATGAATTTTCACATTACTAAGAATTAACTCACAAAAAATAGACAAAGAAAAGACCATGATCTATCATTGGTTCTCTAGTTAAAAACATCCTTAAGTTTCTTAAGAGACCTGATAAAAAAAGTCAAGATACAACCAATGAAAATACATGCTACTATAATCTGATCACCATTCAGAAGAAATCATCTATTTGTTGTTTGATGTTATTCTTAGTTCAATGTGTTTTGATTTTTTCATGTTTCAATGTTCAAATGTCATAGATCTCGATCTTTATTTTGGGTATGTTTTTTGACATGTTACTTTTTTGTTTGATTAAGTTAAATCTTGACTAAATACTACAACTAGATTTAGGATTTTTACCCTAGTTATGGATGACCATTACGATGGTGAATGGTCACTAGTTTCAAACCATGATGAGAGTTGACTTGCAAAGCTCTGATATATACAAGGAGGTTTATTATGGATATATACAATGGTGATGGATATTAATGGATAAATTTCACTAAAAGATGAAGTAGCTAACCTAAGAAAAGTAGTGCATGTTTTCCAAGTTTCCACCACTTATTTTTATTGCAATTTTTTCATCATATTTGATTTTTTTTAATCTTTTCCTATTTTTTTTGTATTTTTTAAATTATTACCAAGAAACCTATTTTCTAGGATTTCACCAAGATAACCATTTTCTTAGTATATTTTCTTCTTTTTATGAATTTATTTAGGATCATTTTCTAATTTTTATAGATTTTTTGATTTTGAAGTTTTCTGTAAAAGCCTGACTTTGAGCTATCAGGTATAGAATATTTTGAGATGGATGTTTTTGATAGCTTCTTGAACAAGATCACTTTTTGTTGTTGATAATTTATAAGCACTAGACCCAAACAATGATAAAATAACAAAGAGACATAGCCAATTTTCTTTGAACTTTCCTTTTCTCTCCCTATCTTATTGATTTTAGGGATTCTCTCAATACAAAATCACCTACAAATTATCTAGGTTTCACTTTTTAGTTTTAGATTTTTGACATCCATTTTTTATAAACCTTGAGATGATTCAATTATTGTTGATGAAGATCATCCAATATTTCTAACTCTTTTAGTCTAGACACTCAATATTCCTTATTTGAAATGACTCATTCTAGTGATATCCTCAATGATGGTATGTCAACCTTATTAGATAGGATAGCATCTAATCCAAATAAAAGAGAATATTGATTAGTGTATCATTTGTAGATTGCCTAATACTTGCAGACATATTCTCTTTGATTGTTCTATTGCTAAAGAGATATGGCTAATGTTTGGCATCCGCATTTTGAATCATGTCAATATCATGGAAATCATCACTAGTTATATAAATGGGCTTAAGAAAGACTCCAATTCATTTTGGTTTATTCTCTCTTCTAATATTCTTTGGTATGTTTGGAAGATCATAAATGAAGATAGATTTCAGGGTAACTCTAGAGTTCTTACTGATTCTTTTCATAGACTCACTTTTTTAAAAATTGTTATGCATGTTTCTATTAACATGGATGTTGAAAGGAATAATCTCTTACTGTTTCTGAAAGTTGAACATGCCTCCATGTTCATTTAGGAGATGAAGGATGGCTATGAATGGAGAAGAAACTTGGATAGCATCTCCACATTTGTGGATGCCCTCACCAAGATGATGAATAAGATTAAAGATAATAGGGAACCACCATTTTTTGAGTTTGATATTCTTTCTCAGATTCAAGAGAGGAAGAAAATCATTTGGATGGAAGGCCCCCTCGGCTGGACCGCATGGGTTGAGACCCATGAGGGTGTTCTTCATTGATTTTTTGTTGCTCTACTTCTTTTATTTTTGGCTCTACCCTCTTGTATATGGTGCTCTCTTGGATTAATAGTTTGTGGGAATTCCTTTGGGTCGAACTCTTTCTTTTTTATGTTCATGGTACTCTAGAATAGTAACATTTATTTTGGTGTTGAGGCTTGGCCTCCCTAGGTTTTGTTACATTGTAAACTTTTTTATTACTATATTTCTAATATATATAAAATGTCCAAATACATATACATTTATTTTTCTATTGGTTTTCTAATTCATGATTTAATATCTTTTCATCCATATATATTTTACTACTTTCTTTTAAGTCTATAAAAAATGATTATGCTCATATGCAAATATTTTATATCTATTTTAATTTGATTTAATACCTAGGGGTTCAATAACAAATACAAACAAATTGCTACTAAATTAATTTCTAGTTTTTCCATATTTTTATTCGAAAAAATTCTATTATTTTTGTAAAATAAATTCAATAACCAATTCAAACTAAAAATAATGAAAAATCAAATACTAATCCACAATCCAAATAGAACCATACTTTTCTTCTCTTATTAATAAAATAATTGATTTTCAAGAATCTAGTTTTTACTATTTAATTTCAATAGGGTTTTCACATTCAATTGTTTGATGATTTCAATTTCTTCTTTTTCTTGAATAATTTATTTAATAATTCAATCAAACCCTTATTGGATCAAAATTTCATGTTTTTCTAAATCAATTGTCTGTAGGTTTCCACCTTGAACAACCTAGGGTTTTAACCAAAACATAATTTTCTTTTCAATTTAAATACAAAGGTTTCTAGAGTACTATAAAATATTATACTTATGTACAAATTAATACATGTATTCTCACACGCATAATAAAATACTAGAATTTCTTCTCACAAAAAAAAACATAAAAATCTTTTCAAATTCAAAACCCTACAATAATCTAGAAAGCACAAAGAGAACAATCTTTTCAAAAAGAAATATTTTCAAAGGAAAATATAAACCCTACCTCAAATTCAATATATTTGTGACAACATCAGTCCAAAATTCAAGCTCCCAAAAATCCAAGCTTTCAATAAAATTCTTCAACTCCAAATCCAAGCAAAACTTGTGATATCCAAATCTATGTCCCCAAAAAGGGCTAAAGGGATCTCCCATATAGAAAAACCAACAACAAGACTCGACATGAAACACCCAATCAGGAGTTAGAACTCAACTTCTTAACCTTGTTTTTCTCAATTTTATGTTTTCATATTTAATTAATTATAATAATAATTATATGCACTTTTCACTTAATAAGTCTTAACTCAACTTTCAACTTAAATTCCTAATTCAATTCTATTAAATTAAATGTACAACTTAAATTACATATTAATAATTTATTAATAGATAATATTTTAGCATATTAATAATTATGAAATTGATAATTAAATATCAATTCTTTAATTGTGCTTTTAATTTCTATTTTAGATTTAATAATTAATTAAACCTTTTATTCACAAAATTGGAATTTTTAAATAAGCCTTTTAAATTATGACAATCCTAATTGCAATGATTGATCCATTAATTTATGGTGACCAGCGAGCAGGAATGGCAATTTGCGAATGGAGAACAGGAATGGAGAATGCACGACAGAAGACGTCCTCTACAGTCTCAGAGTCAGATGTTTCATCAATTTTATCTTGGCAAAGAGCACCTCAATAGTCAAAACAGACAAGGTTAGCATTAGGTACAGGGCTCCCCTTCTTTTCAAGAGTTTGCAAATCTATTTTGAGGTCCTCCTACTATCTAGCTAGCTAGGCCCTGCAGATCCAATCAAATACTTCAGGGCTTTCAGTCGTGTCCCTTTTAGCAGAAGTTCTCAGGTCATTAGGTTTCTAACTCCCCACGCCAAACTAATTTGTCTAAAGTTTCCAATATCTTTAGAGGGAAAGCCATCGTCCAACCAGTGAAACCCTTCTTTGTTAACCCTAGATTTCATTTTAAATCTTCACCCCCCCTTTCATCCTGACATGTGCAGGCTCCTCCTCATTTGAAGTCAGGCGAATCTCTTATTTCTCTCCCTCAGTTTTCCACATTTTAAAAAGGGGAATCATCTGCTCAGGAAGCAAGGTGATCTGCCCTGACTCAACCCAATATTAAAAACCCTTCTCGACTCTCTCAGTTTAAATCCCATTTTGGGTGGGAAAAATTTTCAACTAATCATCATGCCTTTTGGGGTAAACGAACCTCGTTCCATGGGTGAAATAGGAAAGGTCATGCTCAGTATCCACAACCCCAACTGATTTTTGACATCTGTGAAGGCACACCGCCTGGTTCACCTGTTATTATCTGGCATTCTCCTGGTCCTAGTGAAAATCAGGGTGGCCTCATCAGTGTTAAGTAGAACTCAAGTGGTGATAGAATCCATTCCTTTTAGCAAGCAAATTTTAGAGCAACCTTCAAACCAAAGAAGTCTTTTCAAGTCTAGAAAAAAAAACTTCTATAGATCCCCACAGAACAGGTGATTTCTCCTTGTGACAATCGCTCTTCCAATAAGCCCAGCATTACTCTACCAGAAAAATTTCTTCGGGATCAAATTTATCATCTTCAAGAAAAGGCTATCATTGGTAAGTTCTCAAATAATGCCCTCTCATTTGCTGATATTAAGGCATGGGCCTTTCAAAATTGGGTGGAATTATCAGATATTTTTTGTTTGGATGATGAATTGGGTTTTCATATAGCTAAGTTTGTATCTTTAGTTGAAAGGGATGTTATTCACAAGGTCAAAAGATAGTTTTGTAATGGGTCAGGTCTTTTTAGTTCACTCTAGACCCCAAACCTAAAATTAGATAGCAGTTTTCCCCTATTCTTTCCCATTTGGATAGCCCTGCCAGAACTGCCTTTGGAATATAAGGAGCTTGAAATTGTGGAAATTATAGCCAATAGGCTTGGCATCTTCATTAAGCATGACCTTGTCCCCTTTGAGATTCCTCTTCAAGACACCAGAGTATGTATTCTTCTTGACCCAGCAAAGGAGTTACCTAGACACATTACTTTGAAATCCAAATGGGGCACTTGGGTTCAGCCCATTGTTCAACAAACTGAGGCTTCAATAAATAATTTTTAGCATCAGCTAGGTCCCTTCACATCTCGGTGCAATAATTTGGGTAATTTAGTTATGATGGTTTGTGAGGATCTTTGTACAAACCCACTCAAATGCTCATGCCAACATATTCATCAGAGGCAGGAGCAAACTCAATCTCCGATTGTAGAGCCTTTTAAGTCCATCTTTCACTCACCTCTTCAAGACTCATCTCAAGCCTATAAGTTGTCCATTTTCTTCATGTTTGTGGTGAGCTATGTTCTTATGCTTCAGAACTACTCCACCAAGGTCTGAACCATAAGATGGGAACCTACAGACTCTCCTAATCAAGAGGCTGATAGTTTAATTCATCACCTTATGTACCATGCTTCACCTATCAAGATGCCCATCTCACAAGATGTGCTCAATAAAGATGCACTAGTTACTCTTAGAGCTTAGAAGCTTTCAGAACGGTTATTGACAGAGTTGGCTACTAAAATCATCTATGAAATTGCAGACAGGGAGGGTGTAATTTTTCATGAAGACTTCAAGTAGTATATGGATTTAGACCCTACCCAATAGTCTAGCTTGATATCACTTTTAGATAATGAAACTTTTATTTCCTCAACACAGGAAAAGATAGGGGCCTCTCACACAGACCTCATGATGCTTCAGGAGATTCATAGCACTAACTCACACATGGTTTAGCATCCAAGAGATGTCACAAGTGATGGTATACAAAGGGAACAACAAATCCACTCAGTAGCTGTGGAATATAATTAGCTATCCCAAGAATCAAGTGGCAAGCTAAACCAAGTTGAGCTTCCAGATAAGGGACCCCCATTTGTAGACAAGAATCCTACAAGTGGAGTTTTTTATCACTAAATCTTTTTATCAATTGAATAAACACCAAACCAAAAGAGTCTAGTGTCTCTGATTCCTAGGAAGAGGGGCAGTAAACTGAAGAATGTCCAGACTAAGGTGGAAATAGATACTAGTATTCAATCAACATTGGATGGAAATTTTACACCATCAAAACAAGAGACAAGGAGGACTAAGTGTTCTCCTTGTCCACAATGAAGATTGCTTCATGGAATGTCAGAGGCTTGAATGCCTCTGAAAAGATACATAGAATCAAGCAAGAGTTAGATTCTATGAGGGCTAACATCATTTTATTACAATAAACAAAAATGTCTCAAGAGTCTTTTGATAAGACAAGAGGGAAATGGAGCTCCTAGAAATCGTTTCAACAACAGGGCATTGGTGCCTTAGGGGGCTTTGCCATATTATGGGATCCCAAAAATGTTAAAGTACAATCCTTATCACATGTCGATAACTATCAAATGTTGAATGTCACTATGTTTGACTTGTCTTTTATTCTGATTAATGTTTATGGCCCCATTGCAACAAGTGACAAGCAATCTCTTTGGCTACATCTAATAGGTCTTATTTAGTCTCAAACTAGTCAGCATATTATTGTAGGGGGAGACTTTAATGCAATTTTAAAGGCCTCTAAGAAGATTGGGGGCATTTCTCCTCTAATTAAAACTATCACAGACTTCTCAAACTTTGTGGAAGATAACAAGTTCATGGATATTGAGCCTGTCAAGGGCTCTTTCACATGGACAAATAAAAGAGTAGATTTTTCTCAAGATTGTAGTTAGGTTGGACCATTTTCTGACAACTATTGACTGGAAGCTCACTGGCATCATTTTCCAATCAAAGATCTTGGCATGCCTGGGTTTAGACTATTTTCCTATCACTTTATAGCTTGCTCTGCCTTCACTTAACACAAGACTCCAACATCAGCCCTCTTTTAAGTTTGAGAAGATGTGGCTAAGGCATCCACAATTTCTCCCTCTAATGAACCAATGTTGGGTGAATGCACCTCCATGTGATGGGTCTAAAATGTATCAATTTTCCTAGAAACTTAAACACATCAAGAAAGAAATTAAAAAGTGGACCGAGATATCTTTCAAGAATGTCTTTAAGGAGAAAGATCGGGTTACACAACATCTCTCAGATATTCTGGACAAAACTATTAATCATGGTTTGAATAAGGATGATTTCTACAAATAGAAAAAATTATAGGTAGACTGGGAAGAATTATTTTCTCATGAAGACATATATTGGTGGCAAAAATCACAAGAACTCTAGCTAAGAGAGGGAGATAAAAACACACAATACTTTTATGCTTCAGCAAAATAGAAACGAGTTGCTAGTAGGATCTTTTCAATCCATAATGCTCAATCTAGACATTTAATTACTGATGCCTAGGGCATTTGTCAGGAAGGGATTAGATTCTTCAAAGATTTTCTAGCACCACCTAACTAGCCTGCACCCTCAGCTTCCCAAATTCAATATATTCTTCAAGCTATCCCCACCATTATCTAAGAAGCTGATAATGCAAATCTTCTGGCCCCTTTCACAATCTTTGATGTAAAAAAGGTGGCCTTCTCACTATCTCCTGATAAGTCTCCTGGGTCTAGATGGATTTTCAGTAGCCTTTTACCAATCATGTTGGGATTTTCTTGGGTGAGATCTTATGGGTGTTCTTGAAGAATCAAGAAAAAGTAAATCAATGCTTAAAATCTTCAACACAGCAAACATTGCCATCATACCAAAGATTAAAACTCCCAAATCATTTTTAGATTTTAGGCCTATTTCTCTTTGTAACACAATCTATAAGATCATTACCAAAGAAATCTACTTGAGGCTACAACATCTGATCCCTAGCCTCGTGTCCCCAGAACAAGGTGGTTTTGTACCAAGCAGAGAAACTATGGAAGGAGCTCTAGTTGTGCATGATGCTCTCCATTCAATCAACACAAACAAGTCCCCAAATTTCATCATTAAATTGGACATGATGAAAGCTTATGACAGAGTTTGCTGGGAATTTCTTTTTAAAGTTCTTCAAAAATTTGGCTTCGCCAAAGATTGGTGTAAATAGATTCGAGCATGTATATCTTGTGCCTATTTTTTTGTAATCATTAATGGATCCCCTGTTGGCTTCTTCACGTCATCTCAAGGGATTAGACAAGGTGACCCTCTCTCCCTAGTCCTTTTTATTTTAATGGATGAAGCTTTCAGCAGACTCATCCAACATATTCATGAACTTGGCTTATGGAAAGGAGCTCTATTAGGGGATACAAACATTTTGAGTACTCACTCTTTATTTGCAAATGACACTCTCCTATTTGGAGTAGCCAATGTCATGGAGGCTAAATAGATCAAGCTAACACTAGACCTATATTCAGTAGCATTAGGTCAAAAGATCAACCCACATAAATCAAAGGGTTATGTATTTAATTCTAATCAGATTGTCACCAATAGAATTGTATCAATTTTGCATTTTTTAGAAGATTCCCTCCCTTTGGTATATCTTGGGATTCCATTCTTCATAGGAGTTAATAAAACTGCCTACTGGCTTCCTATCATTGAGAGGATTAAGGCTAGGATAGTGGTGTGGAAAGCTAGATGGCTTTCATTTGCAAGTAAAATCCTTCTTATCAAAATAGTCCTTGCAACAATCCCCAATTACTATTTTTTAGTTCTCAAAGCCCCCCCGTCAGTGATACAATCCATTCAAAAAATTCTAAGAGATTTTTATTGGGTGGGTAACATTACTGGGGACAAGAAAATTTCCTTGGTCTCACTTCAAGAGATGTCTCACAGAAAAGACTCAGGGGGTGCTGGCTTACATGACATGGCTAAGAGGAACAAAGCTTTTGGAGGGAAACTAGTTTGGCAGATGTATGCTAAACCAAATTCCAAATGGTGTCAAATTATGCAGCAAAATTATCTTGATCTTCCTTTCCCAACACAATTCTTCTCCATCCAAAACCCCCCCAAAGGATCAGCCATATGGAACTTCATGATGGATTCTAGAGACATTGTAACTCAATATGTTACTTGGGAGGTGAATAGTGGTGTCAGTATCAGCTTTTGGCATGACTCTTGGAGTGGGTTACCTCCTCTCAGTCATACAACCTCCATAGCCAAATTGGTGACTCCTTCTAAAGAAATTTAGGCTAAATCACTTGTGGATTATGTTTATGCAGTTTTTTTGTTTTCTAGAAAGATTATTTGGAAAGATCCAGAAGATCTTCCAATCACTATTCAAGGTAAAGCCAGCTTTTTAAAAATCTTGTCAGAAAGAGAGGTTTTCCTGTCAGGTAAGGAAGATAAATTGCTTTGGGCTCCAGGTAAATCAGGTTCATATAGCATTAAAGATGGATATATGATCATTCAGTAGTAGGCCTTTAATAAAAATGCAAGTCATGCCTTTTCATTCTGCTAGAACTATGCTACTCTTCCAAAAGTAGGTTGCTTTGCTTGGCTAGCTCTGAAAAAGAGAATTCTTACGAGTGACTGTCTTACTAAACTCAACATTGCCCAACCCTCAATTATGTTTTGTCTGATCATGAGGTGGAAGATGTAGATCATCTCTTTTTGAAATGTTCTTTTGCTTACCATTGTTGGGCATTTGTACTCAAAAAACTCCACTTTCCTACTCTCCCGAACACACTCTGGGATCTTTTTTAGGCTTGGCTAGAGCTCCATTCCTTGTCAATTTTTCATTGCTTATGGAAATGTATCCCAAAAATTGTAGTCTGGGCAATTTGGTGGGAAATAAATAAAAGGATTTTCTTTAAAATTCCTTCCTCACTCAGTGTTTCTCTAGTTGGTATTGAGAAATCAATCTCGGAAGTTGTCAATGCTAGTTATCACAGAGTCAATTGTAATCTAGTGCTATCCATATGGGATAGTTCTATCATTCAGGAATGGAAAGACATTCACATTCCTATTAGTTGGGTTCATCAAAATCAACATAATCCATTAGTTAATAGGGATAAAATTCATTGGCTACCCCCTGCTTTTGGCACAATTAAACTCAATTTTGATGGTTCATCCTGAGGCAATCTGGGTAAATCTAGGATAGGAGTTTGTATTAGGGATCTGCATGGTCATGTTCTTGCCATAAAAATTGCCTCTATTCCGACAGGAACAAATAACATGGCTGAGGCATATGCCTTGCTTGCAGGGCTAGCTTTGGAAAAAAAATGTGGTTATCAATTTGTACATATTGAAGGTGACTCTATGGTGATCATTAACTCGTGCATTAAACGAGAGTCTCATAACTAGAAAATTTCATATATTCTTCTACTAATATGGTGGCTTCTCAATTCATTCAGAGAAATTCATCCCTCCCATACTCCATGGGAAGGTAATATGTTAGCACATTATCTTGCCAACCTAGGGTGCGATGGATTGAACCTTGAAAGTTTAGAGCTGGCAGAACTGATATTATCTAATGGAAAAATTTAAAACTTAATTAAGGACCAAAACCATATTTTGATCATATCAAACTAAGCTTGCTAAGGTACAAAAAATTATTTAAATGATGCCCCCCATGTACTTCACTTATTACATGGCATCATCCTATCTCCAGCTTGCTTGAATCACTTTTGGCTCTATTCTTGAATTATTTGCCATGGAGTTTTAATAATTTTCCTCACATCCACATTTGTTTCTTCATATGGCCTCCTACACACATCAAGTTTTGGCCTTGCAACGTCTGAAGGGAAGTACACAAAACTTAGTAATGTTACTCTCTAATAGCATAACATGAATTCAAATGTGTGAATTCAATTGTGATGTGTGCTCAAAATCCTATATAGTATATGGGTTCATTTTTCATTTCATTTCATAGAAGTTTTCCCTTCTGGTTGGTTTCAAGGCTTGGTTTTGTGTGCTGTCACAAATATGGAGTTCTCAAGATGTGTTTCTTGCAGCCAAATTCATTTTGAGTTATTGCCTAGAAACTACAGGGTTCTCATTTCTCCACCAATTTCTGAGCTCCCATTCCCACATCAAGTTGATGAGCCTGAGATTGATCAAGTGTTCATGTGTCAATCTATGTTACACTACAGGGCGCTACAAAGGATCATCAAAGAGCATGTGCTCTCTCCAAGAACCAAAATAGTTCTATTTCCATCATAGCTTGTATCCATTTTTTTGTCAAATTTCATGGACCTCCTACAGTCGATTGATTTAGTATTCTCCATTGTCAACAAAGTTGTTCGCCCCTAATTCACCTCAGCCAACCAGATTATGAGTGTTGTACAAAAATATGACCTTTGGTTGAGCAATGCGTTGGTGGGTGGTCTTTTTTCTCACCATGCTCTTATTTCAAGCCATGAACACCTAATGGCATATGATAGCTTCAAATGGGCCATGGAAAAATGTAGTTTTTGAATTATTAGTGCCAATCTATAGATTGTGAGTCCTGCTTTAGGTTTGGAACTCACTAAGAAGATTAGGCAACATGCCCATGTAGTTTTGGACCTTCTAATTTCACCATCTCCAATGGCTTTGCCACCTTTACCTCCATTGTCTTCGCCTTGCAGTGTTAAACCTACTAATGTTTCTGCATGGGTCCCTGACCTCAATGTACCCCTGTCTCCAGTTTTGTCAACCACAGAGCTCTCTGCTGCTTTGGTTTCTCTTGATGGATGGGAGTTGGTGACACCTTTGACCCCCCCTGTGGGATGGGAGTTGGCATGGGATCATGTGCATAGGCCATCTTCCCCCATTCCTATGGATGAATGCTAAGTCTTTTTTTCTCTAAAATCTCATTTATTTATTTTTCTTCTGTCATGATTAACCAATGACCCCTAATAGTGGGTTTTTATGGTAAACATTCATGGTTGACATCCTTTGCAGTATATCTTTACTGATTTGTATATTCACAGTGATTTTGTGGTTTTCAGTTGGAAAACCAATTGTAAAGATCAAGATTATATATGTAAAGATCAATATTTTTATTCAACAATGATTCCGGGGTTTCTTCCTGATTCTTCCTTGGATGAGTCCTTGAATTAGTTTATATATTAATAAAATTATGATGGCTAGCCCACTTTGGCTTAAAAAAAAAAGTAAGCCTTTTAAATTAAACAAATTTATTTAATTAATTCTCATTAAGTAAAAACCCTTATATTAATATTTCTATCTTTAATAGGATTTAATTATTTAATCACTTAATTAACTTTATTTAAATCATTTATCTATTTTAACACAAAATGACATCAAACCATAGACATGTAAACCTAAAGAACTAACTACATCAAAAATACTAAAATCAAACATAAAGGAGGGTTCACAAATTCATCTAACCTTGATGAATTCAAAGGATAGTAAAATAGATACTTGGCCATTGTTTTAGGATAACTATTGGCTTAGGATTATGATTTGGACCTATCTGCTATCTCCCCTCTCTTACCATTAAGATGTTGGGATAGGGCACACTCATCCTGATAATTTAGGGAATTCGATGTCTGGTACCTAAAATCCTACATGAAAAAACAAGTATGCAAATACATGTATAAATATAATAGAAGACAATGGCATAGATTGGTTGATCATGTAGATCTCGCAAGCAAGTAACTGCAACTTTGTCCCTTAACCACATCAAACAAAAAACTAAAACATACATGCTAACCATACACATGCAAGTATGGGGTCAGTAAAACAATAAATATAAATAACATCATCATATGCACATAATCAACATGAAGAGTGGCCTAAAATATTTTTGTCATAAAAACTAAAAAACTAAACTATGGGAGGGGTATTACACACCATCCCAAAAAGAATAATTTAATGATGTATAGTTCAGATTACAAAATATGGTAGGAGATAACTATATGGAATTACAACTAGAGGCTCATTTCTAATACAATAATAAATAAAAATAGGAGCTCACTATTCTAGACTTGCAAATAGATGCTCACTTCCTAAGTAGAAAGATATAACAACAAACTTGTGCACCTAAGGTTCATCATCTCAAAGACAAGGAACATACAACTATTTACAACAATAAAGAGAGATTATTCTAATAATGCAACTGATATGCACAACAATATCAATCTTAGCATCTATAATTCCCTACCAAGGAACCCAAGAGAAATTAACCTAAAACATGTTACTAAGTTTACAGAATAATTTTTTCCTTAATAGTTTACAATCAATAATGAATAACAATGCAAAAGCAATATCACATAAGAAAATATGTGGACATAAATGTAACTCATTTATAGATTACAAATCCTGAGGGTTCCATGACGTATAATTACATGTAAGATAATGAATATAGTAAGTGGGTATGTGCAGGATCATGGTATGTCAAAAAGTGGTGATGTGAAAAAGAAGTCCTGATTGATAGACTCTTTGAAAAATAACTATAACTTTCAAACAATATAATATTTTTGAAATCTAAAATATATATCACATTATATGCTTTACCTAATACAATAATAATAAACAATTCTTTCAATTTTATGAAGTTTAGACTAAGTTAAGATAGTCAGACACGAGAGTTTTAATATTCAAGAAGATTTGTAGTAGAAAAATCATAATTAATTATTTACTTGGAAAAAAATATTAAAAAAATATTCATCACATCTGAACATGAGTTTACTACTTTTATCTAGAATCTTATAAAAAAATATTATCATTTGATTTTATTTAATGTGGTTAGACACACACCTACTTCTTATATTTCTTGTCCTCATTGATAGACTTATTGAAAAATAGCTATAACTTTCAAATTGTATAACATTTTTGAAATCCAAAATATGTGTCACATTCTATGATTTTCCTACTACAAGAAAAATAAAAAAAATTTCAAGTTGATAAAATGTAGACTAAGTTAAAGTGGTCAGACATGAGAGTTTTTGTATTATGGAAAAGTTTTAAAAGAAAAATCATAATTAATTATTTACTTGGAAAAAAATTATAAAATACTATGTGTCACATCCGGACATATTCTACTACTTATATCTAGAATCTTTTAAGAAAAAATTATCATTTGATTGTGTTTAAGGTGGTCAGACATACACCCACTCCTTATTTTTTTCCTAAAATTTTCATACTACTACATTGAAATTTGAAATTTTCAACATATAGAATAATTATTTTTCAAAAAGGGCCTAGTATCTTAGAAACTAAATTCAATTTTCTATAGATTTTCTTCTCACATATTTTTGATATAATATTTATAACTTGTTCAATTTTTTATGTCAACTTGCCTAAACCTGATTTTTTGAATTTTCATTGCCACTTAAGGGCCTAGTTTGGCATACCATGATCTTGCACATACCCAAGTACAATAAATAATATACCATCTCCATATAATGAAAATAAATAACAAGTACATCATCTCATAAATAAAATTTAGATACAAATGATACCACAAGATAAACATAATAACCAACATTCACTACATAAGTCACGAGGTATGTAATAATAAACCAAGATACAAAATACAAATACAATATATGAAAGATAAGAAAATGTATCTAAAAAGAAAAAAAAGGTAACAACGACAAGGAATATCTAGCAACATCAAAAATATCATAATCTCAATGGTAATAGAATCACTACCAACTGACCACATGGAATAAAAAATTCCACTCCCATCATGTTAAGGAGATAACATAAGACCCCACTCAGATATCAAACACCAAAATCAACCACAATACAAACTAAGAAAGAGATCTTGAAATATCTCTATCTCAAAAAAGGTACAACACCAACTACAAAGATAATAGATACTCAACTAGAGCTAACTAGCACATGTAGAAAACCTAAGATGCATATAGGGAAGTATCATCACATAAGTTAACTCTAGCATGTTATTATGGTAGTCTCTATATACTTCGATGCCCTAGTAACTCTATGTGGTATTGGTAATCATCATATACAGAAACTATACCAACTATGCTATATCCAAGTCCATGCAGGCAAAAAATATTATGTCACACTTCATCTTAGCATTTACTAGCACTCAAGGCATGGGTGAGGAACACATACATCTTATTAATTAATTTTAAAAATTTCAATGTATTAAGTTATCACTTTATTAAGTCACTTGTAATAAGTTATTTTGGTAGCCACTTGTAGACCCTGGTGCCTACTACAAGCCTCTACCCATCTATACACTCAGATGATCTATCCTAAGCTCATAAGTTTTAAATAAATCTCATAGAAGTACAATGATCAAATATAAGTTCCATAGATGCCAACAAGAACACACACTAGTCCTCAAACCAAACATCACAAAATCCATATTGGTCCTTAAACCATAACATCATAAATGCATACTCTCTCAAAGAGTTTGCAAAGTAATAAGCTTAAAATGAACAAAGTTTGGGTAAAAAGATCAAAACCATTCTCACATTACAAACATTATAAATATCTATGCCATAGTAAAAAAGTAAAACCACAAGCCTTTGATAACAATTCCTAAAAGCCAACTTAATGCTACCCATACTGACAACCAAATACAACAACCAAAAACTCCAATAATAAATACATCAATATTAAATTCTCATCAAATAATATTCAATTATACATAATATTATTCTTGTTTTTATTTTTCTAAAAGAATTCTCATGTATGAAAAAAACTTAATAATAATTTATTTTTATTTTTATTTCTAAAAGAAATTTTTTCTAAATATAGAATATCATTGCATGCAAATTTCAAAAAAAAAAATTTAAATTTTTTTTTACTAAAAATAGAATTTCTAAATATATATTACCGCTACATGAAAATAATATATCTTTCTTAAATAACATGCAAGTGAATATATCTTTCCTAAATAACATGCAACTAAATATATCTTCCTTAAATAACATGCAAGTGAGTATACCTTCATTAAATAACATGCAACAAAATATGTATTCCTTAAATAACATGCAACTGAATATATATTCTTTATATTACATGCAACTGAATATATCTTTCCTAAATAACATGCAACTGAATATATCTTTCTTAAATAACATGCAGGTGAATATATCTTTCCTAATAAATATGCAAGTGAATATATCTTCCTTAAATAATATGTAACTAAATATATCTTTCCTAAATAACATGCAATTCAATATATCTTCCAGAATTCATGGGACACTTAAAGGTCAGGTTGATATTTCTCCTCTCCCTAGGGGTTTTCTCTCCTTTGTCTTCAACAATAAAGCTAATATGGACTTCATTCTCTGTGGGGAGGGGTGTGGATATTTAGTAGAATGGCTTTGGCATTTATAAAGTGGTCCCCTAACTGGGATTATAGTGACAACTTCTTCATTGTTTCTCTGGTCTAGGTTAGATTCCCTAGTTTACTAGAATATTGGAATGAGGATTTCCTTAAGGATTTGGCTTATTCCTTTAGTGGTAAACTGCTCTCGCTTGATCCTTCGAAGGAAGCAAAATCTAGAGTGGTGTTTTCTATGGTTTGTGTGAATATCTACCAATTTGATCATCTTCTATTGTCAATCTCCATTAACTCTAAGTTGGGGAAGTGGGAGTAGGAGGTGGATTTTGAGTCCCTCCTATTTTCCTTCTTTTATTGTAAGAAGATGGGTCACTAGGCCAAAAAGTTCCCTCTCAAGCCTAAGAAGGATCCTAAGTTTATTTCTAAAGATGGGATCCCTAACAAGAAAGTCAAACAAATCTAGAAGGAAAAACTTGGTCCTATAGAGACTACAGGTGTTGTCTCCACTATTCCTAGTCTTGATCTTTCTTTAGGAAAGGATCAGGTGGTTGAGGGGCTCCTTGAAGGATTGGACCCTTGGAGGAAGGAGAATTTTTTGAGTCAGCTAGAAATGGTGTTTCTAGCTCTCTTATTATGGAATCAAAGGAATTGGTTATTCTTCCCCTAGTGGATGGGGGCTCTACCATCCCGTCTTTGCCTCCTCTTCCCTTGAAAGTATTTTTTCCCATCCAGATGTGTTTCGATGATGCTGACCTATTTTTGGAGGTGGCTAGTTCCCCTTTAGGACCTCAACCTATTCTTGTGCTCTTGGCAGATTCTTTCTCCTTTGTGAGCATGGTTAAGTCTGAGGATGATGAGGGATCCTATACTCATGATACCTTATTGGGTAGAGGAGAGGATTTCCCCTTATATAGAGGTGGATTTGAGTTTCTCAATGATGTGAATGAGGCTCTTTGGATTCAATAGGTCGACAGGAAAAATAGGAATAAAAATCTAATGACTGAGGCTTCAACTCCAGGATCAAAGGAAGTGTCTACTTGAAGAAAGGTTGCAAATGTCAATTCTCTACAAAAGTCTAGAGGTAGAAGTTTGAAAATTTTCATTAGAGAAAGGGAAAGTAAGAAGGATATAGTGGATGGGAGGTAACTCACCATCCATGATTCCCGTTCTCCTATTTTTAAATGAAAATGATATCTTGGAGCATTAGGGTCCTGATTAGTCCCCATAAGGAGGACATTTTGAGGAACATGGCCAAAGATCATAAGCCTGATATTATTCTTACCCAGGATACTAAAATTGTGAAAGATAAAGTGGAGAAAATTAGAATCTTTAAAAATGATGGGGTGGCTGGCTGTAGCTCTGAAGGTGCATCTGGAGGTCTAACGGTCTTTAGGAACCTCTTAAATGTTACAAGTGAGATTCTAAGTGTGGATAAGAATATCCATAGTATTACTTTTTTTCACATTAGATATGGCATCAAATGGGTTATCAGTAATATTTATGCTCCTAATTCTAAGATTTGTAGGAATAAATTTTGGAAGGTTATTGAGAATCATAGACTCTCCTTTCTGGATTCTCCCTGGTTGTTGATGGGTGATTTCAATTCCCCACTAAATGTCATTGAGAAAGCTAGGGTTGTGGAATCTCAGAGTCAAATTGATGGAAGACATGACCTTATGGACATGATTAACAAATAGGGGTTATTAGATGTGGATCTTAAAGATTTAAATTATACGTGGTCAAATAGAAGGATTGGTAAGGATCTTATTCAGGTTAAGTTGGATAGAGCCCTCATTTTTGGTGACTGGTTTGATAGCTTTTGTTTCTCCTTAACCTCTTTTACTAAGGTGGGGTCGGAACATTTCCCCATATCCTTTGTAGCTGATTCCCTAGCCACTTCTAGAAGGGTTCCCTTTCACTTTGAGAAGATCTGGTTGGACCATCTAGATATTGAGATCTGAATTAAAGAATGGTGGGATGTGTTTGCAAGTTGGCTATACTAGTATATATGACTTAGTATAGTGTTTTCATTATGGCAACAAAGTCACATAGTAGTTTGGAGTCAATGCACTTGATGAGAAGATCAAAAATTTGCTAAGTGTTGAAGACTGGACAGTACATAGAGTACCTAAAGCTCAGAGCATCAATGCACATGCGTAAGACCAAGTTATGGTATGCACCCTAGAATATAAGTTGATTAGACCATATTCATGCTTAGTCTATGAGTGCATGATCAGATATGCAAGTATGCCAAAGTTATAGTCAGTTGAAGTTACACAGCCAGTGTGTGCCAGAGAAGAATAGAGTAAGCAGCCGACTATTAGCATTTTGATTTTCAGTTACATTCTAATGTTGTAAAGGCTATGCACCTATTGTAATTAAGTTTCCAAAATGTAAATATGTTTGTTTGTAAACATGCTTGAGCCAATTTAATTGGAAGCATTGTATGTAATTAGTTAAAGGGCTGACCTAGTTGTTTGTTTTGTATGCGCATATAAATATGAGATGCACCCATTGTAATAAGTATGGAAGTTGATATAGAGTTGTGATAAAAAAAATAAGAAGTATGTGAAGAGTCTATAAGATGTATTAGAGATTTGTAAGAGGTCAAAGCATCAATGCATCATAGGAACTGATCAGACAAGCAATGTCACAGTGACAGTTCATCCAGCAGATATAGTGTATATCTAAGATCAAAAGGTTGTAGCCTTCACCACTTGAGCAGTGAGCTCTAGGATAGTGCATCCACTCCCCTAATAGGGACTATTGTAAAATACTCCTAATAGGATCTGACCTTTGATAAGGTCTATTGTACTTAATACATTGTAAATCAACTCCTAACAGGGTTAAGGATATTTTAACAAGGATCATAAAACACTAGTATAGAATATTAGTGGGTGTCAATTCCCACCAAGGTTTTTACCTATTTGGATTTCCCCATAACCATATTGGTGTTATGTGTTGATTTCATGTTTCATGTTTCATGTTTATGTGGATGTTCATTTAAGTACTTAATAATTTAGGTTCAGTTTAAAGATTAACTGAAAAGATAAAATATAGTGAACACTGAGTCGCCCCCCCTCCCTCTCAGTGTTCCCATTCCTAACAAGATTGTCAAATCTAGGGCTCTGTTATGTTCAAAGTGGCCAAAAAACTCAATCACATTAAGGTTAACATCAAAGCCTAGAGAAAATAGGTTTTTGGGGATATCTTTAAGTCCAAAATCTCTATTAAGGCTGAGCTAGATTCCATCCAGTGTTCTATTCAATAGAATGGTCTCTCTCCTGATTCGAAGGCCAAAGAAGATTCTCTTATGTCTAGGTTGCATAACATTATCTCGAAGGAGGAAGTCTAATAGAGAGAAAGATCTAGGTCATTATGGCTAAAAGCTGGAGATAAGAATACATATTTCTTCCATATGACTGCTTCAAAGCATAGGGCTTCTAGTAGAATCTCTAACATTTGTCTACCTTCTGGTAATGTGAAGGATGATAAGGATATTTCTAATGCCATGGTTGAGTTCTTCTCTTCTCTTATGTCTAAATATTTTTCTTTATTTAGTAATGATCAATCTCTCCTTCTTGATTCCACACCCTCTTTGTTAGATGAGAGAACTAATTTGGCTTTGGTTGCTATCCCCTCAGTGGAAGAGAATAAAAGAGATATTTTTCTTTCAAAGGTGAGAATTCTTTAGGCCCAAATGGTTTTCCCCACTTTTCTTTCATAAGTTTTGGAATTTTGTTGGGTTGGGTGTTAGTAACATGGTCAAGGATTTCTTTGGCTCTTGATCCCTTTTGAAGGAATTGAATGCTACGTTCATTGTCCTCGTTCCTAAAAACCTAGTGTGGATATGGTGGACACTTTTAGACCTATCAGTCTTTGCAACTTGATCTATAAAATCTTCTCTAAGGTGATTACATTAAGACTGCTATCTATTCTACCTAATATCATTTCTCCTCATCAGAGCGGTTTTGTTCCAGGCTAGAAAATTTTGGATTCTATCATCAAAGTTCATGAAGTGATTCATTCCTATTATGCATCCCAGAATCTTGATTGTATTATGAAATTAGATCTCTCTTAGGCCTATGATAGGGTGTATTGGTCTCTTCTTTTAGGAGTCCTCAAAGCCTTTGGGTTTTGTGATAAATTCATCCATCTTATCAACCAACTTATTAGCATTGTTTATGCGGCTGTGATTGTTAAAGGTTCTTCTTCCATATTTTTCAAACCTTCCAGAGGGCTTCGTCAAGGTGATTTGTTATCACCTATTATTTTTTCTATCATGGCCAAATGCCTTGGTTATTTTTTCAAAGTTTTTTTGGGAAGGGTCCAATCAAAGGTATTAAGCCTTCTTCATCCTTGAATACCCGCTCTCATGAGTAGTTTATGGATGACACAATGATAATGGGCTCTTAATCTATCATTGAAGCCAAGAATGTGAAAAAGGCCCTCTCCCTTTACTCATCTACCATGGGGAAATCTATCAACTAGGAGAAGACCTCTTTGTTCTTAATTAACACTCCAAAGGATAGACAACTTCATATTTCTAGGTTGATTGGTTGTTCCATTGGGGAAGTTCCTACTACCTATCTTGGTCTCCCTCTAGGTATTAAGCCAACTGATTCTTTTTGGCTCAACATTGTGGAGAGGTTTAATAGAAAACTTGTTGGATGGAAAGGTTCTCTCTTGATTCAAGCTGGTAAAGTCCTTCTCCTAAAAGCCTCTTTGCAAAGCCTCTCTATTTATGCTTTGATTCTTTTCAAAATCCCCTCAAAATTTGTAGATTTTATTGAGAAAATCCAAAGGAACTTCCTCTACTCTGGCATTGAGGATAGAAAACAGTTGGCTCTGGTGGCTTGGGACAAAGTTTGTAAACCCTTGAGATGGGGGGTTTGTGGGAACATTTGATAAGGCTGGTTAACAGTGCTTTACTGGCCAAAAAAATTTGGCAGATCTATTGTGAATAGAAGGAATGGAGTCAAATCATCCTTAAGAAGTACCTCTTCTCTTTCATAAGCATTGTGGATTTTTTGAAATTGGATATTAGGATTAATGGTTCTTCTATTTGGAACAATATCCAATAAGGTAAAAGTACAACTCTCATGGGTGCAAAGTGGTTGTTGGGTAATGGCAGTAGTATTAAGTTTTGGGAGGATAACTGGCTTCAGAAGACTCCACTTGCCTCTACCCTTGATATTCACCCTCTCATCGAAGAGTGCAACAAGAGCTTTGGTCCCTGGGTTTGTAATTATTGGAGCAATCAGTTGTGGGTTGATTTGGTGATGGTGGATAACAATCTAAAACCTTTGATGCTAGATCTCAATGTGTAGAAACCTAAGCCAAGGGTGGAGGATGCTTTGATTTGGGTCGCTCATCCCTCAGGGTCTTGGTGTGACATTTTTCACACCTCACACATCAGTGATGGGCCCCCTCTCCTTTCTTTTCTTGCTTTCCCCCCTATTTTTGTTCTTGTCTTGATAGATCTAGTATCTGTCTCCTAGGAAGTCCTCTATTCCTTTTTGAGGAACACTAAATTTTGCCAAGTTCTGTGTTAGTTTTTCTTTTTTTTCAATTTTTGAGATGTCACCTAAAATCTTGGGATTAAATAGAGTTTTAAGTTTTGATTCTTTTGAGCATAAATGAGTGAAGAGAGGAACCAATTTCCAGAAAGGTAAAGTGATGACACAGACATCATGGTTGCATATAGAACATCGGAATTGACCCAACATTCATACAATGTTGCTATCCAAGCTTGACATCGCAAAAAGTGAGAAGGTGACTTGGTGGTATTCTAAATCTACCAATATGAGTGATATTCGATGGTAATCAAAGAGAAAAAACTTCAAAGTGCATCCAACCCGCATCAAAATAGAGAAAACACAAGGATTGGTGGTAGATTTGTGCATTAGTGGTTCGATGTATGAAAAACTTGAGGCATTGACATATGACCATGGGTGCAATTTAATTATGAGAAGAATATAAAAACTAATAAACAACAAAGAATCCTCTTAACATGCACCCGAATGCACTTCAATACTAGTCATAGGATGGAAGATGGAGAAGCACACCCATCAAATATTGAAAGAAGAAATAATATTGTCTCCAACTTTCAAAGCCATGAACAATGAGTAGGATATCGATATATTTTGGATGGGTTGATCCATGTGCAACCCTTTCATAACAAAGAAGAAAATTTGGAGGCAATAAAGGCAGTCTTGTATCCCAAGGCGGTAATCTATATGAAAAATAAATTGTGTAAGGCTCAAAAACTCCTTTGTGACCTCGCATACACCTCCAGTATACGTTAGAGGGCCCTCTCTAGGTCATAGAGAATCCACTCAAGTCCAGACGTTATTCCTTTTGGATTATGTGATGGCAATAAGAGGTGATCTCCTCATATGGGTCCAAGTGATGTCCTCAAGGGAGAAGACATGTACATGAAAAACTGAGGACCCCAAACATGAATTGTTCTTTATTGAAGGATTTGGTGCCAGGACTTTGCAAAGAAATATCCACGGTGGAGTCTAAGACCAACAGAGCACATTTCAACACAAGCAAGGGATAGTCAACACAAACAATAATCCTCAACTCAACGTGATATGCACCCAAAGCACATTACTAAGGTAGTCATGGAACATGGAAGAAGTGACAATCCTCGACTCCACACAATGTGCGCCCAGAGCACAAAGTGGAGGTAGTCACGTAGTTTTAAAAAATAAGATTACCCAATCCTTGTTCATATGCGCTTGGAGCACAAAATAGGCTCAATCACAAAATATGGAAAGGATAAAATCCTTGACCTGTGCCAAGATGCACTCAAGGAGAACTTCAGGATGAGTCACAGAATTTAAAAAAGGAAAAAATCCATGGCACCTTTGGATATGCACTCAAAGCGCAAAAGCCACCCTGTCATGGAGTGGTCAAACAAGTAATCATCTCGACCCCCTTCCCATATGCGCCCATAGCGCACTTTGTGCTCAGTCGCGGAGTTTGAAAAAGAACTAAATCCTTCACTCAACACAATACGTGCCCAAAGAGCATTCCGAAGGTAGTTAAGGAATATAAAAAAAAATCAAATCCCCTGCATCACCAAAGATGTGCCTAGAGCACAAAATGAGCACAATCATGAAATAGTTAAAAGGATAAAATCCTTCACTTAAGTCAATCTACTCTCAGAGCACAAAGTGAAGACTAACTGTGAGGAAATAATTTTTAAAAAAATCCTTGACTCATGCCCAAGTGCTCTTAGAGCTTGAAACACAATAAGTCATGGAATAAAGAGAAAATTTTCTAAAATCATAAATAATTGAAAACTTGAAAATTTGAATTGTCAGAATTTTGAAGAATTGGGGAAAAATCCAGAAATCTTGAAATTTCCAAAGTGTGAGAAAAAATAAAATTTTTGAAACTTGGAAAATAAAGCTTGAAATAAATCGATTTTGATTTGAAATTGAAATTCCAATTGAATATTGATTTTTTCTATTGATATCAATTAAAGCAAAAAAATCGATAAAAGCAATAAAAATGAAAATTCATGAAAATGGGAAGTTGCTTTAAATATTTTTTTATTTGATTTTATGTTTTTAAATTTGAAATTAATTAAATATTGATTTTACTAAAATTTAATTAATCAACTCATAAAAAATCAAAAATTTCTTTTAGATTTAAAATCTCAAATTAATTAAATATTGGTTTAATATTTAATTAATTAATATTTTAAAGTAATTCAAAAAATAAAAAGATTCAAATTGGATAAAACTTCTCCATGAAGTTGAACACTTGAATTAGAAACTACCCAATAAGCTGAGAGAAAAATAGTGACAAATGGCAAGGAATCTCTTTGAAAGCAAAATCTGCTAAATTTAATGCTTCATTTTAAAGCAACTTTCCAAGGTTCCCAAGCCTATAAAAGAGACCATCTCCCAATTCATTTTTTTCACACATAAATTTTGAAGAGCAAGCTAAGAAGTGATATTGAGAAAGAGAGTGGGAATTTCTTTTTGAGAGGAAAATTTTTTTAGAAGTTGAGTGAATTTTCTCGAAGAGAGAGAAAAGGTATTTCTTGGGAAGCATGAGAATTACTTTTAGAAGAAATTGTAGCACTTTGGGGGAAAAGGAGATTTATTTTCACTAAGTTGGAAGCATTATGAAAATTCTTGGGAGAAGGAAATTCCTATTCCAAGGGAAAATATAGAAACTTCCAAAATTATGAAATCTTCTTTTCTGAAGAAATTATTTTGGTTTTTGTTTTCCTACATGCTCTTATGTATATTTCTTTTCTGGTTTGCAGGAGAATGAGATGGAAGAACCTAGAGGAATAAACATGACTAGAAGGAACTTGATAAAGAATGAGCATAACAAATTTTATTTGGAATCCAAAATCATGTCAAAGTTGTCAAAAGTCAATGAGACCAACCTCGAATGCCTAGACCTGAATGAATTCCATAGGAAGATGCTCGGATATAAGGAACATCATCTGACACACTTAGCCAGTCAGATCGTGAATAGTGGTATCTTGGATGTGGTTGGATTCCTTCCTACTTTACAGCATCCTGAATTGATCAGGGAGTGTACAAGGCACTACTAGGTGAGACACAGAACAATCAGAGATGCTGATGGAAACTTACTTGCAAACCTTTCTCCACTAGCTATTTCAGAGGCCTTCAGAATTCCTTCCTCTCAGAGATTGGTGATGAAAATGAAGGAGAAAATTGAAAGAGTCTTCATGAATGGAGTCCAATATAGTGAGGAGATCATCAATAACAAGTGGTTGAGAAAGAACAAATCTCATTTTTCCAAGCTTCCCAAAGAGCTAGTGTCACTAGATTTCAATCGAGAATATAGTGACATGATAATGATGTTGAGAAGGATATTTTCCCTACCTTAGTCTTATCTCTTTGAAATTTGGATGTGGTACTTCATTGATAAGGTAGTGGAAGAACATAATCATGTAGACTGGACAGGGATGATTAGTGCCAACCAGAGTGAGCAGTTAGAGAGCTTGGAGTAGACAAAGAAACTCTACATGAGTTTTTACATCATCTATATGCTAGCACATGAAAAAATATATGAAGGACTAAGATTCAAAGGAGAAATCAGGAATGAAACTCAGCAGTTGAAAGTATATGATTTCTATCCCCAACTACATCTATGTGCAATTGATGATTATGCTTGGGTCAACGACACATTCACAATGCATATTGTGTGAACTTTGCAAAAGAAGCTACATGTGAGACTATCAATAGAAGCCATATAATAGGTGGAAGAATATGGGACATGGTTTATTTAGTTTCCTAATTTTTCCTACATCAAGCTTCAAGGATTCTCAAAGCAACCATACAAGCTTCCTAGGTATCTGATAGATAAAATGGTCATGCTAGAGAGATCACTACTAACTGTCTACGACAAGATTCAGAAAGGAAAGAGGAAATTGGGACTTGATTTTCTGATTTCTATAGGCAAGGATGAGGCTGAAATGTGCACATGCCTAAAGGAGGCTCAAAAGTACCAAGAGGAATTATCATTCTTCCATCTTCTATTGCTTACAAAAAGGCTAAACTTTGATCCTTACAACAAGATATGGTCAGTGGAAAGAATTAGATATCAGCATATGGCACACCTTGAGTATTTTTGGGCAAATGCTACAGATGAACACGAGGTAGAGAAAAGGATGCACTCCAAATTGCCACTAAACCTAATCAAAGCATGCAAGATCTTTCATATTCCTAACCATATGGAGGAAGAATCAAACATGATCCATAAAAGATATTGCCCCGAGAAGAGAGAAATTGGTGCCTATGGTTGGTCAAAGAAAGAAGTTTTAGACCTTGACATGTTGTCTAGACCGGTCCTAGATTTCACTAAATACTAGATTGGGAGGAAATTGAGCATAGTGGTCATACAGAAGGAACAATGGACATACGAGCTGATGGGTCATTAGGAATTGAGGGAGAAAATACCAAGGCAACCACAAGGAAGAGTGATGGCAGATGGGGAAATTCCATCAGGTAGTGTAGAGTGCAAAAAGATAAGGGTGTTGCTCAAGAAGTACACGCAAAGAGGTAGTTGGACCTCCACATTGAAGAACCACAATAGAAAAGGAAAAGGTCTATAGATGTGTCATCCTCACCTAGCTAGACTCCCAATGTGCAAGAGGTAGGAACTTTCACCAGGGAGGAAATAGATATCACCAGGAGGATGATGGAGAAAGACCACATAAATAGGTCAGTTTAGGACAGACTAGGTATCAACACTAATGAATTATTTGCACAAAGAAGGAGCGGAGAGCATGATATCACCACTAAGGAGAGTTTTAGTATGCTTCTAGAAAGAGAGATGATGGAAGAGGAAGCTCCTAAAATAGAAGAATAAGTTCCTACAAAAGAGAAAGGATTTCCTATAATGGAGGCTATAGCCCCTATGGAAATGATAGAAAGTCCAAGGGTTGAGGAAGAAATTTATATTAGAATAGTCCAAGGATGAGAATAGTTGGCAGTGTAGAAAGATCAAGATGCAGATGTTACAAAATGACTCAAATAGAGGATTCAAAGAAGCCAAGATAAGGAGGTTGACCTAATGGCTGAATTCCAAGAAATCGTAGACCGAGTCAACTGATCAGATGAAAAGGGAAAGATAAAGAAGTTCACAAAGATTATCTGAGGAGAATCTTGATCCAGAATATTGTAGGTTGCAACACCAGTAGGTTGCAACACCAATGGTAGATAAAGAAAAGGATTAAATAGCTCCTAAAGAATATAATATAATTGAGGTTGAGTTAGGTCATGCATCTAGGGCATAGGTCATGGAGGATTTTGATGACTCCACACAAGCATTGAAAGACAAAATGAAGAAGCTTGAGGAGATGTATCAAAGGTAGAAAGGTGAAATTAAAGCCCTATGTGACTACATAAGAAGCCCGTCTCATCTAGTTAGTGAGAAGGATCCATAATTCATTCCTCTAGGTATCCCTATGGAGTTTGTTGAAGGAATAAATAGAATCATGTGGATTGCAAAAGGGGTAGAGGTTTGGATGGAGGGCATCCAAAATGAGGCTTACAAATATGTCAAGGATTTGGTGAAGATACATAATAGAGAACTTGATATCCTTTCCTAAATCCAGTGTATGGAGGGATCTTGGGAGGATGAGGACATCTATAGGCATGGGATAATTACAGAATTGTATGAGATGATGGAGACGCCTAGAAAGAAATTGATTGATTGTGGGGTTGTCAGAGAGGGTGAAGCATATGAATTTTCCAAGTGGTATGGAGCAGTGTTGTTGGCCAAGGATATGTTTGAGTATTTCGTTAAGGAATCCACTCGAATGAAGGAAGTAGCTAATAATATCCAATAGGAAGTCTCCAACAATGTTTCCTTTCTTTTATCACAAAGGCTCATTGAAGAAGAGATAACTCTAGGAAACCTGAAAAGAAAGTTGAAGGAGTCCTTTCAGATGATAATTTTCACAAAGGATGATTATGAGAACCTTTCTATATTCTCAAATTTTCGCTCAGGACTTGGTACCGAATTGGGATGATATTTTGAAGAAGTCTAAGAAAGAAATGGTTGCCTTGGAATTCAAGCAAGATTCAACACCTAGCATTAGCATGGAAGAATTGGAAATAGTTTTAGATATATTCCAGGCATTCAAGTAGACAGGTCAAAGATAGGACAACAAGCACATTTAATGCATATGGGATCATATAATGGTCATTTATTGCACCCCACCTTCCTTCTGAGTGTGCATGCATAGTGGGCATTTATTACCCACTATGGTGGTGGTTTCCTTTTTCATTAATGTAGATTCCTTTTTTTTGTGCCGGGCTAACCTTAATTAGGGCTGAGGTGGTAAAATATGGACCATCGGTTATTGTTTTGATATGGGCCTTTCATTGATTTTGAGGACCTATATAAAGGCCTCTTCTTCTCATTTGTAAAGAGTAAATTTTGAGTTTGTTGCTAATGAGATATTGAGATAATAGAATTTTCATTGAAGTGTAGTGATCATTTGATATTTCTTAAGGCTTTCTTGGTTTCATAATTCTCTCAATTAGATTAAGTTTAGGAGATAAAATGTTGTGATTGTTTTGGAGAATATAATTATATTTTGATGAGTTCTTGTAGTTCATACTTTTGATGTTTTAGTGGTTCTAAATCATCATGCAAAGTTGTCCTGAACCCCCTATCCATGTGCCTAAATTCAATCATTCATACAAACCTTTGAAGATTGCACCAGTCTACGTGTAGTTGTAGCTCGACTTGGTAAAGAAGGAATCGGTAATTGAGAAACTCATCCATCATCATACTTTCCTTGGCTATCATTACACTTAGGATAAGATTAGAATCTCTGAACCCTAAACCCTTTTTATTTTTGCATATCTAGTGAAAATCCAAAAAATAGTACTTCATTGAAAATATTTTGATAGTACCCATATTCATCATGACATAAAGGATTGAAAACATAAGGCCCCTTGTGATCATTAGAAAATCATATAAAAAATGATCTTATCCACAAGTCGAGGAACCTTGGAGTTATTGTATGATCTTCTTGCAATCTTAGCATACACAATACTTTGTTCAAGAGAGGATAGGATATTTCAGTATTTTATTCTATTATTTGGTGAGTCATAAAATAGACACTAATAGGTCCTATATGGTTTCCTTAGCTACAACTCTCCTTTTGGACCAGTTGGACCTTCCACCTTTCTGGGGCTAAGGTTTGGGATAAAAGACTGATACCTAAAATTAATTAATTTTTTTGGTTGGTTTTGCAGAATAAAATTCTTATGTTGGATAATCTGCAAAAGAGGGGGATGATGTTAGTTAACCATTTCTTCCTTTGTTTTAAGGAGGAGGAAACTACTTTCTATTAGGATTAACAAGGCAGAAATAACAATTATGTGCAAATATAACTAATATCAAAAAATAATAAACCACACAGAATAGAACACAAAACACACAGATTTAACGTGGTTCACCCAATCCCTGGGCTACGTCCACCAACAGCGAGTCCAATATTATTATTATCCAGTGATTACAACCTGATTACAATCTGTAATCCCTTACAGCCCAATTCTGCCGCAAGTACTAAAATCATACATCATGAAAATCCCTAACCCTAAGCCATATTATACAATATTTTCCTGCTTTAGGGTTAGAATGAGTTATAAGTAGTCGGCCCAAATAACTAAAAAAAGTAGTAAGAGGTCGGGAGGAAAAATGTATAGTACTTTCCTGGATAGTACTTTCCTGATTAGTCACCACAAGCTAACAATCTCCCACTTGGTGACTGATCAGTATCCACACTATACTAAAAAACCTCCCACTTGGAGACTGATCCTGTAGCAAAATCGCTACCCACATGAGGCTCTCACTGGATTGAACCACCTTGGACTCAGCTGTTCCTTTATTTTGTTTAGTCTAGAAGACCAACTAAAGTTGAACATGAGTTCAACTTCTCCCTCGTTACTACCTTTGTAAACATATCTGCTAGATTATCATCAGTATGAATCTTTTCTAGCCTTAACTGTCCATCATCCAAAACTGATCGAATGAAATGGTACCGCAACTGTATGTGTTTTGTCTTTGAGTGCAAAGCAGAATTCTTTGCAAGATGAGTGGCACTTTGGCTATCTGTATGTAGAAAAGTATCATTTTGTGGATGTCCCAATTCTTCCATGAAGAATTGAAGCCATATCATCTCTTTGGCTGCCTCTGTAGCAGCAACATACTCTACCTCTATAGTGGATAAAGCAACCACCTTTTATAGTCAAGAAATCCAACTCACTGCTGTCCCACCAACAGTAAATATATAACCTATAGTACTCCACCTGCTATCTATATCTCCTGCCAAATCTGAGTCAACATAGCCTTGTACAGTAGTAGTAGAACCCCCAAAGTGTAAACACTTACTGGATGTGCCTCTCAAATATCTGAGAATCTATTTGACCGCATTCCAATGCTCAATACCAGGGTTACTCATATAACGGCTAACGACTCCCACTGCATGTGCAATATCTGGCCTAGTACATACCATAGCATACATTAAGCTCCCTACAGCTGAAGCATAAGGTACCTTAGACATTTTAGTCTCTTCTTCTGGTGTCTTGGGACACATATCCTTAGTCATATTCAAATGACCAGGCAAAGGTGTGCTGACAGCTTTGGCATTTTCCATAGAGAAACATTGCAACACCTTCTCAATATAATTAGCCTGAGATAGAGACAATTTCCTATTTTTCCTATCTCTACAAATTTTCATACCAAGGATTTGTTTTGCTGCCCCCAAATCCTTCATAGCAAAAGATTTTGCTAACTGTTGTTTCAACCCCTTAATGTGATCCATGTTAGACCCAGCTACAAGCATATCATCAACATATAAACATAAAATAATGTAGCTATCATCATCCAACCTCTTAAAATAAACACAATGGTCAGAATGACACCGACTATATCCATGCCCATTCATAAAAGTGTCAAATTTAATATACCATTGCCGAGGTGCTTGCTTCAAGCCATATAAACTTTTATGCAATCTGGACACCAAATTCTCCTTACCCTTGACCTCAAATCCTTGTGGCTGAACCATATATATTTCTTCATCCAAATCACCATGAAGAAAGGCTATTTTAACATCAAGCTGCTCTAAATGCAAATCTTCAGTAGCCACAATACTTAAAACAGTATGAATAGAAGTCATTTTAACAACTGGAGAAAATATCTCATCAAAATCAATACCATGTTTCTGTACAAATCCTTTTACGACTAATCTGGCTTTAAATCTTTTCGTACCTCCATCCTCTTCTTTTATCCTGTAAACCCATTTATTCTGTAAAGCCCTTTTACCTGCAGGTAACTTACATAAATCCCATGTCTGATTTTTCAGCAAAGAGTCCATTTCATCTGTCATTGCAGACTCCCACTGAAGCTTTGTATCCACCTGCACAGCTTCATTATAACATTCAGGTTCACCAGCATCTGTTAACAAAATAGAATACAAAGATGGAGAAAATCTTTCTGGAGGTCTACTTAGCCTTGTTGACCGTCTAACACTCACTGGAGTGTGTGGTATTTGTTGTTACTATTGTTGCGGAGCATAAGGAACTACTGGAACATGAACTTGTGGAGTATCATCCAGTACTACATAGTCATTTTCTTTCTTCTCATGCTGCAGCAATAGATCTTTGTACAATACTTTTTCATTGAATATGACATCCCTGCTTCTTACAATTTTATGATTTTCAAAATCCCAAAGCTTATAACCAAATTCATCAATGCCATACCCAACAAATACACATTTCTTTGACTTAGCTTCCAGCTTGGTTCTATTTTCAGAATCTATAAGTGCAAAAGCTTCACAACCAAAAGTTTTGAGAAAAGAATAACTCACCTTCTTACCACTCCATGCTTCCTCTGGAATACCACAGTCCAAAGGAGTAGAGGGGCCTCTATTGATTAAATAAACAACAGTGTTCACTGCCTCTACCCACATATTTTTGGGCAGCCTAGCATGCAACCTCATACTCCTTGCACGCT
The DNA here is from genome assembly GCA_027943335.1 of Chamaecyparis obtusa. NCBI lineage: Eukaryota > Viridiplantae > Streptophyta > Pinopsida > Cupressales > Cupressaceae > Chamaecyparis > Chamaecyparis obtusa. The sequence continues at coordinate 120,747 of BSBK01006058.1, forward strand.
CCATTATTGTCCTATTCATGCGTTCAGCCACTCCATTTTCTTGTGGAGTCCTTGGTACAGTTTTCTACCTACGAATACCATTAGAGGAACAATATTCTTCAAATTTTGTGCTGCAATACTCACCACCATTATCAGATCAGAGACATTTTAACTTTTTACCAGTCTCATTCTCAACCAAGCATTTCCATTTCTTAAAAGTTTGAAATACATCAGATTTCTATCTAAGGAAATAAATCCATAATTTTCTTGTTGCATCATCTATAAATGTAACATAATACAGAGAGCCACCAAGGGAAGATACTTGAGCTGGTCCCCATACATCTGTATGCACAAGCTCTAATCTCTCATTTTTCTTTTCCTTCCCACTCTTCACAAAACTAACTCTCTTTTGTTTTCCATAAACACAACTTTCACAGAAATCCATATTGACACATTTCAGACCAGGTAAAACTTTCTTTGAATGAATTAATTTCATACCTTTTTCACTCATGTGCCTGAGTCTGTTGTGCCACAGTGGTGTGTCAGAATCTACAGCAACAGTTTGATGTTCTTCCTGCTCAACTACAGCCACTGTTCCTAAACATTCATTATCTTCTGAAACAATTAAAGTAGAAGGAACAGTATGACCTGTACAAAGATATAAGGTGCCTACTTTCACACCTTTTGCTACTACTAAGGAACCTTTTGAAACCTTCCAATTTTTATCATTAAAAGTAACTGTGCAACCCTCATCACCCAGTTGCCCTGCTGAAATTAAATTCCTACTCAGCCTTGGAACATGTCTTACCTCTTGTAGTAGCCAATGATTCCCATTCTGCAACTTAATCTTAATTTTTCCCTTTCCAACAATCTGACAGGGTTCATTATCTCCCAAATAAACTAGCCCAAAATCCCCTTGGACATAATCAACAAAATAACTTCTATGGGGTGTAGCATGAAATGAAGCCCCAGAATCTAAAACCCATGAATCATCAATACTTTCTAAGGACAAGAGCAAAGCATCCTCCTCGGATTTGTTACTTACCACATTTGCCTCCTTGTTTCCATCATTTTTGTCTCCTTGATCTTTCTTCCGAGACCAACAATCTTTCTTCTTATGACCTAGTTTTCCACAGTACCAGCAATCATTTGACCCTTTAGATTCGGACCTCTTTCCCTTTGATTTTCCTCTTGATTTCCCACGATTTCCAGAGTTGTTTCCTCTATCTCTTGTTCTGCCTCTGCTTTCTGTGTTCAATACACTACCCGATGTGGATGCCCCTGAGCTTTTCCTATGAATTTCCTCACTCAATATAACACCAATAACATCATCATACTTTAGGGTATTAGAACCAGAAATAGAATTACTAACAGCCATTACCAAGCCATTCCAGCTTTCTGGCAAAGAACACAAAATCAAGAGAGCCCTAACCTCTTCATCAAAAGTAATTTTAACTGAGGTTAATTGACTTTTAATTGTATTAAACTCATTCAAATGATCAGTAACTGATCCACCTTCTACCATTTTCATATTAAATAAACGCTTCATAAGAAATACCTTGTTTGAAGCTGAAGGCTTTTCATACAACTTCGCTAGGTTTTCCATCAGATCTTTAGCTGTCTTTGCTTTAGTAATATTGAATGCCACCGATTGTGCCAGGCATAGACGAATACTCCCCAGTGCCTTCCTATCCAAAATATCCCAATCCTCCTGAGACATTGATTTCTCTTTCTTGGCTACTCCCTCTAATGGCTACCATAGATCCTTCTGATAGAGATAATCCTCCATTTGCATCTTCCATAACTGGAAGTTCTGCCCATTAAACTTATCAACCTTCAGCCTACCCTCGTCTGCCATTTCTCCCACTTAACCAAGAGACTCTCCCACTAACTCGTGAGACCTGCTTCAGAGAATAGATGAAATAACGAATGAAATAACCTCACTCTGATACCACTTGTTAGGATTAACAAGGCAGAAATAACAATTATGTGCAAATATAACTAATATCAGAAAATAATAAACCACACAGAATAGAACACAAAACACACAGATTTAACGTGGTTCACCCAATCCCTGGGCTACGTCCACCAATAGTGAGTCCAATATTATTATTATCCAGTGATTACAACCTGATTACAATCCATAATCCCTTACAGCCCAATTCTGCCGCAAGTACTAAAATCATACATCATGAAAATCCCTAACCCTAAGCCATATTATACAATATTTTCCCGCTTTAGGGTTAGAATGAGTTATAAGTAGTCGGCCCAAATAACCAAAAAAAGTAGTAAGAGGTCAGGAGGAAAAATGTACAGTACTTTCCTGGATAGTACTTTCCTGATTAGTCACCACAAGCTAACACTTTCCATCTTGTAATTTCTTGTCCTTACTTGTAGGAAGTTTGGAATTTGGTCCTTAGCATTTGGAACCAACCCTGGGTTTTCTCTGGCTGCATGCAGGATGTTTTTATCCAATGGAGAAATGTGGATATGGGTATTGATATAAATCTCTATAATATTATTTCTCTGCATGCCATTGGGAAAATATGGAGAGGGCGCAATGACAGGGTTTTCAGAAACACCTCGCTTCCCCCTTCTGTAGTGGTGGAGAAAATAAAAATAAGTATACAGGAGAATTGTGAGGCATCTATGGGTAGGAAGCTGGATATTTTTTCTAGTTTTAATCCTACCAAGGACTTCAATGCCTCTAGGTCAGCGTGGGAAAATTATTTATGGCTTTCTCCCCCCAAAGGTTGGATCAAGGTTAATTTTGACGAGGCCTCTAAGGAAAATTTGGGTCATGTTGGATGTGGAGGGATGATTAGGGATGATGTGGCTAACTATATTTTTGTGGTGACCCTCCCCATTGGTATACAATCTAACCACGTGATGGAAGTGGTGGGTTTCCTTGAGACTTTAAAAATTATTTATTTAGCTAAATATAATAAATTTTGGATCGAGGGGATTCGATGAATATTTTATATTGCATCAAGGGTAAATCTAAACCTTCATGGATAATTAGAGCTTTTATTAAAGATTCTCTTGTTATTATTGATACTTTACAACAAGTACTTATTTCACATGTACATATCGTGAGGCCAATGGGACGGCTGATGCCTTGGCTAGCCTGGTTGTCAAATCAAATGGAATCATGACTTGACAAGGAGGCAATAAACTTCATCTTAGTTTGAAAGCTAAGGTGGCATATGATAAGATTCAGAGTAAGAGGGTTGATTTGGAGTATCTCCATAGCAATAATGAAAAGACAACTATTCAATAAGGGTTTACTATATCATTATAGAAAGTTTTGGATTTCCAAAGAGTGAGAGGAGAAGACACGAGTTTTTTAGAGTGGTGATAGGTTGTTCCTTTTTTATTTTTTTCATCTTGTTCAAGTCTCTTTGTGTGTATCCTTGTTGCTCTATTTCTATTGTCAATAGGATGGGTGGGGAGCTGAATCATCATGAACCCAAGAATTGTAAAAGGTGGAAGGAAGAGAATGAGGTTTGGGAAAAGCTACAAAAGGGAGGGCTTACTCATTTCATGGAGAAACTGTATAGTTTTCATGAAGGGGTTACCAAGAGTTTTGTTGACAGTTGGAAGGATGACATTGTTAGTATTGGGGGGATGGATGTCAAGATTACCAAGGATCTCATTGCTCAGGTTTCAAGCATTAGCTTGAAAGGGATGAAATTTTATAGGGACAAAAAGGTCTCCTACAATACCATTCACCATTTCCCTAAGGATGAAGAGGAAGCTATCAATCTAGTCAAGGATGTTGGGGGATGCTATGATGTCATGAGCTTCAAGGAGATCTGGTCCAAGGTGATGATGACTATTATGGAGTATATAACCCTTGATGGGAGGTATAAACAAGCCCATTCTTATCACTTTGTCCTTCTCTGTCATTTTAGGCATAAGGTTAGGGTTTCTTTTCCTTATTATTTTCTTATCTTCCCCCAACACAGTATTGTCGAGCATAAAAGAAATGAGAATAAGTCAATTCTGCATGAAGGGCTTAGCCTGCTCATTTTTTAGCATGTTAAGAAGAATGCGGTTCTTAGTCCTTCTCCTCCCCAGATTCTGGGTGGAGGGTCTACCATTAGCCATGTCAAAAGAGGCAGGGAGAAAGTGGTTAAGGAGGGCTCATCTTCTAAAAAATTGAAATTCGAAAAGAAAAGTGGCATGGAGACTGAGTCAGAGGGGGCTAGCTAGAGTTGGGGGTTTCTCATATTTTAAAGGGAATTCTCTGAAAAAACCTAAGAACAAAAACAAGGACTCTCAGTCTGCTATTGGTAGTGATACTAAAGTGGAGGGGATTAAAAGAATTGAGATTATGTTGGATATGGGTGATCAAAATGAGCTTGTGGGTCAGGTAGTCCCTATCCTAGTTGACTATGCTAGTTTGGTGGACCATGATGTCCCCATTTCTATGAACAATCAAGCTACCACTAAGGAGATGTCAAATAACAAGGATAAAGATGTTTGTGGTGATGAGAACCCTCAAGACAAGGATATTTCATCCTCCTCCAAAACTATCCTTTTCCTGACAACTATTGATATGCAGGAGAGGAACTTTCAACTCCTTAAAGAAGATTTGGAGGACAAAATTGACCCTCCTTTTAGTGTTTTGAAAATGGCCAAAGCAATGTCCATGTATTCCTTTCGGCTGGTTAAATGGTTTTTTCATGAGATCAAAACCCTGAGTCTCAACCTCAAATACATTTCCGCTAAAGTGGACAACATTAGGAGAGGTTGGATTCTAGGTATGACTAGATGATCAAAGCTGGGGAGAACAGGGATGATGTGAAGATGGACTTGCTATAGGATAAGGTTGATAGGATGGAGGCCACTCTCAAGAAGATCCTAATGGATACCAACTAGTTTATGGGTACTATAGCTGACTACATAAATAACATCAAGAACAAGTTAAATGTTGGGTTCCCTATTAAAATTGATGATACCAATGACGATGAGGATCCGACTGGTCCTAGAAAGCGAACTGGATCATCAAAGAAGAAGAAGATCTAGGAGAGGATTCTCGAGCTCTCAGACCTTAATGCAGACATCACTAAAATGTCCAAGGCTAAAAAAGATATGGAGGAAACTCTTCTAGAGTATGCCTAGTTCATTTGTTTCCTTTTTTCTACTTTCCTTGTGTCTTCGTCACTGGGTTTCAGTTTTTGTTTACTAGTTTTAGGCTAGTTTTTTGTTGTTAGTTCAGGTCTGTTGGTGGGCTGGTTTTTTGAGCCCTGTCTCTTTTTGATGGGTTTAATGATATATCTTTTGTAACTGTCTTGTAAGGGGTTTTGGGTCCCCATTCAAAACCTATTTTTACCAATATTCAAAAACATGTTACAAGTGAATATATATTTCCTAAGTAACATGTAACTAAATATATCTTAAATTATATGCAAGTGAATATATATTTCTTAAATAACATGCAATTGAATATATCTTTTCTAAATAACATGCAACTAAATATATCTATCTTTCATACGTGCAAATCTGTATTATTTACATGCTCATATCTATATTTCTATTTCAAAGGCATGCATATTTTCCAAAAATGAACTCTTTCAAAACCCTCAAAATAATGGAAGGTCATAATTGAAAAATTATCAAAGCAAAACTTTTTTTAAAAACCCTAATCAAATTTTCCTTCCAAAAGACTCCTTAAGATTCCTTATTTTCAAATAAACATGTATTTTAAATAAGCACTCATCATTTACACACAAGATCTAATTAAACACAAAGAAAACAATATTTTCAAGGGACCACTTTTAAGAATTTTAAAACCCTACCTTAATACACAAAGATGAAACAAAAATCAATTCCAAATCTCAGAAAACCATAGCTTTCGAAAATACCAAAACTTTAATCCTCCAAAAATTTGCCAAGAGATAATTCTTTAAAACCTAATTGAATAATTCTCAAATGGCCTCCAAGCTCTCTAATATAGAAATTCAGAACCTCGAGTTCAAAGAATACAACTCCAAAATAACAAAATAGAACTCAAATATTTAAAATAATAAAGTTGTTAAATCTAAATCATATAATTAAGAACTCAACTACAACCTCATTTTTATCAACTTTAATTTATTAAAAAAAATTATTTAATTTCCTCAACATTAAGTCACTTTAACTCAACTTAATTTTGAAAGGTTAAGTTCTACTTTTATAATAAAGTGCTTTTTAAGTTGTATTATTTATTTTTAAATAATTTAAAATATGCAACTCAAATAATAACCACTTAACTCAAATTGCACATTTAAATCTAATTTTTATTTAATAATTATTAAATTTCTCAATTAATTAATTTTGAATTTATAATTAAATTATTTATTAAACATAGGTAATTAATTAATTCTCATTAATTAATTAACCTTATATTTAATATTTTAATGTATCATAAGGTGTAGTTATTTAATCTCATTTAATTAGTCTTAATTAATTCCTCAATCTATTTTAACACCAAAACCACATCAAACCACATGACATGCAACAATGAAGCAAAACCAACTAAACCAAAATACAATAATCAAGCCTAAAGGAAGGCCTCATGAATTTACGTCAACTTGACAAATCTAGATAGGTAGAAAATCAGATACTTGTCTACTATTTTAGGACAATTAATAGCTTGGGTTGGGATTGGACCTATATGTTATCTCCCCTCTCTTACCATTGAGATATTGTGATAGGGCACACTCATCCTAGTAATTCAGGGAAGATGATGCCCAACATTTAAAATCCTACATAAAAGATGAGCATGTACATACATGTATAAATATATAATAGATAATGGTGGTGATTAGCCGATCATGTGGATCTTGCAAGAAAGTAAGTACAACTTTGTCCCTCAACCATATCAGACACATCAAACAAAAATATAAAACATACGTGTGCCAACCATACACATGCAAGTATGGGGTTAGTAAAACCATAGACATAAATATACATAACATAAAATCTATCCGAGGATTTAATACACACATGAAAAGTGGTCTAAAAGAGTCTGGCCAATCAAACTGAAAATCAAACTATGGGAGGGGTATTACAACATCCTATTGTTATTTATTTTTCTTCATTTCCACTATCACTAAACTCTACTCTATTGAGTGTAGATCTTCAGTAATTTGCACACTATTCACTTTCTTTACACCTTACATTTTTCCTAAGCACAAACTATACTTGTATACAAGATAGATCATTAGAGGTTACAACAAGGTCGACCATATCAAAATTATATTACAACTCAAGTTACAAGTCAACCAAGCCAATAGAAAAATACAATGAGGTCCTATGCCAGAAGCATGAAGACCAAAACATACAGTGGACCCAATTGGTTGATAGATAAATATTAAATACAAAGGTCACACTTAGCATAAACCCATTTAAATAAGATATAAACATTAAATGAAATACTTCATACCTAAATCAAGAAATATGATCCACTCTAAGAAAGAGAGGGATTGTAAATACACTACACATAGTCTAATGCCAGATCCATGATTACTAGAACAACTAAGGAAAACTCAAATGTATAGAAATACACTGGAAAAAGAACCACCTAACTCACCAATTGAATCCAAAACTCCACAAGATATGGTGAGATCCATACACGATCTAATAAACATTAGAACATGTCAATAGTCCACATTAGAAGTTATCATGGCACATTTTCAAACCAAAACAACAAATGAACAAAAATGCAACATTGGAAAACATAGTTTTCAAATCACCAAGAATAATTTCTAAATCACCAAAGAATTCCACAACCAAGACCAAAAATTGAATCCATTAACATAAGTACTAGCACACCTTCAACCCTGATTTCTAGAGCAAAAACCTTTTGGAAACCATAAATGATGCACTATTAGTTGCAATTATAAAACTATATTGTTTTGTACATTGAAGCATAGATACTCATCCTGGACCACACAGGCTTTCTGATGTAGAAATATAATACTTAAATACTATTAAATATTATATTTACATGGTCATATGATACATAGTTGTCTTCTACTGTACTAAAGCTCTGAATACATACTTTTCTTCCATTGTACTAAAGTACTAGATACATACTTGTCTTCCACTATACTATAAGTTTAGTACACATACTTATGTTACCAAATACAACATACTTCCAAAACAAAGCATACTTCAAAAATGCAATGTTTGACATCAATGACAATAGACAACCAAACATATATTTTCAACACTTATATTTTTAATTTATCAATATTGAATTATTTATGCATTTTGCATCCTCTTAGAACTATTGAATATATTTTGATAATTTTAACAGTCTATTCTAAAACTAATATTTAGTGGTCAAAGAGGCATTCAAGGACTCATTTAATAAAAAAATATTATGCCATATCTAATAAGATTCTTACACTAAATATGGGTATACATGAGAGAGAAATTTTGTTGATATAAACAATGTTATATATTTTTAATTTGACATGTCTATAAATTTTACTTCCATGTTTAGTATTGTATTTGTATTATCATTTTCCTATTTTGGATTTTTTCTCTACTTATCTTTGATGAAGAGCAATATTCTAGGAGACAATTTTTTTTTTTTGCATCTTGAGTGGTAGGGAAGGAAATTAGGTCTTCATGATCAATCAACAAGTTCATATATCTCTAATAATTTTTTCATGTACTTTGCATGTCAAATACAATTTATTCAGCTTCAATGTGTGTATGGTTAGGTAGTTGAAAATATAAATTAAATGCAATTAAGGTCATAGCCACATGTGAATCACAAGGGAGTCAGTAATTATAGTTGAAGAATGACATACCTTGTTCACACTACATAATGTTTTTAAGGTCAAGTTATGTTGTGATGAATTCAGTTTGAGCACAACAAGAAGAATCAAGTATAGATAGTTGATATTTAGAACATAGAAGATAGTGCCATGGGGTACTACATAAGCATTATTAGTGGATTTTTCTCACAAAGCTATAGTGTGGAGAAAAGGGTCATCCATCAAGAAAATGTGTACAAGTATCAATAGAGTTCACAATTAATATTAAAAAACAAGAGATTCAGTTTAGATAATAGCTTATGGTAGGTTGTATTTAGAGATGCTAGATAGTTCAATTTTTTTTCTCCCAATAGATCAAAGGATTAGTTGACCACTATAATCAGTGTGCTATAAAAATAATTTTTGGTATTTGAATTAGTGTTATAAATATTATATTTTTGTTAATGATATTTTTGGGTAGTTGGTAAATTAGAATTTGAAATAGTTTTGGAATGATTTGTAAATATTTTGAACTTAGTAAATCAAATTTACTCATCAACTAATTTTAAAATAAAAATAATTTAACCTTTTTATTTTAAAATTTGAAGAAGTTGTCAAACAATAGATTTGTTAATATTATAATATTTTAATTAATGACGTTGGGGTGATGAATTGTTAGAGAAATTCCAATAATACACATAGATTGTTCTTACACATAATCTAATTCAATTTAATCAGTTATTATACAATTTTTCAAAACTATAAAGTAATAAATTCTATTAATTATATAATATTTTGATTGATGACCAAATAAAATAATGAATTTTTATAATAATTTTATTTAATAAAAACTCTTAAATAATATTCAATTAAAAGTCAATCATAAACTTTAGCTAACAAAAATCTAACTATTAACCACTTCTAATATTAAATTTTTTAAAACTACTTTTAACTATTTAATATTAGAAAAATATAGTATTGAAGTAGACTAATATAGAAACACCTTCCTTAGTAATGAGAGTTTCAAAATAATGGAAATGTATTTGTAGAGTTACTTTTTCAAAATACGTCACAAACTTAGCTTGTTACCAACGATACTAAATTCTTAGCATATACAAGTTTCTTCTACCGCACTATCTTCAGTCTGCGTAAGCCATGTTTCTTATCTTTGAGTGGCAAACTCTACGCTTTCTCAGTTATTATAAATAGCGATCCCAATCAAAAGTCAACTGTCTTCTTTTTAATATTACATACTGGTGGTCGAGCTCTGCCATGACATAGTTGCCTACGTGCATTCTTCGAAGTACATATAAGCTGTTAATTCTATTCAAAATGTGCTCTCTGAAAATTTATCAGTGGTTACAAGAAAGATTCAGCAGTGCAATATATTTAATATATTTAATAGTTGGTATAGTATGTGTTGATTTAATCTTGTAATAATATTATGTCAATTGTATCTTGAAAATGTATCTATAATTGAATGAAAGTATTTCTTAAATTTGAAAATCAACTAATCAGATGATGTTACATTAGTTCATCAATAAAGCATGATTTGACATACAGCTATAGTTTTTAACTTTTTGTTGAGTTTTAAATGTCATGTCAATATAACATCAATAGAATCTAGTTTGGCACATGGGTGGAACCAAGGCATAGGCATAAGGAAAAAATGTTACTGGAAACATGTCAGCATACATACATGTCTGCATCTGTCTTTATATAGCAGACTACAATGATATGAGTAAGCGTACATCTAAACTACAAGCCTCATTCAGCTAAGCAGCTACATGCAGAGGGATCTTGTCCATCAAATTCATCCAGGGGGTTCAACTTGGCTCAAACGCGCATATGGGGTATGAATCTTGGTGGATAGCTATATATATCTCATGTCATCATCTTCACCAATTGTACTCAACCTTTTGAACTTCAACCCTTAATTATAACTGCTGACATTCCTCTGTATCCTAACAATTATTGTGAACCAAAATGATAAATCTCTTTGACTAGAATTATATGAAAAACAATCTACTATTAATCGTAATATTCTAAAGTTTAAATTATAAATCGAAAACTTATCAAATAAGTTATGTAAACATTTAAAAGTTATTTGAAATTTGTATATAAAATTTTGAAAAATATAAAATTAGAATGCTAAACTACTAAATCCTCTCCATTAAACCATATCATCTCCATCTAATTCTTCAGTTTGAAAGAATGGGGCACTGCAAGTGCCGAAGCTTCCTTTGTCCACACGGCAACCATTTCTATAAACAATTTTGACTGAGTCATTACTTTTCATTATTTTTAAAAGATAACTCCATAATGAAATGTGAAGTCAGGAAGCAGGTCCTGGTGATAAGATCAAACCGACCCAGACGTATGAAACCGATAGCCCGTTGGGTTTTTTTTAGAAGTAATCAATAATTACATAATGAAACGGTATAAATAGGTGGTCCGGTTCGAATTTGTAAAGTATACAATTGGGAGAACGGCAGAGAAGATAGAGATGGCGAGCTTCTGGTTTATTGTTATTGTTGCTTTTCTTGCAATTATATCAGCGGGAAAAGGGGATGAGCTGATTGATAATTTCTATGGCGAAAGTTGTCCATCTGCTGAGGAAACAATTCAGCGAGTGGTGGAGAAATACATGGCAATTGATCGCACTCTTGCGGCTCCTCTCTTACGGATGAATTTCCATGATTGCTTTGTGCGAGTCAGTAACACCCATTCACTTCATCCATGTCGGATTTTTTTCCCATTTATTCAATCATTTCATACATATAGATTACAGAAACTAATGATTAGGGTATTACTGGATTGTGGTTTGATTAGGGTTGCGATGCGTCAGTGCTTCTGAATTCCACAGCCAACAACGCAGCAGAGAAAGAGGCCATTCCAAACCTGAGCCTGCGAGGATTTAATGTAATCGATGATGTGAAGGCACAAGTGGAGATGATATGCCCAGGTGTTGTTTCCTGCGCTGACATCATCGCCCTGGTTGCCCGAGATGCTGTCGTCAATGCGGTAATAACACTACGGTAGAATAGCTTATAATCTAATTATGCAGATCTCACAAGCCCCTTTTCTCAAGATTTCATCTGCAATTCAAATTTATATTTCTCTTGTTTGATGTTGGATTGTTGAATGTGTGCATATATAAAGCGTACACAGTTTACTTCAGAAATATTCACTTTTTTTATGCTTTTCGATGATCTGTCATTATCAATGATTCTATTAACTTTCATTAAACTCACTACTTGTCTGTAATGTAGAGTGAAGGCCCATCTTGGCGTGTGAGAACAGGACGTAGAGATGGACTCATATCTCGGGAGGCCGAAGCTTTGAGCAATATCCCCTCACCATTTTTCAACTTTTCGCAACTCACTGCATCTTTTGCAAGAAAAGGACTAGATGTCAAAGACCTTGTTGTTCTCTCTGGTATGTAATGATAAAAATTGTACATAATTTAATCCAAAAGCACTCTTATGTTTACCAATCATGTACTATAGAAATAAAATGTCTCGTAATTGTGAAGTAACATGATGTTATATTATGAATAGGTGGGCATACAATTGGAGTTGGTCTGTGCAATTTCTTCAGCAATAGACTTTACAACTTCACCGGAAACGGGGGCATGGACCCTTCCCTCAACTACACTTATGCCCAATTTTTAAAGACGAAATGTCCTAATTTAGCAGACAACACCACCACTGTGCCAATGGATCCCACTAGCCCCCTTACGTTTGACAACCATTACTTCACTAATCTTGAAGAACATATGGGCCTCTTCCAGTCTGATGCTTCCCTACTCACAAACTGTACTGCCAAAGGGTTTGTCGATGAGGAACTGGACCAAGATACTTTCTTTGAGAATTTCAAGTATTCCATGGAAAAAATGATCGAAGTCCAAGTTCTCACTGGAACAGCAGGGCAAATTAGACGTCAGTGTGCCTTCGTCAACTAAGCTTCTATATTATTTGCTTCTATTTGGAGTGATGTCATTAGTGGAGACTATAAGCAATTATCGACCAATAAAATAAAATAAAGTCAGTCTAGACATAGCTTTTGAATGTACTGTTAAGGTCGGTGGGTGATTGATTCGAAGTGAGATGACTATTGAAATTGATTTGTGATGGAGATTAACAAAGGTTTACATTATATAAAGTGTCAAACGTATTGAGGAAATAAATAATATTCTAAAAAAAGATAGTTCTAGATATTGAATTTTAATTGTTTAACTTGTGATAATAAATATTTGAATTTAAATAAATAAAATAATAGTATATATTTTTTCAAAGATAATCTTTTCATGTCAAATTTCAAAAATTAATTTGTCAATTTGTCAAATTCTTGTATAATGTTAAACAAATATTCTTAAATCATTCAAATTTTATTTTGAATCCTATTCAAAGATATGAACTTTGCATGCAAAAAGTTTATATAAATATATTCTGAGTTTCCTCACAAGAATATACAAATGTTCTATCTAAAAAGATTTGGTGTTGCTAGGCACTATTTAGGAACTGGTAATGTTTACCATTGGTTACTCTTTCGTAAAACATGCAATAATACTTAAGATATCAATGTGCACACATGATTAAACTTGGTGTTGAATTGAGGAAGACACAGCGACGGGTGGGGGGTGAATCAATGTCTTTACACAATTTCCATTTACTTCAAAGGCAACATTTTTAAACTGACTAAGTGTCTTACTTATTACACATGTGGCTACCCATAAATATTATGAAATAAAAAATGCAATATGAATGATAACATAAGAAATCACAAGTCCACAAAAGAGTCATAACACATTATTTTCATGAGTGGAAAACCATCATATGGATGAAAAACCACTCAAAAAATGTCTCGTTGGCTTAATCATAAACATCTCATTGGCAAAGCCTCACAAGCTACAAGATGTCTCACTAGCAATGATCAATTTGTCTCAGTGATCTAATAATTTTCAAGTTTAGTATATATTTCTAAATAAAACTACAAAGGATCACTTTGTTTCTCTACATATCATTTTCCTCAAAATCTCATTCAAATGTGAGATTCAGGATTACATGCAATCATGACATATATAGAACATAATGGTTTAGACCATTATGAGGTATACATACCATGCCTTCAACATGAAATCTGAAAGATACAACATTTACAATTGCATATCAACAAAATATGATCCTTCACAAATATATGATCATACAAATATGTTATAGAACCCAACAATGTCAAGTACACCAATTTTGAACTAACTAAGACAATAGTCTTCTTCTATCTTTTTGTTGTCCTTTTCCCTGTTGTCCTATCTTTTTGTTGTCCTCCTCTATTTCTTTTGGTTGCAGCTTGTTGTTTTGGTTGCTAACTTTTGTCTTTAGGCTTTTGTTCCTGGGTGTCACGACACAGTTTCTATTAAACTTTAATGCTATATTTTTAACTATTTCTTAAAGGTTTCGGGTTCTTGGGTAAGAGTTTGGAGTTGGGGGACAATTCCGTGGAAGTCTTTTAGAAATGAGAGATGTCGCTCGAAATGGGCGCCCGTTTTCAAAAAATGGGTGCCTATTTTAGGTTTAGGCACCCGATCCTAAATTCAAAAAAGGGGTGCCCATTTCTAAAAATTTTTTTTTTTTTAAAGATTTAAAAATGCATTTTAAGACTTTGATTTTTTTTTAAAAAACGGGCGCCCATTTCTTAAGACATGAACGGGAAGCACACATCCACCTCAAATTTCATTTCAAATTCGGTTTGGTTTAGGCTTGGTAGAACCAAGCCTATGCCTTGACCTCCAAAAATTTGGTTAAGGCATTACAGAGGAAAATTTCTGCTTTGCCATAATTTTTAGGACAACTTCCCAAATGAATTTTTTGATAAAATGAAAACCCATTTTAGCTCTTATTGTACAGATTATAAAAATATAAATTTTATAGTGATATGATGAATTTTAATATTTATACAATATTTATTAAGCCAACGTGGTACTTAAACTTGAAATACCAAGGTTAACTAAAACTTTAATAACTTTTTTAATTTTTTGTTTTTTAAAAAATAAGTTATATGTAATCAAACTACATATATTTCTTTTCAATTTTTAAAACAAAAAAAATTGAAAAAAAGTGAAGTTATCATCAAATTATGGTGTCCGTACACTAGAGGTTTCAAAAATGTACTTTATAGTCAATTAAAAATTAATATAAAAAAAAATTCAGTAAAAAAATAAGAGAAAATATTCTCATCAATCTTCAGTGTTTTAGGTACCTTTTCCCAAAAGGATTCCCAAAAATACATTCATTTACTTCAAAAAGGGGTGTCCGTACACGCGTGAGGTGTGGTCCTAAAACAAGCATTTTGAAAAAGTGGTTTTTAGACATGCATACTAAAATTCAATTTATACCATGTGGGTATTGAAATAAATTACATATTTGAAAACTAGATTTCGAGCACTAAATTTTATATTACTGAAATTTTTCAAGATTCAATCTTTAAGTGCTTCAAATTTGGACATCAATTGACAGAAATTTTGAAAAACAGAGAAAACACTTCCACTTTTTGGCCAAAAGTGGGACCCAACTTCTTGCAGTCACCCTCTTGTAAAACATATTTTTACTTAATCAGGACAATAGCCTTCTTCAAGTACTCGCAAACCCTTCACAATTAAATACTTCTTATTAGAAACAAAATTTATTTACCTATAGATTTGAGAAACCTTTTCCAAAATGTAGACCCCTGACATGTTTCATTAAAAGGCAAGAGCCATGTTTCTTTTCACAAAGATACGCTATATACCTTTCAACATGGTAATGTTACTATAATTGATGGTAATGTTAAAGATTGATTATTTGATGGTGATGATGATGAAGACCAACCAAGATTAGAAGAATACAAGAGAGTAGAAAGGTTAGATCAGTTACTGTCTAGTCATTGATGTCAAGCAATTGATATCTGGTTTATATTATGTTGTCATATCATTCGGTAATATATATAAGATGAATGAGTTAAGGAGAAGAAGAAATGATATGTTATGAGGTTGAATAAATTAATTGGGAAACTGATACAAATTGGACAATGATTAGATTATGTTGATATAATTATTTTCTACCTAACATATGATTATATTAAGCTGGTAAAGTATGGTAATGAAGATTTGTCAAGTCGATAAGAAAATTAGTTTTGGCTACCGAATAGGAATAGTCACTCGATAAAGTGAAAGGAACTCAACACACCGAGCAAAGGTAATCAAAATTCAGATGGACACCGAGCAAGGAACATATATTAAATCAGGATTAAATTGTCATTTAATGATTAGCTATGATGAGTTGGATGACCATGATGATGAGGAAAGTTAGTTACAAAGATCTACGATTATGAAAATTCAAGATGAAGATCTACAACAAGATCTAGACAGCAAAAAGAGATGGAACAAGTTTCAAGAAAAGTTCAAGTTCCTAGGTGAAAAGAAAACGTATTATTGAGATCTAGATTTAAGGTATAATGAATTGAACAGTTAAAATTAATTAAGTGAAAATGTAATAAAGGAGATTAAGAGGCAAAAATTTTCTATATAAAGGATGATCTTTTATGGACAAATAGCTAGAAAAGTGATGAAAAGAAGAGTCACCGAATGAAGCAGTGAAGAAGCAATTGAGAGATTCTAAATATGTAAGAAGGATCTGATGAAGTATTGACGCCAGTGGAAATTGAAAAATTGAAGTGAAGATTGAAGATCACTCAAAGGATATGATTGACAAAATATAGTTGCAAATCTATAGGTCAATTTAATTACTATTTCTTGGGTGAACCCATAATAGTGGGTTACACTTTTTTACCTGAACGAACACTAAACTCTACATTTTGAAAAAAACTTTTTGATTCAGATGCATATTGTCGTTAAATTATTTGAAATCAGAAGATGAAGTAAATTAGATTCTTCTAAGATTTTCTTTCTAGATTCTAAATATATTTTTTATTTTTATTTTTGAATTTATTTGAATGGTTTTTTCTTTCTCCCACGAAAACTGGTATGTTGCTGAAAATATCATTTTCAAAGAGTTACATTATTTTCATAGAGAATAACTTTTTTCCTAAAATAGATATCAATGTAATTCTTTAGAAATTAGTTTTATAACATCCATGTGGAGGGCATGCAATTGTTTTGATTCCATTATCATGATTATTTCAATATTTTATTAATGTTTAAAGTTGACTAAACCATAATTTTGACATACATTAACTACATAGCTTATAACTTGTCCTATATTTGTCCAATTTCATTTTTATTTTTGTTGATAGAAAGATAACTTAAATACCTAGGGCATATATACTTTTTTAATTTATTTTCTCTCATTTACTATTTTTCTATAAGTGTCAAACAAAGAGGTAGACATACGATGAAATATTTATGTTTAGTAAAACTAAAAATACAAAGTTATAATAAACTTAATATATATTAACATTATAATCATTGGAAAGATTTTTCTCAGTAGTACCTTACTACATAGATAGATTTGTCAAATGAATTCATTTGATATCCCAAAAGATAAAGTCAAAGTGATTTTTTGTCAGCATTTTAATAGGTGCGAAGGAGACTCCATTGTAGGTATGAATGAGGAGTATAGTTGTTATATCAATATTTTTTTTAATCTAAGAGGCTTTGAGCTAACCATTTGTAATTAATTCCTTAAAATGGAACCTCTCAAGGCTTAAATAATTATATTTTATTAAAAAATGTGCTATTTCAGCAAAAATCAACATGTCTAAAAAAGTGTAACCCACTATTGTGGCATCACCCACTTACTAGCATTTGTAACAAAGAAATCTCTTAACAGAGTAGAGCTAACAGTCATATTATAAAATCTTTTAAAAAGGTAACATTCTAGACAGAGTGTTTGAATCTCTCTAACAAGGCCACTCCTAATAGGGTGAAGATCCTAATAGATTTGAGGTAAATCTCTTGACTGGGTAACAAGGTGAAGATCCTAATAGATCTAAGGTAAATCCCTTGACCGGGTCACACCTAACAATGTGTATTATAATCTCTAACCAGATTGGCTCTTAACCAAGTGTACTTCAGAAGAGTATTTTCTTAGTGGGTGGAAATTCCCACGGTGGTTTTTCCCAAAGCTGGGTTTCCACATTAAACATTGGTGTTACATGTTGTGAATGATTTATGTGATTGATTTATTGATTGTTAAATTTTATTTACTATTGTTGGTCAATAGTGAATTGTGTTTAACCGAGTTGCTACCGAGTTAATTAGGGAAACTTTTTTTAAGTATTTGGAATTAGGGATTACCGGTTCACCCCTGCCCCACTCCCTCTTCGTAATCTAACAATTGGTATCAGAGCCTCATACTCTAAAAAGATAAGTTTAAAAGACTTGAGTAAAATATCTAAAGATGTATAGGAGGGAAGTACCTAGCTTAAAAAAAGAAAGTTTCTCAAAATGGAAAAGAAGAATGAGATTGTATCTATCTAGTATTGGAGAAGGTGCACTACATTTGTTGGATAATTACTACACTCCATAGCCTACCAGACCTTTGATTGTTGATCAGATAAAAGAAGAGAAGGAACACAACTCAGTTATGCTAAAGAGTGATTGTTCCCTCTCTGATGCTGAATTCAATGATGGAAATGATTGTGTTAATTCAAGAAAGATGTGGGATAGGCTTGCACTTATCTATGGAGGAGATCAGCATGTAGAAAAGGCTATGGTTGACAGTCTTAGGGAAAAGTATGATAAAATGAGAATGAAATATGAAGAGAACATCGCACAATATAGAAGAAGAATAAAGGAAGTAGTAAGTGCCATAATTGGTGCTAGCGGAACATTGACTAATGAAGAAGTGGTAAGTAAAATATCAAGAACTTGTTCTTCCATGTGTGCTATTAGAGTATCTTCTATTCAAAATTTAAGATCCATATCAAACAATGTTGTTACTCTTGAAGCTCTAATCGGTAAGTTGACTACATTTGAGCTTAGCAATTATGATAATAGTCTATCGACCATTGAATCTGCCTTCAAGTCATCTGTGAGCATTGGACCATCAAGAAGAGAAATATAGAATCATAGTAATTCAAATGAAAATAAATATGAAAGTATCCTAACTGAAGAGAAAGAACAAGAGGAATTGGAAGCACTATTGGTTAGTAGACTACCTAGAGGCAAAGGGAAGTACAAAGGAAAGTTACCATTGAAATGTTTCAATTGTAATAATATTGGACATATTGCATCTAGATGTCCTAACAAAGACAAAAATGATAAGAATGAAAAAAGAGAGAACCGACACTGAAGATTCAAAGATTTTAAGGACAAAGGTAAGAAGTCTTGCTACCTAGCTGAGGAAGGTGTAACCAATGATGAATATGAAGATACCAAAGAAGGATATGAAGCTGTCTAAGTTGCAGTAAAGGAAGACTCAGATGAAGAAAAGTATGAAGATGAAAAAGAACTTATTTATCATGTAAGTAAACCAGACCCATGGATTATTGATAGTAAATGTTCGCATCATATGACTAGTGATACTGATAAGTTTGAGAACCTAGAAGAGTATGATGGAGGATTTGTCAAATTTGGCAATGATGCTCCATGTCTTATCTAAGGTAAAGGATCCATTCTATTGAATGATAAGATGAGATGTAATGATGCATACTAGGTTAGAGGACTAAACTATAATTTGTTAGTGTTTCACAACTAAACAATACTAGCCACCAACTAGAATTTCAGAATAGAAAGGTGAAGATCTATGGTCCTGATGGAGATCTAATTGGAATGGGTGGATAATCAAGAGGTAATCTATTTTATCTTGATACTGATGCAAAGAGTTTCTTGTTTGTTAAAACTAAAGATGTATGGCTATGGCATAAGATACTGTCATGTGAATTTTGATAACTTGATCAAAGTAAGTAAGAAGAGTAGAGTCAAAGGACTACCGAGATTAAGCAAACCTAATAAAGTAATGTGAAAAAAATGTCAAAGTGGTAAGATTACTAAGTCAAGTTTTTCAAGTAAATCATAATCTACCAATAGTATTTTGAAATTAGTTCATACTGACCTTTGTGGTCCTATGAGAGTTCAAAGCTATTATGGAGACCAGGACTTTATTTTTTTTATTGATGAGTATTCAAAAATGATGTTTTTTTATGTTTCTAAAGGAAAAATCTGATGCATTTCAAATCTTTAAGTGGTGTAAAGAAAGAGAACTAAAAAATAAACAAGTAAAGAGTTGAAGTTTTTAAGATCAGGTAGAGGAGGTAAATTTATCTCTGATGACTTTATTGTCTTCTACAACGAGCATGGAATTAAAAGACAAGTATCTACACTGAGGACTCCACAACAAAATGGGATAGCTGAGAGAAGGAATAGATCCATTGTTGAATTTTCTAGAACTTTGTTGATTTTTGAAAAGTTTGCACAAACATTCTGGAGAGAAGCCATAAGTACTAAAGTTTATACTCTCAACCAAATACATTTGAAGAAAGGTACAAACAAGACACCTTATCAACTCTGGTTTGGCCACACATCGAATGTAAGTAACTTTAAAAATTTTGGAAGTAGATGTTACATATTGAAAGATTCTACAAATGGAAGTTTTTACTATAAAGGAGATGAAGGTATATTTCTTGGTTATTCATCAAAAAGAAAAGTATATAAATGTTTGATCAAGGCTACTAACAAAATTGTTGAAAGTGCAAATGTAAAGATTGATGAATTTGAAGAAAGGAATGAAGAGGATAGAAAAAAGGAACCTGAGGATTAAAAAGGATTTGTTTATGTACAGGAAGGTAATTCGGTTGATATAACTAAGAAGTAACAAGAAGGAACTAATGAGAAAGATGAGACTCCACTAAAAGATGAAAACATTGATGAACAATCTATCGAACATGTATTAGCAAAATATGTGAGAAGACACCACTCATCAAGAAAAATTATTACAGATAAGAATGCAGGAGTCATGAAAAGAAGTAAGTTGAAAGAAAACACATGTTTGATTTCTGAATCTAAGCCAAGATTAGTAAAGGATGCACTAGAGAATGAAGATTAGATGAATGCTATGAAAGAAGAAATAGATCAGATTGAAAAGAACAACACATGGTCACTTGTACCGAGACCCAAGGATAAGAATGTGATTGGAATAAAGTGGATTTTCATAAATAAACTCAATGAGAAAGGAGATGTGATCATAAATAAAGCAAGATTAGTCTGCAAAGGATATGCACAAGAAGAAGGTATTGACTACAGTGAGAAATTTGTCCTTGTTGCTAGATTAGAAGGTGTAAGAATATTGCTTGCATATGTCTCTTACAAAGGATTTAAAGTTTATCAAATGTATGTTAATTATGTATTTCTAAATAGAATTCTTGAAGAAGAAGTTTACATTGAACATCCTAATGGATTTGTTGACAAAATAAATAAAGATATGGTATGAAAACTACATAAAGCTTTATATGGATTGAAGTAGGCACCCTAAGCATGGTATGAAAGGATGCACTCTTACTTAATCAAATTTGGATTTGGAAGGACTAGTGATTACAACAATTTATACTTGAAATGTGATAGTTCTTATGAAATTTTGAGTGTTGAGATAGTTTTTGATGACATTATATTTGGTTGTAATGAGATAATATCTAAATCATTTGTTGAAGAAATGAGAAAGTAATTTGAGATGTCTATCCAGTAGGAGAGATTAAATTCTTTATTAGACTTCAAATTCAACAAGTAAACAATTGGATCTACATAACACGATCAAAATATATCAAGGAGATCCTAAATACTTTCTATAATACCCCAAAATTGACACCTAATAAATTCAATCAATTTTGGTGCATTTTTATCAATTTTACATCTCCAAAGTTCTAGTTTCCTAGGCAAATTTTTCTCTCCTACTTGACTTAATTCGACTTGATGTCGATTGCAAAAACTCTAAATTGCATTAATCAAATATTATAATTAATTCCTAAAGTCTTCGACTTTTATTAGCTAAATTACACCTATGATAAATCAATTTAATTCTAAAGTCCTAAGTGCTTGGAATTAAATTAACTCACCCCTTTAGCTAAATACCCATAGAAGGAATTAATAAATTACTTGGTTATTCGAATGGATTATCATATTTGCATTTAATAAATAAAATATTCAAAGAGTCACCCATGTGGCAATAATCCATTTCTTTAATTAAGTAATTCTCTAATATTTGTCTCTTTCTCCTCCATTGGAAATGAAGAGTCCACCATTTCAAATCAAGAAACTCCTTGTTCCTTTTGCAAGCTTGCCTATATCTTGAACCTCATTCTTCATTCGAAGGAAGGGCAATTTTGAGAGTAACTAAACTATAGCAATTTTTTATCTCAATTTCATATCTTTCAAGCTTTCATTGCATATTTTAGATTAATTTCATCTAGTTTAATATTGCATCTTCACTGTAATTAGTTTGCTTACTTTCTCATAGCTTAATCTCATCTTTATTTCAAGTTCTTTAGAGTAAATCTGCATTTCATATTTCTTTCAAGCTCTTAGATTAATTGCACTTTATTCTAGATTAACTTAAATTTGATTATCTTCATAAGATTTCAAATCCTCCATTGTAGTACTGGTCTAATGGTTGTTGGGCTCTCATTCTGAGAGTAAATCAAACACCCCATCTACATAGGAGGCAACAGGTCGCTTCACCATGAATTTTGAATTGAGTAATCAATACTCTCTTTCATAATTTGATTGTGTGAGTAATGACTATCTTACGTGTGTAGTTGGATTAGAGGTCCATGTTCAACCACATACATTTTTTTGCCCACCATGGGGCAAAAAAGATCAATTTCTGGCCTCATTCTTGATTTTTCTGATAGGAAATTTGAGCTCTGTCGTGCATCCATAGTTCTTGTGTACGGATTCTCATGCAAGAATCCAGAGCATACTGTGTGAAGTTTTTCTCTCAATAGCACTCTCTCGTGAAAACTTTTACATCCTTGCAGGGAACCCTATGTTTTCTCATGCATTGTGGAGTGCTTCCTTGCATGAGATTTGGTTATAGTTTTTAAATTTTTCAGTCTCTATCTTTCCTGTTCCAGATTTCTGACAGTTTTTGTTTGCTGTTAAATTCCATTTTTTCTATTTTTTTCATAGCATAACAATTTTTTGCAAGACATTTGATGAAGAACATAAAACATGCTAATGGTTTGATTGTAGGATGATAGTCAAAGATCTCATAAAACATTGTGTTTGTTTCTTGCTTTCATTCACATAGTTTAAATAGGGCTCTGTTAAAATTTCTTGAGAATTTTGATAGTGGGTAGGGAATTTGGCTCCTCATTACATGGAGGTGATGACCATGAATGAACCCAAAAACCCAATGATCCTACTAATATGATAGATTCTTGCAGAAGCAGAGTAAGGTAGTGAATCTTTAACACTTCTACTTGCTAGGGGATTATGCTCTTCTATCTTTGAGAGAACTAGAAACCCAAAAGCTTGTAGATTTGGTGAAGTGAAGCTAACTCGGTGATCAACTTGATTGATGTGTTTGGGTGAAGTGATGAGGTAGAGAAGTATGCTCTTCTCTCTTTGAGAGAAATAGAAAATCAAACCCTCAGATCTAAGCCAAGTTGTGTCACCTTTAGAGGGCCTGTCAGAAGTTGAACCTTCGGGAATGACCCAAGTGAGTACGCACCTTTTGCCAGTGATTCCACCTCACTTTAATAAAGAATGCTTTGCTAAGTCTAAAGACTCCAAAGCCATATTAGCTTCCTTCTCATGATTTTGACTATCATCTTGAGAAGGCCTTGTTTGTTGTATTGAGTAGCGCCGCTCCTAGCCCTTCTTGCAGGGGTGTACAGCTTTCAAGTGTCAATGCAGCTATGAGTCCTCAACCTTATATCAGGGGCACCAGAGGTTAGTATGAATGGAAGCCTATTAAAAACTTTCCTTAGCTAGTGGCCTACCCAGTTCACCTCCGAAAGGAGGCATAATCTTTGCCCAGGGAGGGGGAAGAATCTCTCCCATAGATTCCCATCATAGGCATACACCTAGATGCTTGAAGGTGGTATACGACACTGGACCCTACCACAAGGGTAACCTTTGAACATATACTATTGAGTCCTTGGAAATACCAAAAACATCGGTGCCCTCTAGGGGGTGATATGGCTGTGTGAGGTGCACATATGCGCATAAGCAATGGGGCAAAGGTTTTATCTTCTCACCTTTTTTTTGGTAGGGGTAAGCTATGTGTTTGTTATCGAGTCTTAAACATTGTCTAATCATTATCAAACAAAGACTCCCCTAATGCTATCAAGTTGGTTTGTCCTTGATAGATCTGTTAATGACTACTTCTTGTATCACAACTACTTGATCTAAACTTTTGTGTCTTTAAATGAATTCTTGAAACTCAAAATGAGATTGTTCACTAAACTATTCTTCAAACCTGTCAGGAAATTAGATTTTCTATCAGACATCAATTCAGGCTATATCTCAGAATTCAACTTTTACCTCGAAAATTATGTCAAATTGTTAGATTTTGGATTTTTTCCATGCAAAGTTTCACTTGTTAGAGCACTTTCTCATGTGAGACTTTGTTCTTTCACGTGAGGTTTGGTGTTTTCTCGCATGGCCTGGTACTCTCTCACATGAAAATGTAGCCCAATTTTCAAAAACAAAGACTAAATTCCTATTGACTAGTCAAACTTTTTCCTGATCTACTTTTTGTCTGAGGTCTATTTTTCTATTTTCCTGTCGTTCATTGTCAGAAACTAGTTGTCTCGAGTTGGGAATCAATCAATTTTTGCCTTTGACTCATGTTGTCTCTCATTGGTTTACCTTATCTCTTTATGCCTTTTGTATCTCATGTTGCGATAGTCTTATCTTGGCTGTTCTAGCCCCCTCTTTTGATGATTCATATTAGGTCCATCTCACATCTTGGCTATTCTAGCCATTTATCTCCTTTTCGTTATCTTAGAGACAGAGTCTAGCATTATCCTGAGTCTTCTCTCATCACATCTTCATCTATGACTGTCACAACTAGAAGTGGCAAGACTTATCCCATTCAGAATAATGATCAAGATAGAAGCAAACCTCATAATCAAGAAATAGATCATCCTGAATCTGTCATGAAATCTAAACTTTGTGAGATATCCTTGAGTTCCTCATTGAGTACTTTGAAAGATAGTCTATCTCAACCATCACCTCTGGTGTTTCAAGAGTGTTTTAATCTATTTTTTGAAGCGCAACCTAGTTTCTCATTTCAAGAGCAAGATAACTCATTCTTCCAAGACAACTCATTATTTCATAACTTTGGAAGGCCACTCCCTTGGACTGGTCCTATCATTGAATCTATTGATAATGATCACGATATCTTCCCACCTGTAAATTAAATCTTTTGACCCTGTTCATTCACCAAAAGTTACATTATCTATGCCTCATCAACATCATTCATATCACTTTACTAAGGCTTCAACCGCTGCACTATTCCACACCAACAAGATGGGAGATCTATTTGATTTCCAACTCGGCAAGTACTGTCAAACTTTTGATCAATCTCAAAATAATCAGTATCATGGTCAAACCTCTAATGACCCACATCATGCTCAACCTCAGAATGAGAATCCTCATGGTCAATCTCAAGATGACCAAAATTAATCCCACAATGATGATCAATCTCGAAACAAACCTCAAGGCAATCGACAACTCGCATATTTCTATCGCCCTCCTCCATTCGATCAAAACCAAGATGATCAGCAGCAAGACCATATTCTGAGAATTTATCAGATCCTTGGGAATGAAAATGATGTGATAACTCAACATTATGTAAATGCTACCAAATCTAATAAGAGTCTTGTTAAAATGATGGAGATCCTTCTCCTAGAGGAAAAAGAAAAATACTTCCTTGAGTTGGCTAAACAAGGGGCCAAGTTACCCCCAAACTATCAAGTTGAAACACTCGTAGCTAAGGAAGAAGAAACTGAGATCGCAAAGTTGCAAAAAATGGTCTGAGACATGCAAGATTAGATTAGTCAACTTGCAAAGAATAAGGACAAACCCGCTCAACAATTCACAATAGAAAGCATTTGTCCTTTCCCCTTTGATAGAAGTCTTCATATGCCACCTTTTTCCCAGGGGTGTAGAACTCCCTAAATATGACAAATACTTGGGTGCAATTGATCCCCAAGATCACTTGAGGGAGTTTGGCACATTATCTATGGAATTCATGCATGATCAAACATATCTTATGTGCTTATTTCCTCGTAGTTTGGGTGGACCAGCTATGGAATGGTTTTCTAGATTGCCTATTGGCATTAAGAATTTTGATGAAATGGCTAATTTGTTTCTCCAACATTACTCACTTAATATTCAGCATCTGATCAACATCTGGGATCTTTGCAATTTAAAACAGTGATAAGGAGAATCTTTCCTAACATTCCTCCAAAGGTGGAGACAATTGTGTACAAGGTGTCCTCACAAGCTACCAGAGTCTAAGAGACTCAACATTTTCTTGGACAATCTTATCCCAAACTTCAGATACCAAGTGCAATTACAAGGTCCTCTAACTTTTGATAGCATGATCAAACAAGCAGTGTTAATAGAGGCCTTTATGATCAAGAAAGGTGAATTGACTTTGAGTAAAGACAACAAGCAAGGATCTTCAAACTCAAATAAGGATAAAGGGAAGTTTGTGAACAAGAATAGAGACATGGTGAATGATAGAGTGGTTGACAATGTGACCCTAAACCTGCTAAGTCTATTTTTAATCTCTATTCCACCATACAAGCAGTTAAAGCAGCTGAAAAGCCTGTGGTGGAAAATCAACAACCTTCAAGGTTTTCTAGAAACAAACCTTGGGCATCTCAACCCAAGCGCAAATTCACTTCCTTGGGAGAACCACTTGATGTGGTCTATAAAACTCTTGTGCAAAATTAGATTCTTACTCCTTTGCAAAAGCATCTCTATGACCCACAACCATGACCTCATTGGTGGAATGATAATGCCTATTGTGACTATCACCAGAATAAGGTTCATAAGGCTTCTACTTGTCTTCAACTAAAACATAAGGTCCAAGATTTGATTGATAGTGGTGACATTGTTATGGATGGCCATAACAAGAATTCAGACCATCAAGCATTTAAGGATCCCTCCCCTCCTCATGAGAAGGGTGAGTCTTCAAACACCAAGAATACCAATGGTAAAGTCAATTACACATACACTAATGATCACAATGTTATTGGTATGATCAAACATGTTGGAGTAGAGTACTACGATGTGATTACCATTAAGGGAAGTGGTGATGCTCCCAAACCTAAGACTCCTTTCATCTTGCATAGTTTTGCGTCTCGCTCATCTAAATCTAAATAACCTCAAGACTATGCTAATGTGGTTACTCGATCATGAGGAAGAGTTGTTTTGAAGGGTCCCGATACTTCTACATCTGCTCCAAAGAAAACTACAGATAAAGGTCCCAATACTTCTACATTGGCTCTGAAGAAAACTATGGATAAGACTATTGTTGGCCCTACCAACAAGAACACAAAATCTATTCCTACATCTAGGTCGGCTAGTTATAGCATCTTAGATCAATTCCAGTGAACCAATGCTCAGATTACCATTTTTGACCTATTGAAGATCTCACCTACTCATAGGTAGATTTTGGATAAAGCCCTCACCAAGGCAAATGTTCCCAAGGATCTCAATCTCAACTGGTTCCAATCTATGGTGGGTCATTTGACCTCACCTCACTATCTATCCTTCTCTGAAGAAGATGATCACTCTTTTAGTCACCCGCATAATGCTCCCTTTCATATAGAGGTCATGATAGGTCCTAAGCGCATTCGTCGAGTGCTCATAGACAACGGTGTTAGTCTTAATATTGTATGTACCCTAAAATGGTCACCTAGACTTTGGGCCCCATTCTTGCAATTTATCAAATCCCTGAATCAATATTTTCAAAAATCAACATTTTATCAATTATATCAATTTTCTTGATCAAATCCTATTTTATCATTTTTGATTATTTGCCTTGGGCTAACCATTTTATCCTAAGTCTTTATTTGTTTAAAAGGAATATTTCCTCCCCTTTTAATAAATAAAAAGTCCCCACTTTTCATCTTATCCTAAGTTGCACAAAGAAAGCATTATTCATATTTTATAAAAAGAAGAAAAGCACTTTTTGTCTTATATGGACACAAAAGTCAACTCTTATTTTCTCATTGGAGGATATTTGTGCACATGGATTGCTCTTCTTTGATGCTCCACCATTGATTAAGTCTTTTGCCTCTTAATCTCCATGGTCCATTCCTTTTCATTTCCTATAAAAGGAGAGCTCTCTTCCTCATTTGCATATATAGATCATTCATGTTTTGTGCTAATGTTATGCTGCATGTTTTCTAGGTCATTTGGAGCTCTTTGAAGACATCCTTGCATCCAAGCTTTGAAGACATTGTTGTTGCATCTCATTTAGTTTTCTTTCATAGTTGCATAATCATGGCATTCTTAGTATAGATTTCCTTTATGCAATAGATTAATCAAACATAGCTTAATTAGGAAGGTTGTAATCCTTGTACTTTCCTTTCATAGTCTAGTTTGTACTTTCCTTTCATAGATTAGATTTCCTTTCAAGCATTGCATTGTTATCATTTAGCTTAGCTTGCATACATCTTAATATAGTTTGCATTGCATTGCATACATCTTGATTTCATTGGAGATATTGGCACTCTTGCCCTTGTCTTCACTTGAGTCTCTCATTGTGTGGTTGACTAGCAAGGTCATTAGCTTCATAGCTCTAGCTGAGAGCAATTTTACAATCTTGCAACTCTATACATAAAGAGCTATGGATCAATTTTTGAGGGCTCATTCTTGAATTTCCTTGCATGTAAGGATTCATAGAAGTGCACTACTTTTGTGTGTACATTTTTGGCGCCCACTGTGGGGCCGAGTAGATTAGCTTTGTCCTTTAAATTTGCATTTTTGTCATATTTTCGATGATTTTTGGACATTATTCACGGTCTCTAGGTTTTCTATCTTAGTGTATTGCATGATAATTCCAAGAATATCATTCGATAGTTCTCTGTATACACAAGTGATAGTTCACCTGTCAGAAGTATCGCCTGCCTGTTTCAAGAACTGTCGCCTGGTCTCGGATGAAGTATCACCTGGATATAGAGTAGAGTATAACTTAGACTAATATTATCACCCCAAGACACTAAGAAGTGTCGCGTGATAATTTTGGTGTCTGTAGTTTGTTTCTGTGCCTGGCAGTGAGCCTTTTTGAGGTATGTTGGCCAAATCCTGATTTAGTTAGCTTGTTGTTTCTATTTCCTGCACTTAGACAAAATTAATTTGCAAAGTTGTACTTAGTTTCTTATACTTTCATTTGGATTTTGGATTTAAAAAGAACCTCTCATGTGTTTGGCTTGAATGTTTACTTGCTTTCATAGGCACATCTATATTATGCTCTTAATGGTGAATGAAAGAACATAGATTTATTTTTACAAGTTTGTGTAGGTAAATGCTTCTTGGTTTCCAATATCAAACATCTCATTGAGTGATTGGGGGCATGGATTCATTCCTTGTTTACATAGGGAGTTAAATGCACTACTTTGTGGACTCACTCTATGTTTTCTTGGAAAGTTAAATATTCCATTGATTCAACCCTTTTTCATTTGTGAGTAGTATTGATAAGCAACTTTAGAGTACTTTTGATTAAGCTTGTTAGCTAAATTGGGTGTTGGACTCACTTATTTCTAATCACCCCTCATTACCGCCCTTTGGATGCAAGGTTAGCATTCATACATAGGGGAGGGGTCTACTTGAGAAGAGTGTTAAGTGTTCCACAAAGTTCTCCCTTTTATGATTACTTGATCTCATTAGTTTTCTAAGGTATTGACTTGCTTTGAGTTTGTGTGAAGAGTTAAATGTTCCACTTTTTGGACTCACTTCACACTTACTTGGCGAGTTAAGTATTCCACCTCTAGTGCCTTAAATACTTTTGATAGTGGATTTCTTGGAGCTAATTGGATTTTGGATTCTAACCTTATTGGGCTAACAAGTTGTGGTTGTGGGTGCATTTGCTTAAAATATTTTGCTAAAAAGAACGCATGTCAAAGCTTCAAATGCACGAGGGCTACTAAAGGTTTTTGCAGGGCTGCCCAAAGCATAAAAACCTAATCAAGTGCTTATTTAATTGCTTTCTTTATGGAGTGTAGCATATGCTAGTTGTTTCATTTCATAGGCACTTAATATCTTGTAGGAATTCTTGGGTGGTAGGAGAAGTATGCTCTTCACCCTTGTGGTGAACCAGAAAATCTTGACCCATCTTTGGATTTTGAAAGCAAGAGGGTAATTGAACCTTTACTTGGTGTGTTTGGGAGAAGGCTTTGAGATAAAGGAGTATGTTCTTCACCCTTGTTGTGAAACAAAATCCCTGAAACTCATAAGTTGATCCATTTTTATTTAGATTGTTAGAATCCTTTAGCGGGCCTACTCTTGCGCAATCAAGAGGAACGACCCAAGTGGGGACAAGCTTATTGCTAGCTATTTTGACCCACTATAAACTCAAGGCTATCAAGGACACAAAACCTTGGTAGACGTAGTGCTTGTCTTCGCTTGATGTGAGTACTTGTGGGATTGTGACCATGAGGAAAGTATTGAGCAAGAATGCTTAAGGTACTCTTGAGGCCGCAAGGTCCCAATCCTTTATGAGGAGCAAGAGGGGTACTACAAATGGAAGCCCTTATTAAGAACCATAGTTAGAGGCCACCCTATTTTGCTGCTTAGCTTCTTGGTGCAAGGATTGATCCAAGTGGAATAACCCGGATCACCCCAAGATTACTCACCATATGTGTTCCTTTGGTTGTGTCTTTGGAACTTCCATGACAAAGCCAATACCTATTGTGGGCAACCACTTTGTGTGAGGCAAGGGAGCATCAAGTGTGGGCCAAGTTGTTAAGTATTGAGCCTTGACTTTCTAGGATAGATATTGCTTGAAGTGTCTTCGATTGTGTAATACTAGTGCCAACATTCTTGAACATTCAAATAATCGGTAGATTCATAGGGTGTTTTCCTACTTTGATATCATAATTGCTTGTCTTGGCAAGGTTGCTTTTGCCCTTGTTTCTAGTGCTTGAAGACACATTTGATCCCATACTATTTGCAAACCTATCAAATTTCTGCTATCATTATGATTGGAATCAAAAAATCAACCCTCAAACTAAAAACTTTGATCAAACAAACCCAAAAATGCAAGTTTTGCACTTCACTGGTCAAGAGTCGTACAATTCTGCAATAGTATCATGCCTTTTGGAGAAAAATATCATGCGATAGTTCACCCCTAGTGGACTATCACCTGACCTGCCTGGAGTCTATCACCTGGTTATTGTGAGCTCTATCACCTGGTGAAAGGCAAAATATCACCTTAGTGAGATCTATCACCTAGCTTGCTTGGAAAGTATCGCCTGGAATTTTTCTACTGTTTTCCTAGTTTCAGTCATTTTTAGACTTTTCTTAGTTGACCAAATTTCTAAGTGAGTGATTTACTCTACTGCTCGAAAACTATCTATACTTTGAGTTCCTATTTTTATGCTTCTTGGATTAGTATCCTTCGATTTACAAAGTCACCTTGGGAAGAATTGTCAAGTTAGAAGATTATTCCTATTGAGAAAGTATATCTCTAGACTTGTTAGTAACATTCTTGGAGAATTCTAGTACTCTTTCTATCCAAATCATTTCCACTCAAATTCAATTTCAATTATACAATTTGGCTAAGTCCATCCTCCTGGTTCAAACATGCAAGGATATTGATCCTTTGATTTTAGCACCTCTTTGATAGTGTTGGTAACGCCATTTGCAATTTCTATCTTTCCATCTCTTTTTGGACATTAGAGAACTTTAATTATCTTAGTTTGGTGTTAACACATTGAGAGATCATCTTATCTTCAAGAATCATTTTCCCTCATGTCAATTACAACAAGGTACCAAGTGAATCAAGGAAAATGACCCCCAGTTGTCTTTAATCAGTTACCCTTGGTTAAGACTCATCAACAGTGAAAGGGAAAGGATCCCATTTTCGATCAATCCCCTAAGAGTGAGTTTGAGGTTTGTTTTGACCCAAAGAGTAATCCCAAAAAATTGAGTTCCTCTTTAGCACCTTTTTCATCAAATATGGATATGAGTTACACCTTCACTAGACAACAAAGAGAACCAATGAATCAAACTCTTAATGACATGTTCCAACAACACAGAGGTCACATGATGTCTGTTGGGTCTTCTTTTGATAGTCCACCTAGATCACCTCTTATCAACACAAGGTATCTAGATGCTCATCAACGAGCTGAGAGACATCATAGGTAAGCTCACTCAGATACACGATCACAACATGAAGACCAAAATAATGAATCTAGTGATGCTCACATCAATGCAGCTAATGTATCTAGACATTCAAGACAACCTTCTCCACTTAGAGACACCTCATGATACACAAGTGATAGGTTGAGGTGCATTGAGAGGGAGAAACAAGCCTTCTTGGATGAACAAGGTGCTAAGGAAGAAAGGTTCAAACAATTGGAGGATGAGGAATGAGCTTTGTGAGAGATAAGGAAAAGAGCCACACAAGAAGAATGAGATAGGCTCCTAGCGCAACAACTCCATGATCAATTCAACAATAGGGGTACCAACAGTGGAACCAACTCTCCACCATCTACTCCCTCACCAAGTCCAAGAGCTAGAAGAAGGTCAAGGACCCCATCAAGATCACCTAGTCCTAGAGGAAGAAGGACTTCTTGGTATAACAATCATAGGAGACAATCACCTCCTAGATATTTAAGATAACCCTCCCAACGAGCTCATCATGGCTCTCAACATGGAGGAAGTAATGCCAACTTTGACACTATTGATTTTATGACAATGCAACAAGAACCATCCTTCCAACAATATGTGGAGAAGTATGTGGAGCAAAATAAGGATCAGTTCTTAGAAAGTCTAATCAATAAGGGTGCAAAAGTCCCATACAACTTTGATGTGGACCAAAAGATTAAGAAGCAAAACCCTTCAACTGATGAGGTGATTAGGAAGATGCAAAAGACAATGGAAAAAATGATGGCTCCTAAGAGTACATTCAATTTGGACTCCATATGTCCCAACCCTATAGACAAAAGTGTGGTGATGATTGAATTTCCTAGGAAGGTTGAGTTCCCAACTTATGACAAATATGATAGCATTGGTGACCCTCATGACCATGTTAGACAATTTTATATAATGATCTTTTCTTTTCATCATGAAGACTCCTATTTAATGAGATTATTCCCAAGGAGTTTAAAAGGTCAAGCTATGGAGTGGTTCACCAACCTTACTCCTCCTGTGAAGACATTTAAAGAGCTTGTCCAAAGATTTGTCCAACATTTTGCTTACAATCTATCAAGGTCAGTCACAATGCTTGATTTGTGAAAACTCAAACAAAATCAAGGAGAACCTTTTGTCACCTTCTTGCAAAGATGGAGATGGTTGTGCTCGAAGTATCCTAGAACAATTCCTAAGAAAGAAAGAATAGACATAATTGTGAGCAATTTAATACCAGAGCTAAGGTATGAAGTGAGGAAAATGGTTTTTAACTCTTTTGATACTGTGGTAGAGAATGCATGCCGCATAGAGGATGTCCTAAAGGAACAAGGCATTTCAGTCAAAACAACTAATAACAACAATGGCAAAAACAACAATAATAATGGTCATAAGGATAAAAAGAATTCTTATTGGAATAAGAATAAGCAAGTGGTCAATGACGGAGTTTTTGACTCATCACAACCTAAGAATGAAGGAGTTCTTAATCTCTCTAATGTAGTCCAAGCTATGAAGCTATAGACATCCTCAGAACAACAAGAGCACAAGCCCAAGTATCAAAATAAGCCTAAGTCAGGAAAGAGGCAATTCACTAAGCTTGGAGACTCTTATGTAGACATTTTTAAGACCTTGATTGCTCATAATTTGGTACAACCTTAGGATCCTACATAGTTTCACATACCAGATCCTAAACCTTATTGGTGGAATGAGAAAGCTTACTGTGTATACCACAATGGGATTGGACATGACATTGAAGGTTGTTTTAAACTCAAACATCTTGTTCAAGACCTTATTGAGAGTGGGAAATTACAATTTGATGGGTTGACCACAAACACAGACCACAAGGCCTTTAAGGAGCCCTTGCCTAAGTATGAGAAGGGGGAGACCTCTCAAAATAAGAATGGCAAGGCCACAATCAATTATACCTATATAGCTACAGAAAATGTCATTAATATGCTTGAGGTTGTGGACACTGATGTCAACATGATGAGAGAGAATGATCCCCATGACTATGATGTAAGCTCACCTCCAATGTTTGATGAAAGACCCGTTGTTATGCTTAGAGGTCCTCAATCTCAAAGGTCATCTCAGCCTCTCAATGCTATTACTAGGGGTCAGTCCCAAGGTCCTATTATCATTAGAGGTCCTAACTCTAGAAAATCCAAGAAACTAGTGTCCAAAAATGTTCCTTCAAAGTCTGTGGTTGGTCCTGATATGAGTTACAATCTTGTTGATCAGTTACAGTGAACGCCAACACAAATTTCCATTTTTGAGCTCTTAGAATTGTCTCCTAGACACAAGCGTGTCCTTGAGGACACTTTGCATGTAACAAATGTCCCTAATAATATAGATGTTGACCAATTCTAGAACATGGTCAACCACCTTGCTAGCCCACATTACCTTACATTTTCTAAAGAAGATGATAAAGCCTTGAGTCATCTGCACAATCTTGCACTTCACATTGAAGTCATGATCCATAAAACCCATGTTAGGTGTGTGTTGATAGATGGGGGTGTTGGGCTCAATATTTGTTCTCCAAGTCTTTTGAAAAACCTAAGTTACTTAGAGCATGCCATTGATACCAGGAAGAAAATCACTATCAAAGCCTATGATGAGGCTGAGAGAAGTTCTAAGGGGTTAACTGTTCTTCCAGTTAGAATTGGTCATGTTGAAAATGACATTTTGTTTCAAATTGTTGATGTTGGTCCTTTAGCATACAACATCCTACTAGGTAGACCATGGATTCATGACATGCAAGTAGTACCGTCTACCTATCACCAAAGTGTCAAGTTTCCATACAATGGTGTAGAAGTCTGCAGACCAGGTGATAGTACCTTATCTATTAATACCATTTCAGTAGGAGCCCATGTTCCCTTAAATAGAGAAGCAAACAATTTTGGGGCAACTCTTGAGCAATGTAAAGATAAATTCAAGTCCATAGACCTTGGTATGGGAGGATATCAAATTGACCCCTTTACAAAATTGCTAATTTCACCTAGGTCCTATGGTAAACTGTCACAAGAGATACGCCCCTCATCTTTAGCCATGACTTTGTTCGATACTTTTGTAGAGTCTACAGTACCTATTCAGCATGAGAAAGAAGAGGTGGCTATCAAAGATTGGATATACAGAGAAGAAAAGTACCTACATAATGAAAACTTTTCTCCATCTCCTAAGACTTATGGGAGAGGATACACATTGGTCACCAACATGGGCTATCCAGGTCATGGCCCTCTTAGTCACAGGTTAGATGCCAAGGTTGAACCAATCAACCATGCTCTTTTTGGTCGTAGGACTAAGTCAACAGTTGGCTTAGGTTTTGAAAATGAGAAACAAACAAGCGTCCATGTCTCAGCTACGAGGGACAATGACAATGACTCAGACTACACACCTAATCTTTCTAATAAGCAAGACATGTCTGATGATTGGGTGCCTTCAATAGCTCTCCTTTGGGGAGATTCAAAATATTTGACAATTGATAGTCCTCCTATCCTGGCTATGATGGATAGTGACTATATGAATGCTAGATTGATAATGGAAAGCGGTTCTATCCTAGCTGTGACGGATGGTAACAATGCTAGTGCTAGAGAAAGGGAGATCCTTCCCAACCTTGAGGCTTCTATATCACGAGGCCCAAATACTGATTCAGAGATAGATTCACATGAGTTTGAATGGGACTCACTTTTAGATGCAACAGTTGATTTAGACATGGATGTTGTCCACACCTATAGTACTCAACCTGATGCGGCCAATGAACCTAGTGTAGAACTAGAGGATTGGACTCCTCGAATTGCCTTAGTGGATGATGTTTCATTTGGTAGGATGAGTCCTGATTCAGGTATCTTAGAGGAAAACTTGACAGATCCTAACTGTGAAATCACCAGAGATATTGCCTTTCATATCAATAATATTGAACCAATCATTGACCTACCCCTTGTCAACCATCATTTGATGGATTGGTCACAACTTGGTCAAGAGCCTTGGCTTCTCACTTTTCACAATGACTACGAAATAGCTTAATACCTTAATGCTCTTGAACCTGTAGTCTCTTCCACCAGTGAACCTACAACAAGTATGATGGAGCCAGATATTAAGTACCTCAGTCACAAAATAAAATAAAAGCAAAAAAAGAGAAATGGTTCTGATGGTGAAAACCACTATGTGGTGGTGTCAGAACCCAAAAAATTAAAAAGAAAGGACGTATCCGAAGGTGAAAACCTCTTTGAGGCACCTAAGGATGGGGTACTTAATAACTTGCTAAGTTATTTCCAAGATAGGTCATCAGTTCTTATTGAGCCTACGCAACCAATAAATTTGAATACAAAAGAGGCTCCATAGGTGATTCATCTAGCTTAGTCTCTGTCAGTGCAAGAAAAAGAGGCATACACAAAGTTCTTACAAAAGAAGAAAATCAATTTTTCTTGGACATATTTAGACATGCCAGGGCTTGACACTAATCTTATTATGCATCACTTATCTATAGCTCTAGGAATTAAACTAGTAAAATAGAAATTGAGGAAAATGCACCCTCATATAGCTCTCCTTGTTAAGGCTAAATTAGAAAATCTCTTAGGAGTAGGATTTATTAGAGCTATCAACTATGCCAAGTGGATCTCAAATATTGTTCTAGTTTTAAAACATGATGGGTCCATTCATGTATGCACAGACTTCAGAGATCTTAACAAAGCTTGCCCAAAGGATGACTTTCCACTCCCTAACATAGACAAGATAGCGGATATGATTACAGGCTATGAGATATATTCTTTAATGGATGGTTTTTCCAATTATAACCGAATAAAAATAGCTCTTGAGGATCAAGAAAAGACAGCCTTCACATGTGCATGGGGAACCTATTGTTGGAACATCATGTCATTTGGATTAAAAAATGTAGGAACCACATACCAAAGAGCTATGACCACAATATTTCTTGATATGATGCATAAAAACATGGAAGATTATGTGGATGATACCTTGGCCAAGTCTAAGAAAAGGGATACACACCTACAAGATTTGGAAGTAATTTTAGATCGAATGGAGTAGTTTTAGTTAAGATTGAATCCGAAAAAGTTTGCATTTGGGGTTACCTCAGGTAAACTTCTAGGATTCATAATTTCAGCCAAAGGAATAGAGGTGGATCTGGAAAAAGTTCAAGCCATATTAGATATGCCACCTCCTAAGAACATTAGTCAAATGAGAAGTCTTCAGGGATGACTCCAATCCATATGAAGGTTTATTTCATAGCTTGCAAATAGAGCACAACCATTCAACAAGACATTGCATAAGGGAGCTACATGTGCTTGGAATGAGGATTGCCAAAAGAGCCTAGATCAAATAAAACAATACTTGGCTAATCCTCCAATTTTTATGCCTCCTATCCCAGGAAAACCATTGATTTTGTACATTTCAGTGACAAAATTTTCCTTGGGGGTATTGTTGGCTCAACTTGATGATACGGGGAAGGAAAGAGCCATCTACTACATTAGTCGTACTCTAGTATCTTATGAGATCAATTATAATAGTATTGAAAAATCTTGTCTTGCGATAGTGTTTTCTTCCCAAAGTTGCGACACTACATGCTTGCCCATACTATACATCTTGTTGCAAAAATTGATCCTCTTAAGTATTTTCTTAGTAAGGCTGCTCTCATGGGTAGACTTGCAAAGTGGCTGATGGTTTTGTCAAAATTTGATATAGAGTACATTGAGCGTAAGGCTATGAAAGGGAAAGCTATTGCAAATCAACTTGTTGATTTCCCGATCAAGGATAGTATGCCTATTCAAGTAGAATTCTCAGATGAGAATATCATGCACATGACCACGTGTACTTGGAAAATGTTCTTTGATGGTTCAAATATGCAAAATGGATCAGGAGCTGGAATGTTGTTTGTTTCCCCTCATGGGTGTAGTATTCCCAAGTCCTATAAATTATTGTTCCCATGCACAAACAACATTGCTGAATATGAGGCCTTAACCAATGGATTAAAAATGGCCATAGAATGGGGAATTACAAAGCTGCATGTCTTTGGGGATTCGCAATTAATTATCAACCAAGTAAATGAAGAGTACCAAAATAAGGATGATAAGTTGATACCTTACAAAAAGATGGTTGATTCATTGCAACGCTATTCACATTTGTAACATTTCAACAAATCCCTAAAATAGAAAATAAGGTTGTAGATGCTATGGCTACATTAGCTTCACTCCTTTAGTTGGAACAACATGAATCAAGATTTGAATTCCTAGTGGAAAAGCTACACCATCCCATCTTTGACTCCTCTAAAAGCCATGTCATTTGTACCTTGGTCACTCACGAGTCTTCCCGTTATGGTGCTATCTATTCATACCTTCATGATGGCATCATTCCAAAATCATTTAATTGATCTAAAAGAAGAAACCTTGTCCATAATGCCTCTCACCATACCCTTATCTCTGGTGATCTGTATAGGAGGGGTTTAGATGGGACACTTCTTAGGTGCTTGGAAAAGGATGAGTCTGACTGAGCGTTAGTTGACATCCACAAGGGCATTTGTGGAGGACATTCCAATGGTCTTTCCATGGCCTAAAGGTTGCTTAGGGTGGGGTACTATTGGCCCATAACGCAAATGGATGCTATAGCTTTTTCCAACTCTTGTGAAAAATGTCAGAAACATGGAAACCTGATTCATGCTCTAGGTAGGGAGCTTATTCCTTCTATTTCTCATTGGCCATTTCAGTGCTGGGCCTTTGACCTTGTTGGGAAAATTCATCCCAACTCATTAGGTGGACATAAATTCATAATTATTGCTACTGACTACTTTACCAAATGGGTAGAAGTCGTTCCACTATCTGTTGCCTCAGGCAAGACAATTTCTTTGTTCATATTGAATCATATCATTTGTCGGTTTGGGATACCTTCTGAGATAATCACTAACAATGGACATCAGTTCAAAAACAAGGACCTTACACACCTCTACAAGAAATTCAAGATAAAATAGCATTGGTCCTCCATTTACTTCTCACAAGGAAATGGACAAGTAGAGGCCTCTAATAAGACCATTCTCAAGATTCTCCATAGAACAGTTCACAAGAATGGTTGAGACTGGCATTTATAGATCAATCCAACCTTATGGGCTTATAGAACAAGTATATGTACTCCTACAGGGGCTACTCCTTTTGCCCTCACTTATGGTGCTGAAGTAGTATTACCTTTAAAAGTAGAGATTCCCTCACTTAGAGTCTCTCTCAAAAGTTTGATTACAGATGAAGATTATTGTGCCATGAGATTGCAAGAATTGGAACTTCTTGATGAGAAATGTAGAGCATCTTTTGATCACATGAGAGTCTACCAAAAGCGTATGTCCAAAGCATTCAACAAGAAGGTTCTCCCTAGAGAATTTCAAGTAGGAGATATTGTCCTGCATGAGAATCCTAAGAACCAACAACATCGAGAACAAAAAGACAAATTTGAACCTAATTGGCTTGGACCATACATTATTACTATTGCTTTTGGGACAAGTGCTTACTTGCTATCTGATGAACATGGGGAACAGCTCCCTGACCCTATTAATGTTTTGCACCTCAAGAAGTTCTATCCATGATGCATATTCAGTCTGGGGGCATCCTTTGTACATATTTATTGATCCTAAAAAAAATTCATATATGATGCTGAAAAAATCCTAAAAAGCATATAAAGTCCTGAAAAAATACAAAAAAAATCAAAAAATTTAAAAAAATCCAAAAAATAGAAAAAGTGCCTTGGTGAAAACTTGGAAACAGGCGCCTTGGTAGCAAAAATACAAAAAAATTGAAAAATCAAAAAAATCTGTCAAGTGGTGAAAACCTGGAAATAGGCGCTACTTGAGGCCTTTGCACCCTCATCTTTTAGCATGCGTCCTCGACACTTAGCCATTCTCCATCATGCCTTGACCTTATTTGACTTGGTCTGGAATTGGTCTTTGTCTTTGTCTAGGGGGCATACCTATTAGCATAGGTCCTTTACGTGTGTTTGTCTCTTGGGGCATTTCACAAACAGGTGTTCTTCAACACCACCCCAAAAAATGTTTTTCAACACTACCCTAGCGTCGAGTGTTTCTCAACACTTGTTAGATGTCTTACCCACCAGTCTAGTATGATGCAATATTGCTCATTTGCAAATGTGATAATTAGAGTTTGACTCTATGACCAACACACACGCACTTAAACAACCAACTCAATTGAGATATGTTGACTTTATTTTATTTTGTGTCCTGTCTATGATGATTTCTTTTGGTGAGTGGTCTCTCCCTGAGAACTTTTTGATGATGCATAGCTAGAAGACTGAGGGTATGAGAACATGTTTTATTTCTTTATCTGCTTGTGGGTATATTTCATTGATCCTAACTGTCATGAGCATTTATGCTGGTCTTACTTGACACTAGGGATTGACAAGGTATTATCCTTAACTATTTTGCGAGTGCATTCTTATAGCCATCTTGACCTTCTTATGTCTTGATGCAAGCATAATCTCGCTTTAGTAAACTTAGGTAATCTCACTGCACTATTCATCTTGACCTACATATCTTTGGTGCCTAGGTGGGATTCCCACATTTCTATTTGATATAGATCATATTCATATACCCATAGTGTTGGTGTAATTAATTATTCCTAATTACACTTTACTTAATCTTACTTAGGTTAATGCATTGCATAGTAGTTTGTGATTGAGACACCTACGAGTGTGCATTTATTAAGCACATGGTGTAGGAGGAATTCCACATTTGGTATAATATTTGTCTTCACATACCTCATTGTGTGTGAGATCCACCTTTTGTGCTCTTATCATATTATCATCCTAATCCATTGCACATACTTTATTGCATAATGGAGGATGATCTACGTTTGGTGGACATGTGATTACACCTAGCATAGGTGATAGCTTATCAGCTCCTTATCATTGTCTCTTATCTCCTTTCCTATATAAGGAGGCCTATTATGTACATTTTAATCATGTCCATGATCAATAATATCATTCTTGCATCTTAATGCAATTGTCTTGCCAATCTCTTGTGGAAGTTATCTTGGTCTTGCATTCGATCCTGGGGGTGTTGTAGAGTCACCTAAAACTCTAACACATAGTTATACTAGTGAGTATTGTATGATCTTACAACACTACCAATAATGCTTGATGATGATAATTAGATGTCTATAAGCATTGTGACCTTGCAAGTCAACCACTTTTCATAGTAGCTTGCATTCCTAGGTTCATATTAGTTTAGTTTTGTATTTTGCATATGGAGAGAGCTCTCATTTTCATCTTACGTGGACCTATCGGTCAACTATGCTCATCTTCTCTTTTCTCGATCATGTCTTTCACTCTTTGTCTTTCATCTCAAACTTATTCCTATCATCACAAGGGGTTAATCTTATCATCATATCTATATCTCAAAAAATGTCATTTTCAAAAACATGAGTCTATATCATAAATATGAGAATTAAACATACATCTATGAGAGAGAATATACATGAGCATGTAAATATACATTTTGATAAAAATGACAAGACAATAGATAAATTGATACATCCATCACAAGTGAGATGTAAACACAAGATATATTGAACATCCAGTAATCTCATATATAAATCAATGTCATCATACAACATACAATATGAGATCCTGAAATTTGGATCACAAGTCTCAGGATATGTCTCAAAACATCTAAACCTAAGCCCTAAACCCTAGGTCTGACTCTCCCCATCATGTGGTGGTGGTGGAGGTGGTGTTGCTGCCCTGTCTGGCACCATATCTGATCTACTTTCCCTCTAAGAGTAAGATGGCACTCTCTATCCCTCGAGTATAGCCTGTAGGTAGAGCCCATGATAATAGACAGCTCGTGTTATCTCTCTCCAAATCTCTATTGCGTCTGCCTATGCTGCCTACTCCCGACATGCTATCTCCACCCTGAGATTAGTGATCTAATGATCTCTCTCTACCCTTAGGTCCGCTAGCTACTGGTCTCTCACTGCTATGGTGATCCTCAGCTACTACATCTCTACCTCTAGAGCCTGTATCTTGGCTCTTAGGTCATCCCCTCCTACAGGCTGATCTTACTATACCTCTACCTATTGGCAAGCTGGCCTCACCTCATCCTTAGGGGTCACCGATCTCTATCCCCATGGCTGTTTCCAGCCACCTAATCCTAATCCCTTCCCCTCTCCATCCCTCTCCCTCCATCTCTTCCATCTCCTCCATCATCCCCATCCCCACCCTGAGCTACTACCGGTGCATCAGGTACTGTAAAATGAGGGAATGGTACCCTCCTCCACTTAGCCCTATATGCTGCATCTGATCCTGCATTAGCCATATCAGGAAGGTACTCCCAAGGCTCCCTCTGAATGCCATCTATCTCTATAATGGTCTGCTGATAATCTAACATGGGTAGCCACCCATGTCCCTCCTCATCCCGCGCCATGGCATAAGTAGTAGTCTTTGTGGAGACTCGCTGCTGCTGCCCAAATTGTAACCATACCCACATGATGAAAAACCTCTCAACAATCTTGGTGTGTCAACATACCAATGGTTGGCTACATAGCATGTAGCTCAACTAATCGTCTACATCCCCCCATGTCTCAGCATCCTTGTATGGCCTCCATGTGAAGGAGGTCATCTCATCTAGGATCCGCTTATAGTATGTCACATCCCTAGTATGGGCATGTGATATGAATCCTTCATACCTATATATATAGGGATACCTATGCTCCCTAGGTTGAACCTTGGGCCTTATCACAACAATGTGATCCAAAGCCCACACCTGTGCCAGGATGGCATCGTAAGCCCATGTCTGACCATCCTTGTAGATGATCTCATGCAGCTCATGATACATCTTTGCAAGTATGATAGGTCCCCATGCCATGCACCAAGGTCTGACTACCAAGTCCACCAGTAGTCTGCCCCATCTGAGAGGGAATCCCTTTTGACTACGATCAGTCATCGAGGCCTATGAGATGATGGATGCCACAATGCACAGCACTGGGAAGTCTCTACCAAAATCATCTATCAGCCACTCCTAGCTGATGTGCCTATCAATGATCATGACATCTTAAAACATGCCCTAGAAAGCATGTCAACCCTCAGTAGCATCCTAATCATAGTACACCTATGCCAGCTAACAATCATGTTAGTTTTTCATCATATGGAAACATTATATTTAAACAATTATATCTTAAAGCATGATTTTACTCACCGGCTCTCCATGGCATGGTACTCAAAGAATCCAATAGACATCCTCCAGTGTGATGGATGCCTCTCCTGTGGGTAGGTAGAAGGTGTTGTGCTCACTGTGCCATCTCTCAGCAAGAGCAGTCAACAACCCATGATCTACCTGGATATCTAGGAACCACACCAAATATCCAAATCCCATCGCTCGTAAGTCAACCTTGCCTGGATCATCAAGATCTCAGGCGCACTTCAGCCCCACCACATTCGGTGCTCTAATGAGTAGCACCAAAAAGTGCTCCTGCAAACCATTGAACCAAGCTAGATGTCAATACATATCATGATGAATGTCTAAAAAAATTAGTATAAGGCATATACAATGAAAACTTGTCTAGACCCATGTCATTTTTGTTCAAAAATACTTAAAATATCAAATTTTACACTTAGGTGATGCTGCTTTTGGAATAAGTATCATGTGATACTTCTTTCTATAGCAGCGTGATATACCTTTGGTCATGCGATACTTCATCCTGTATCATGCGATAGTTTGCCAGTCATCG
This sequence comes from Chamaecyparis obtusa, assembly GCA_027943335.1. Classification (NCBI taxonomy): domain Eukaryota; kingdom Viridiplantae; phylum Streptophyta; class Pinopsida; order Cupressales; family Cupressaceae; genus Chamaecyparis; species Chamaecyparis obtusa. Next base: position 164,513 of record BSBK01006058.1, read on the forward strand.
TGCAATACTGGTGTCTATACACGTGCGATACTTTGGGGACCTACGAAGTATCGTGCAATGTTTCTTCCCAAAGGGCATGATACTTCTAAAGTATCATGCAATATTTCACCCTAATCTCAAAATGACTCAAAACATATTAAATGCAATATTAAAAAGCATATTAAATGCAATAAATGACTCAAAACAAGCATGTTTTTCGAAAACATACCAGGGCAGGATAGTGTGGAGGCCGGTTGTGCAACCGGGCTCACTCGAATCGATGTCTGTGGATGGGAACTCTCACTTGCTAGTCCATTTTCTCTCTGTAAGCTCTCAAAATTCTCAAAATGGCTAAATGACAAATGATTTTGAAAATGACACTTTTTGCCCCTTTTATAGTATTTTGACTTTTTGACCTAATTTTCCAAATACCTCAGAATTGTGTGAAAATTGCACCCCTAGCTAATTTCGATGTCCTAGATCCATTTTTGAACTCAAAATTGAAATTTGAGTTAATCTTGACAGTCAAAATCATATTTCAAAATTTCCCCCTTGTCTACGCAATTGGCTGACCATTTGAGGCTTGATCCTTCAATCTTCGCTGGGGCACCTTTATTTCTTCACCCCCATCTCTTTCAAACTTCTAGTCTTTCATTCATTTTCACTCACTTCATTTTTTGAAGTTTGACTTGGTCAAACTAGGGTATGTTTTCACTGCCTAATGGTTATCCCGTTACCCTTTTTTTTTATCATGATTTATAGTGACTTGATCCAGATTATCAATTTGTTGCTTCTCCTCTACCTGATTTTGATTTTGATTCAAAGGGGGCAGTACCTATCATCTTTAATCTTTGATTCAGCTTTATCATTCAGCTTAGCTTGAGATTCTTATTTTTAGACTTGATTATCACTTAGCAGTGATGGTGGTGATTTTGTCTTTCAATTTTTATCTCCTATTTTTTAGACTTGATTATTGCCTAGTAGCAATGGTGATAGTTTTGTCTAAGGCTTGATTTGCACCTAGTAGCGATGGTGTTGTTCTTGTCTTTCAGCTTTTTTCTTATTTTTGTCCTGATGTGTTCCCAAAATGAACACACATCTAGGTTGTTTTATGATCCCAAATCAATCTCACATTTCAATTCTTCTTTGACCACATGTGTTCATGAAATGATCACACATTAGTCAAAGAGGGGAAAATATATGCACCCTAAAATGGTCACCTAGACTTTGGGCCCTATTCTTGCAATTTATCAAATCCCTGAATCAATATTTTCAAAAATCAACATTTTATCAATTATATCAATTTTCTTGATCAAATCCTATTTTATCATTTTTTATTATTTTCCTTGGGCTAACCATTTTATCCTAAGTCTTTATTTGTTTAAAAGGAATATTTCCTCCCCTTTTAATAAATAAAAAGTCCCCACTTTTCATCTTATCCTAAGTTGCACAAATAAAGCATTATTCATATTTTATAAAAAGAAGAAAAGAACTTTTTGTCTTATATGGACACAAAAGTCCACTCTTATTTTCTCATTGGAGGATATTTGTGCACATGGATTTCTCTTCTTTGATGCTCCACCATTGATTAAGTCTTTTGCCTCTTAATCTCCATGGTCCATTCCTTTTCATTTCCTATAAAAGGAGAGCTCTCTTCCTCATTTGCATATATAGATCATTCATGTTTTGTGCTAATGTTATGCTGCAAGTTTTCTAGGTCATTTGGAGATCTTTGAAGACATCCTTGCATCCAAGCTTTGAAGACATTGTTGTTGCATCTCATTTAGTTTTCTTTCATAGTTTCATAATCATGGCATTCTTAGTATAGATTTCCTTTATGCAATATATTAATCTCACATAGCTTAATTAGGAAGGTTGTAATCCTTGTACTTTCCTTTCATAGTCTAGTTTGTACTTTCCTTTCATAGATTAGATTTCCTTTCAAGCATTGCATTGTTATCATTTAGCTTAGCTTGCATACATCTTAATCTAGTTTGCATTGCTTTGCATACATCTTGATTTCATTGGAGATATTGGCACTCTTGCCCTTGTCTTCATTTGAATCTCTCATTGTTTGGTTGACTAGCAAGGTCATTAGCTTCATAGCTCTAGCTGAGAGTATTTTTACAATCTTGCAACTCCATACATAGAGCTATGGATCGATTTGTGAGGGCTCATTCTTGAATTTCCTTGCATGTAAGGATTCATAGAAGTACACTACTTTTGTGTGTACAAATATCTATTCCACTAAGATGCTTACTCAGCTAGGTTATGATGAGAATTGTGTAGACTCCCACAAAAATATTACCATCAAAGCTTATGATGAGGAAGAATGCAAGTCCCAAGGCTTAGTTTTGCTACCTATCCACATAGGACCTATTGAGAGAGATCTACTTTTCAATTTCTTGACATTCCTCTTGCCTACAATATCCTATTGGGTAGGCCTTGGATTCATGAGATGCAGGTTGTTCCATCTATGTATCATCAATGAATTAAGTTTCCATTCCATGGGGTGGAAGTCACTATGCCTGGTAATACCAATTACTCTTGCAACACTCTTGTGCAATCTGCAAATAGCTTTGTTCTAGCTAATAGAGAATCCACTAAGTTTTATGATGCTAAGCTAAAGGAAATGGAACAAACTTTGAGACTTAAGTATACAAGCATGGGAGAATATAGAATTGAACCTGTGCTATCACTTGCTACTATACCTCTATCCCCACACTCTTGTGGGAGACCTTACAAGAATAACAAACCATCTAATGCTTCTCCTCAAATAGTTTATGATGGCACCTTTGTGAGGGCCTCTACACCTTTAGAAGATGAGGATGAAGAAAGAGCTATCAGAGCTTGGATCTATAAGGGAAAAGAAATAGCTAAAACAACTACTCCATCTCTAGACTTAGAACAAGAGCCATACAGTGAGGCCTTCAAGATCATGAAGTGCTTCAGCTATAAGGGGAGTGGTCCTATAGGGAAGAATGACAATGGTTTTCTAAAGCCCATTGAAGCTATAGGCCATAGCACAAAGGATACCACTGGCTTAGGTTTCAAGAAGATCCCCTTTCATTTAGGGATTAACAAGTTTGTACCAAAACCTGAACCTGAACCTGAACCTAAACAAGAAATTGAAGATGCCACTCCAGAGGTAAATCTAGAGGCCAATTCTGATGAAGACACATTTCCATATCCTATTCCTTTGGATCTTGTGGCACTCTTTGCAGAACTTGATGAACCTATCATACCAGTCCATATGGTAGAGACTGATACTGATACTAATACTGATTCTGATAAAACTTCTTCAGTGTATCAATTCACGTATGAGGAATGGAAAGTAACACTAAATGATGATCCCAATTTTCCAAGTGAACAATACAAGCCACCACATTTTCAAAAGTATCTTGAACAAGAATAACTCCAGTAGACCATTAATGCCACAAGGAATGAAGATGAGCCAGGTGATACAACTAGTATTAATGAAATTCCCACATCAAGTACTAACTCACATGAATATGAGTCTGACTCTTTATCTGATGTTACTTATGATGTAGACATAGATACTATTCATGTGTATGAAAGAATCCTTGAAGTAGGTGAAGAGTCTAGCACTAGGCCGCATGAATTAGACACCACTGGTGTTGACTTGTCCTCTACTTCTGATGTAAGGTCATATAGAGATTTGAATGCTCCTTTGGATGAGATCACTCTAGGTCTTGACTTGCTCATCCATGCTTTTGATGGTTATATCATGAAGGTGATTGAACAAGTCACTACTTCCCTTTCACTCTATCATCTTGATCTGATAAACTGAAACTCCCCTTACTCATCCAATGAAGTCCTAATGTTCTAGAATGATTATGATCTAGCCTATTACCTCCATGCTATTGAACCTATGATGTCCTCCACCAGTGAAAGTAGTGTTAGCATGATAGAGGTAGATATCAAGTATCTTAGTCAAAAAATTAAAAGAAGAAAAAATAGATGCTCTAATGGTGAAAACCACTTTGTGGCAGTATCAGAGCCAAAAATAGTAAAAATAAAAGACATATCCAAGGGTGAAAACCTCTCTGAGGTGCCCAAGGATGAGATAGTTGATATGCTTCTAAGCCACTTTCAAGAGAGGTCATCAGTATTGATTGAGCTGACATAGCCAGTAAATTTGGGTACAGAGGTTGCTCCACAGATTATTCATCTAGCACAATCATTGTCTGCCAAAGAAAAAGAAGAGTTCAGTAGCTTCTTTCAGAGCAAGAAAATAAACTTTGCATGGACCTACTTTGATATGCCTAGATTAGACCCCAATCTAATCATGCACCATTTGTCCATTGCATGAGGTATTAAACCTGTCAAACAGAAGTTGTGAAAGATGCATCTACACGTAGCACTTTTGGTCAAAGAAGACTTAGAAAAGCTTCTCAAGGCTGGTTTCATAAGAACTATTGATTATGCAGAATGGATTTCAAACATTGTTCTAGTCACTAAACATGATAAATCCATTCATGTGTGTATAGATTTGTGGGATCTCAATAAGGCATGTCCAAAAGATGACTTCCCACTACCTAATATTGACATGATAGTAGATATGACAGTAGGTTATGAGATGTATTCCTTGATGGATGGCTTTTCTGGCTATAATCAAATAAAAATTGCACCAAAAGATCAAGAAAAGACTACTTTTACATGTACCTAGGGCACCTTTTGCTGGAATGTCATTCCTTTTGGGCTTAAGAATGCTAGAGCAACATATCAGAGAGCTGTCACTACCATTTTCCATGGTATGATGCATAAAATGATGGAGGATTATGTGGATGATACTTTAGCCAAAAGCATGCAATGAAGAACTCATCTCACAGATTTGGGTCCCATACTTGACCGCATGGAACAATTTAGTCTTAGACTTAATCCAAAAAAATGTGCATTTAGTTTTACTTTTGGGAAACTCTTGTTTTATATCATTTCAACTAAAGGCATAGAAGTTGATCCTGAAAAGGTGCAAGCTATCATGGACATGCCTCCACCCAAGAATATCAGTCAAATGAGGGGATTATAGGGAAGGCTACAATCTATCTGATGCTTCATTTCATAATTGGCTAACAAGTCACAACCATTCACTAAAACATTTCATAAGGGTGTGACCTATGAATGGAATGAAGAATGTGACAAGGGAATCACTCAGATTAAATAGTATCTTGCTAATCCACCATTATTGATGCCTCCTATTCATGGGAAGCTACTTATACTATACATATCAGCCATGAACACATCTTTGGGTGCTCTCCTGGCTCAAGAAGATCAGAACAACAAAGAGAGAGCCATATATTATATCAGTAGAACATTGGTTTCCTATGAAATGAACTATTTTGTCATTGAGAAAGCTTGTCTAGCCATGGTATTTTCTTCTCAGGAGTTGTGGCATTACATGCTAGCTCATACTACAAGGCTTATTGCAAAAATTGATCCACTAAAGTACTTATTGAGCAAGGCTTCCCTCACGGGTAGTTTAGAAAAATGGGTGATGATACTTAGTGAATTCGACATTGAATATGTGGAAAGAAAAGCTATTAAAGGACAAGCGATTGCTGATCAACTGGTGGAAGCTCCTCTATAAGATCACCAGCCTTTGAATATTGAATTCCCAGATTAATCCATCATGCTTCTCACACATCAATCTTGGAGCATTTTCTTTGATGGATCATTTACTCAGCAAGGATCAGGTGCAGGCATTCTGTTTATAACACCTCAAAGATACTCATTACCCAAAGTGTAGAAAATGTTATTTCCTTGCACAAACAACATAGTTGAATATGAAGCTTTCATCAATGGTATGAAGATAGCCCCTGAATGGTGTGTGTATGTGCTCAAGGTCTTTGGAGACTCTCAGTTAATCATCAACCAAGTCAATGATGTTTACCAAACAAAAGATGACAAGCTAGTACCTTACAAATGAATGGTGGATGATCTCAAACAATATTTTTCACACATTTCTTTCCAACAAATTCTAAGGGAAAATAATAAAGCAGCTGATGCTATGGCCACTCTTGCTTCAATGTTACAAATGCTGAAAAATGACTTCAGACATGAATTCCTGGTGGAGGCATTACACTACCCTGCCTATGACATTCCTGAATCCATGATGATTTGTTCAGTCATTGGACATGATTCATCCCACTACCACCATATCTTTTCCTACCTTCATGACCAAATCATTCCAGACACCTATACCCAAAATGAAAACCATCACCTAATTCATACTGCTTCATGGTATGTCCTCATAGCAAATGACTTGTATAGATAGGGTCTAGACGGTACCCTCCTTAAGTGTTTAGAACCTGATGAGTCCAAAAGTGCGCTAGCTAAGGTACATGAAGGTATCTATGGGTCTCATTCAAGTGGTCTAACATTAGCTCAGAAACTTATTAGAGTTAGTTATTACTGGCTGAACATGGAAAAAGAAGTTGTTCAATATGCCAAGACTTGCAAACAATGCCAATTTCATGGGAACCTGATTCATGCTCCTACTAAAGAGCTTAGTCCTCTCATTAGTTTCTAGCCATTTCAATAATGGGCCTTTGATTTGGTAAGTCAGATACATCCTTCTTCTTCAAGAGGACATAAGTTTATCATCATAACTATTGATTACTTTACCAAGTGGGTTGAAGCAATGCCTTTGGCTATAGCTGACGGCAAGTCTGTGGCTATGTTTATACTAAACTATATCATTTGTAGATATGGTGTACCCTCATCCATTATCACTGACAATGGGGGACAATTCAAAAATAAGGACCTGACAGAATTATCCACCAAATTTAGAATCATTCAACATTGGTCATCTATCTATTATCCTCAAGGTAATGGACAAGAAGAAGCTTCTAATAAGACAATTCTCAAAATCTTGCACCGAACAGTTCATAAATCTAGTAGAGATTGGCATCTCCAGATTAATCCAACTTTGTGGGCCTATAGAAAAAGTATTCAAACACCAACAGGGGCTACACCCTTTACCTTGGTTTATGGAGCAGATGTAGTATTGCCTATTGAGGTTGAGATTCCTACATTGTGAATCTCCCTGAGGGGCCTTATCACTGATGAAGAAAATAGAATATCCTAGCTTCAAGAGCTTGAATTACTTGATGAATGTTGGAAGGTAGCATTTGATCATCTTCAAGCATACCAAAAGAGGATGTCCAAAGCCTACAATAAGAAAGTCAGACAAAGAGAATTCCAAGTGGGTGATCTTGTCCTAAGAGAGAACCCCAAGAATCAGTAGCAGTGAGTCCAGAAAGGGAAATTTGAACCAAACTATCTTGGTTTGTATGTCATTACTACAGCATTTGGGTCTGGCACTTATCAACTCTCCACCACTAAAGGAGAACAGCTCAAAGAGCTTATCAATGCTCTTCACTTGAAGAAATTCTATAGCTGAGGCAGTCTCTGTGTGCTTATGTACATACTTATTGGTCCTGAAAAAATCCTAAAAATTGTAAAATGTCCTGAAAAAATGATCTTAGTGAAAACCTAGCAAACAGGCGCTTTGATGTATCTATTATCTTGGTGAAAACCTGGGAAATAGGTGCCTTGATAATAAAAAAAATAAAAAATTGAAAAAATACAAAAACAAAGTGAAATATTCAAAAATACAAAAAAAATGAAATATTTAAAAAAAATAAAAAAAGAGAAAAAGAGAAAATTACAAAAAAATTGAAAAAGAAGAAAATGTGCCATTGATGAAAACCTGGTAAACAGGCGTCATGGTAGCAAAAATAGAATCTCTGCCAAGATGGTGAAAACCTAGTAAACAAGTGCCTCTTGTTTCCTGAAGCTACATCTCATCTCAGCATCACTTGGCTATTAGTTTCCTGCTTTAGTTTGCTTTCCTGCTTTAGTTTGTTTCCTGCGGCTAGTCTGTTTCCTGCTTTAGTTTGCCAACTCATGCACTTGCTTTCAATTTTCTTTGAGATTTTCCTCGACTCTTCATGGACTAGAATTGGTTCACACTTGGGGGCACCTTACTGGTCTAGGGGGCATTGTCTTATCACTTTCAAAAGTTTTGTTCGTGCATCAGTCACCAGCGGTTCCCACTGCATCTGCCTACTGATGCCTAGCAACTTTTGAGATTTCTCTCTTTGAGGATCTCTTGTGTATCAGTCGCTAGTGGTTCTCACTATGCCTACCTACTGATATTTATCTCTCATTCAAACCCCTCTCTTTCTGGATCTCTTCCTTACATCAGTCACTAGTGGTTCTCACTGCGTCTACTTGGTGATGTTTCTCTTGTGTTTTATTCTCTCTTTTGAGAATCTTCCTTGTATCGGTCACCAGTGGTTCTCACTGCATCTACCTATTGATACTTGGTTCACACTTTGATATTTCTTGAGACTTCATCTCTCACAATAGTCACCAGTGGTTCTCACTACGTCTACCTACTATCACTATCTCGTCGGGACTTCAAACATTGTACGCTTCTGATTCAACTTCAATCCGCTTGAACATAAACATAAACTAAAACTAAAATTGAATTTGCATTCCTTTGAAGCATGTTGGGATTTTCCTTTTCTTGTTTGTTTGTTTTCTTTATCATTTCCCCTCGAGCGAATCTAAGATGTCTTTCTTGAATGAGAAATGTGAGGACTGGGGGGCATGATCCTTTTTTGTGCTTTCTTCTTGCTGGTTTAGTTCCAATAATCCAAAGAATCTATCTAAGAGGGGTGTCCATTTGTAAGAGCCTTCATCTTGTATTGGATGGTAATGCGTACCTCAACTCCTTTTATATGGATATTTTGGTGAGGTTGGCTCTTCTCCTTGTCTATTTTGAGTGACTTCTTTCTGCTACAAGTAAAATTGCTAACACTCATCCTGCTAAGTGAACGTAAGGGTCACTATGAGCATTCTTTGGCAAAAGAAGGAACTTTCACGTGTCTGGTGTGTTTGTTTGCAAGCAACATTTAGGTCATTCTAGCAATTGTGCTTTGATGCTTATGTTAACTTTCTAAATCAAAATGAATATAAGGTGTTCAGGTCATTTAGGCTTCTTGTACCTTAATGCTTACATCTCATTTTGACAAATCTAAGACTTATGTCATATTCATATTCTCATGATTGCAATGTTAGTGAGGATTGTATGGCATTTTGTGATCATCATGTGCCTAAATGAACTCGATGATGATAAATACAGTGAGTCCAACAACCAAGTCCTAGGAATTGCATCCGCTCATTCTAGGCTTTCATTTAGCTTAGGCTTGCATTTTTCATGCTAAGCTTGCATTTGAGATGATATCTTGGTGCTCTCTTGATTTCTTTCTATTCATCAAAGGTTCTCATCTTTTGTCCTGATTTCATCTTGGTTGCACAAGTGTCTGGTCCTCACTCTATGAATCAAATCCTCCCAAGAGATGGCCTGGCCCATCACTAGATCATCTTGGAAGATTGTCCTCAATGCTACTATACTTTTCCTCAGCTGTGTATCATACTCTACTCGAGTACCATGGATGGGTATTTGTAGGATCCTATATAGATCCTCGGGAGTCATAGTCATCTCCCCCATCAGTAAATGGAAATTATTCATCTCCGAATGGAAACACTCTACAAGTGCACCAAGAAGACCGTGATTTACCCTAATGTTAGGTAGATCATGCACATATCCTAAATCAATTCCCTCAATATGAGCACTCTTTGCATTCGTCAGTCTCTAAACTAATGTAGTGATCACTAGATGGTGTGACCTAAAGGCTATGTTGTCGAAGTCAACCTACAAAGAAAGCGGCAACATTGGATTAGTTTCTCAATATGATGGTTTTCAAAATAATAACAACAAATGTAGCAAGGCATCTATCCTAGACATGACTCTGCGATGCTCTACTTGGCTGATTTTATGCACATTCAACAAATTTTGGTGAAAACATCTCAACCCTACAGTAACTTTTCACGTGAGGAAATAGTTTTCTCGCATGAGACAGGACTTGTTCTCGCATGAGTAGGAGAAATTTCACGTGAGACCAACTTTCAGCTCGCGCGAGCTTTCAGAAAGACACCATGCGAAGATGCCCTAACTGATGCAAGGAAAACACTTCCTCACGTGAAAGGTGATCTAGGCTAGTGTGAGGAAACTACTTCCTCACGCGAGATTGGAAGAACATGTCCTAAACTTGCTAGATCTATACTAAATTGACCTAGAAAGTAGTATAAATCAAAATACAAAGAGGTTTATCAACTACTTACAGGTGCGTCATACTCCGATGATTGGGTGTGTCATTAAGAATGCTCAAATCAATGTATATGCAATGGAAGACCCTCCATTTCTCTCTCAGAGCTTAAAATTAGCAAGAAGATGAAGTGAATAATGAATTGAAAATGACCCCTTCGGGCCTTATATAGCTTTTGACCTAATTTTCAAAAGTGCTCCGTTTTGCATGAAAATGGCACCCTTGGCTAAATCGACTGCTCTGAATCCATTTTCGGGAATGAAATTGAAATTTGACATCTTTAGATAGCTTGAAATTGCATTTTAAATTTTGGGACCCTTTAGGATTGGATGCTTGTGCAGTCAGCCTTCTGGCGTCATCTTCTTGCCAGATCTGCATCTTTGCATCATGTTCTTGAGATCTTTTCTCTTTTCATCAAAGTCAACTCTAGTCAAATTTGGTCAACTATGGTTAAACTTGGTTAACAAGACCTTTGCATTGCTCTGATTTTCTTCTATAGCTTCTCAAATATAGTCTGATTGCTTATACTCTGCAACCTCTTGTTGTTAATCATCCTTCTGCTATGTCATCTTTTGATTTCACTCCCAAGGGGGCAGGATGATTGCATCATTTGAATCTTGTCAAACTAGTCTCTTATCAATCTAATCTAAATCAAAGTCCTCACCTCTTGAGGCATCTCATCACTAGGGGCATCTTTGTGCCTCGCATCTTGCTATCTAGTCATCTATCTTTTAGGTATCTAAGCAATCTAACTTAGATCCTCAAGAATCAAGCTTCGTTCTGGAGATGGTTCTCAAAATATTTTGGGTATTGGGGCAATCCAACCCTAATTCCTAGGAGTCAATCTTCGTTATGAGGATAGCTCTCAAAATCTCTTTTAGACTATTATTTGGGCAATCTAACCTAGGTCTCGGAGGGCTAAGCTTCGTATTGGGGCAATCTAACCCTGATTTTGGAGACAATCCTAAGTCTGTATCTCTCATCAATTGTTATTGGGGCAATCCAACCTTGATTCTGGTTCTCTCAAGACTATTGTCTTCGTAATCTAACTTAGACTTCAGAAAATCATGCTTTGATCTATTCGGTGTCTGGGCAACCTAACCTAGACTTCTAAAATTCTCATCATCTATCACTTTAGACTATTCTTTGAATCAACATGTTGTTTTCACATCAATTCAAAGAGGGGAAAATGTAATACCCCAAAATTGGCACCTAATAAATTCAATCAATTTTGGTGCATTTTTATCAATTTTACATCTCCAAAGTCCTAGTTTCCCAGGCAATTTTCTCTCTCCTACCTGACTTAATTGGACTTGATGTCAATTGCAAAAAATCTAAATTGCATTAATCAAATATTATAATTAATTCCTAAAGTCTTCTACTTTTATTAGTTAAATTGCCCCTATGATAAACCAATTTAATTTTAAAGTCCTAAGAGCTTGGAATTAAATTAAACTCACCCCTTTAGCTAAATACCCATAGAAGGAATTAATAAATTACTTTGTTATTTGAATGGATTATCATATTTGCATTTAATATATCAAATAGTCAAAGAGTCACCCATGTGGCAATAATCCATTTCTTTAATTAAGTAATTCTCTAATATGTGTCTCTTTCTCCTCCATTGGAAATGAAGAGTCCACCATTTCGAATCAAGAAACTCTTTATTCCTTTTCCAAGCTTTCCTATATCTTGAACCTCATTCTTCATTCGAAGGAAGGGCAATTTTGAGAGGTACTAAACTATAGCAATTTTTTGTCTCAATTTCATATCTTTCAAGCTTTCATTGCATATTTTAGATTAATTTCATGTAGTTTAATATTGCATCTTCATTGTAATTAGTTTTCTTACTTTCTCATAGCTTACTCTCATCTTTATTTCAAGTTCTTTAGAGTAAATCTGCATTTCATATTTCTTTCAAGCTCTTAGATTAATTGCACTTCATTCTAGATTAATCTCAATTTGATTATCTTCATAAGCTTTCAAATCCTCCATTGTAGTACTAGTCTAATGGTTGTTGGGCTCTCATTGTAAGAGTAAATCAAACACCTCATCTCCATAGGAGGCAATAGGTTGCTTCATCATGAATTTTGAATTGAGTAATCAATACTCTCTTTCGTAATTCGATTGTGTGAGTAATGACTATGTTGCATGTGTAGTTGGATTAGAGGTCCATGTTCAACCACATACACATTCAATATGGAAGACTCAAAACTAGTTGTAATATCGATGGCTATTAGTTGTAAATTATCAAAGGAAGATGACTCAAAGGAAGTGAATGATACACTTTACTGATCCATGATAGGTAAGATACAGTATGTTGTACACTATAGACCTGATATTGCGCATTCAATTGGTATAGTTGCAAGGTTTTCTACAAACCCAAAGGAAACACATATGTCTATAGTAAAAAGGATATTTATATATTTGAAAGGGATTGAATATTTTTGTCTATTATGCACAAAAGGAGGAAATTTGTATCTTAAGGTATATACTGATGTTGACTGGGCAGAAATATTGATGATAGAAAGAGCACTAGTGGCTGAGCTTTCTTTTTAGGAGAAAGACTAGTGACATGGTTAAGCAAGAAACAGAGTTGTATTTCACAATCTACTACCGAAGCTGAGTATGTTGCTACAACTATGAATTGTTCTAATATTATGTGGATCAAACAACTACTAGAAGGTATGCATGAAGAGATTATTGATTAAATTATAATTTATTGTGATAATACCAATACTATTAACATATCAAAGAATCCTATGATGCACTCAAAAATAAAGCATAAATCTATTAAGTATCACTACTTGAGAGAGCAAGTATAGATAAGCATGTGACATTGGAGTACATGAATTCAAAAGAATAGATAGTTGACATATTTACCAAACCACCATCAAAGGATTCTTTTGAGTATCTCTGAGGTAAGTTAGGGGTTCTTCCCCTATCTAATGTGCACTAATGAAAGATGCATACTCCATCAATTTAGGATCTCATTAGAATATCTATTTTGTGAGTTGATGCTAGTGTTCACTCTTTATGTGAAGCGTGAAGGTGTGAAGGATGTTTATGACTACAATGGAAAATCTATATACTTGAGGTATAATCTGAGAAGTTTATATTTCTTTGGCATAGTGGTAAAAGAGGGAGAAGCTTATCAAAAAAAAAGGGAGAATATATATGAAAGAGGGAGATTATCATTCATGATTGTTGAATATAAAGAAGGAGAATATTGTTGATGTACTAACAAATAAAATAGATGGAATCACAAAGGAAATTGTTGTCAAAGAGGAATGGTATAGAAGACTACTATTGATAGAAAGAGATAGATTATAGGTGGAAGATCAAGTATAGAACATAAGAACTCACTACTCAAAGGGAGTAAAAAATATGAATGATCGTGAAGTGTACCATCATCAATTAAACATTGAATATTGTTAGTGTTTCCATTAATGCCAAAAAGGGAGATTGCTACTATAACTAATAGTAATGTTGAAGATTTATTATCTAATGGTGATGATGATGAAGACTGACCAAGATTAGAAGAATACAAGAGAGTAGAAAGGTTAAAGATCATTTATTGTCTTTTCATTAATGTCAAGCAATTGATTTCAAGATTATATTATTTTTCCATATCATTTGATAATGATATAAGATGAATGAGTTAAGGAGAAGAAGAAATGAGATGTTATGAAGGTGAAAAACTTAATTGGGAAACTGATACAAATTAGAAAATGATTAGATTATATTGATATAATTATTTTATACCTAACATATGATTATGTTAAGTTGGTAAAGTATGGTAATGAAGTTTTGACAAGTTGGTAAGAAAAGTAGTTTTGGATACCGAGAAGGGATAGTCACTTGGTAAGGTAAAGGTAAAACAAAAGCTCACTCAGTAAAGTGAAAGGAACTCAAGGCACCAAGTGAAGGTAACCAAAATTTAGATGAAGGAGACTGGGCAAGGAATAAATATTAAATAAGGATTAAATCAACATTCAATGATTAGCTATGATGAGGTGGATGATCATGATGTTGAGGAAAGTTATTTACAAAGATCTATGGTTATGAAAATTCAAGATGAAGGTCTACAACATGATCTAGATAGAAAAAAAGATGGAACAAGATTTAAGAAAGTTCAAGTTCCTAAGTGAAAAGAAAACATATTACCGAGATCCAAATTTAATGTATAATGAATTGGATGGTTAAGATTGATTAAGGGAAAATGTAATAGAGGAGATTAAGATTCAAAAAATTTCTATATAAAGGATGATCTTGTATGGATAAATGGCTGGCAAAATGATGAAAAAAAGTCACTGACTGAAGTAGTGAAGAAGGAATGGAGAGATTTTGAATGTGTAAGAAGAATCAAATGAAGTGTTGATGCCAGTAGAAAGTGAAGAATTGATGTGAAGATTGAAGAGTGCACAAAGGATCTGATTGAGAAAAGATAGTTGCAAATCTAGAGGTCAATTTAATTATTGTTGCTTACTAGTATTTTTAATAGAGAAATCTCTTAATAGAGTAGACCTAATAGTCTTATTGTAAAAAATTTTAAAATGGTAACATTCTAGAAAGAGTGTTTGAATCCCTCTAACAAGGCTACTCCTAACAGGGTGAAGATCCTAAAAGATCTGAGGTAAATCCTTTGATTAGGTCACATGTAACAGTATGTATTGTAATCTTTAAATAGATTGGTTCTTAACCAGGTGTACTTCAAAAGAGTATTTTCTTAGTGGGTGACAATTCTGACAGTGTTTTTTTCTCAAAGATGGATTTCTACATTATATATTGGTGTTACATGTTGTAAATGATTTATGTGATTGATTTACTAATTGTGAAATTTTATTTACTATTGTCGGTAAATAGTGAACTATGTTTAACAAAGCTACTACCAAGTTAATCAAGGAAAAGTTTTTGAAGTTTGTGGAATCAAGGATTACTGATTCACCCCCCCCCCCCCCCCTTCCCTCTCTAATCCAACGTGTAAGACCTGAAAAATATTTAGTTTAAAAACAAGAACCCTTCTTTTTATTTTTCAAACTGTTCATTCCACTTTCCACTAATTTGAAAGAAGAAAACCCTTACTATATACAAAACTAAATAACAAAGTGACTGCCATAACAAAGAAACTAATTTTGAAATATAATAACAAATCAAAACCGTGTATTTCGAAATGTTCAAAACTAGAAACCACATTACTTCTAGTCATAGAGTAGTAAAAGCTTCTCATTCATAAACAGATTTTCCCACCAATAGTGATGAAGAACATCCATAACATAAAACCAAAACATTGTTACTAGGTACAAAGAAATAAAATTTTGAGCAACCACCATGCAACCATCTTAACCATAGCTCAAAAACCTCTTTTATCTTTTACAAGAATGACTTCCAAACAATTGTGACTATAATTATTGTTCAAAAAAGATGGGCAAAGGTAGAGAAAGTGTTGGTGTTAGGGTATCAGAGGGAGAAGGGGTTTGTGAGGATGGAGAGGTGGATGAAGAAGATGATGATGTCTGTGCTCTGTCCTTTCCTTTGGCAAGATCTATCTTGGGCCCTATTCCTCCTAGTGAGTGTTGGCTCCAGAGGGTCTCTTTTGGGATGTGGCTATGGTAGGGAAGATCCTTTTTTACCTCCGCTCATCTTCACATGCATTTTGTACCTTGGACAGTTTCTCTCTTGGTGTGGAGCCAGTTTGGCCCCACTTCTGCTGGGTTGGTTGCTGGTGTGGCTCATGTTGTGGCCTTTTCTTGTGATGACCTTCCTCTCTTGTGCCTCATCCCTCATCCTTGGGCTCTTGCTTGGTGTGAGGATGGTTGGGGCGGGTTTTATGGGAATAGGGCTACATTTTTCCATTCTTGTGCCTACTTTGTTGGTGGTGAGGGCTATCTTTGGGGGCACGAATCTGGTGGTTCCTCAAACTCTTTCTCGGTAGATCTATCTTATTCCCCTTTCTCCCTTTCTTTTTGGGGAAGGTTTTTGGGGGTTTCTTTGCTGGCCCCTATTTCTTTCTTAGAATTTTTGGGTGGGATGGGTGTTGGGGCCAACCTACTTTGTTGTAGGGGGTATTCATTTTTACAATTTTCACTGAGCTCTTTGTTGATGCCCTATGGCATAGCTTCTAGTGGTGTGTTCTTCTTCTCAGTGCCTTGGGGTGGAGAGGCTTCTCTTCGATGCCCAGGGCTGTTGGGTTGCTGTGTTGGAGTTTTGGCTACTTCTTCAATATCATATCTATGGAGCAAACCCCTATTGAGGTGGGGTTTCTTACCTGGGCCCAGAGGCTATTGATGGTTGATCTTCTTCTTTTCTCTTTCCTGCTTCCTACAAAGGTGGAAGCCCTTATTGAGGTGGAGGCTCAGCCCATTAAGGGGGCCTTTGGCTAGATGAAAGAGGTACAAAGGAGTTTTGTTGTTGACCTTGGCCTATGTTCATGGGAGTTCTCTTTGCCTATGTTCTTCTCTTGTTCTTTCCTTCTCAAGGCAGATTGTGGCTTGGCAGATGGGGGAGACTCTGTTGTCCCCATTTATCTCATTAAGGTTGGGGGAGCCTTTCAAAACCCTTATGTCTTGGCACAGCTCAAGTTAAACCTAATTATTATTTTAAGTTTTTTTTATTCTTGTATGGTCCTACAAGGGTGGATGGGTGTTTTAACCACAACATTGGCTCTTTAGTCCAGTTTTAAAACCCAAAATGGTTATGGGAGCCATTTCAAAACCCATATTCTTGGTTTGGGGTTCTTGAAAACCTTGGTTTTCTCCTATTGGGGTGAAGCTTTGGCTTCACTCTAACGGCTTCCTATAGTGAGACCCTAACTGTTTATCCCTCACTTCGCTGCAGTTGTTCTGTTGCCTTGGGGTTGCTGGTAGTTCTACTAGTAGTCTCTATTGGGAGGATCTGCTATGTTCTTCTCCCAGTTGTCTCATTCTAGGGCTGTGCTAATTCTTCCTATCTTTCTCTAGGTTATAGTTCCCTACAAAAACTAAATGTATATGGTTTTGGGGCCCATTCAAAACCTATTTTACCTAATCAAAAAAATCATGACTACAATGCTCATGCCCTAGCTCTTCAAAGATAGGGTTTCAACAAAACTTCCTTCTTTTATGTTTAAAGGCATATTCATGTGATATTAACTTTAACCATACCTTTTAAAAGACTATACATATGCATTTTACAAATTATAATGTCTCTTATGTACCCATGAATGTGCAACATAATCATAATGCCTTCAAAACAAAAGACAATAATAATGTGTGTTTCATATAGGAGATGCTGACCATAATGATTTTAGTTTTTGCATTCACAATGATTACCATGCCCATGGTCAATGAGAAATATTATTCCTCCTTAATAAGATTGGTATATACCTCTGATTTCATTAAAAAATATTATGTCAATTCTATCATAATGACTTTGATAAAAATAATGAATATCCTTGTAATAATTCTTATTTACAACTTGATACTTGAAACATATATACATTACATGCAATAGGCCATTAATGACTTATATACTAAGGATTTAATAAGGAGTTAATGACTTATCAATGAAATTTGACAATGCATTAATTTCTTATTAAAAATGGGAATATATAAGCCATCAAAATCTAATGCAAATAAGATATATAAATTATCAAGTAACAAGAATGTAAACAAAGTAAGCTTGCAATAAGGATATCACATATATCAAAGTATGCGAAACAAATCAACCAACCTTGTTTATTGAAATAATCACTAAATTATCTCATATGTCAAAGTTGCATGTAAAATAAAAAGTATATTCCCATATCAATTCTCAAAAATAGATCAAAGCATGTTAGTCCAATCACTGAAATATACTAACACCCTATGAATGTAACATCAAGTATACCAATCTGAACATTTACAATCATATACATGTATGTACTTGCATATACATGATCACTAATCACTGTGCACTATCATACAATTTCATCAAGTGTGTGAAATATGGTCTCCCATATAATACCAACTATAACAATGAAGAATAATACCGAATACATGTACCAAAAAATATGGGAACTAAGTTGTCTCTATTTTTCATCAAGAGTAACAACTGAGGGATAACACTTGGATGATAAATAATGTTCATATATTGATCATATAGAATATATTTAAAAATATTATATTCTATATTGATATCTTGATTTAAATTGGGGCATATCTATAAATAGAACATCTTAGCCCATTGATAAAGAATTTTCATGTTCAATTTTACACATTATTGGTAATTGGAGAAAATAGACTATTGCAAAAAAAGAAAAATTTAGTTAACACATTCTCAAGTCAGTCTCTTATTGGAATAAATTTGACCTACTTTATTGGATGGATAATCTAGGAATCATTACTTTTTATTTAGAATGTGTACAGAAAGAAACAAGTTAATAGGATATTGATCAAGTTTTTATATTGAAAAATATATGTGATCAAAATTCATTGTATTATGAACAAATTACTAAAAATGAATTAAAAAAAAAATGAAAAGTGGGTTTTCTAACTCTCATCATTATAATTTATACTCATTTTTATCTACATGCAATCTACTATGAACATTTTTTGGTGTAATCAAGGCATTTTATCTTGGTTAATTCACACCTAGGTACTAATTACACTTTAATTAAGCTTACTTAGGAACCACAGAGGATCTTTTTGGAGTATTTCCACTTTATTTACATGCTATCTAAAAATAGGAGAATGAAAAATTGTAATAGATTGATATTTTTTATACAATCATATGATATACATTAATATCTAAATGGATTTATAAAGCCTTAGTTTCTCATGAATAACCACCTATGGGAATGCAAATTCCTAATTAACTATCTAACTCAACATGCTTATTAATCTAAGTTAACCTAAAACTAATCTAATTAATCAAATACTCCAACATCCCCCCCCCCCCCCCCCTTATTACATTAATTCAAACAAGAGTATAAGTTGCAAGGGTTTTGAACCCAACCCTCCTAGAGACCTTGATGAAGCACCTTCAGCAATCCTCCTTGCTCTCTCAAGAAAAATCATAGTGACTACAAAATTGGATCTCCTGACCATGCTCACTCAAGAAACATCAAATTTTCTACATCAGTGGATCTCCTAACTTGAAGTTGTCTACACAACATGAATGTTCCTACCTCTCCTACACAGTGAAAAACATTTCTTTCAAAATTTCACATCTCCTCTGAGTGTTTCTAATGCCTCCTCCAGTTCTGCACATGAGATGCCTTTCCTCTAAAATTCCAAATCTCCTCCAAGTGTGTCTAACATCTCCTCAAGTGTTGTGGAAAAAATCACCATCGATATTCCTATACATGAGATGCATTTCCTCTAAAAGTCAACATCTCCTCAAGTTCTCAACAAATCATATTCAAATCCTACCCCCCCTCTCTCCTTGAAGGGACAATCATACTTCCAAGCCCCCTCTTCTCTTTAGGGACACAAATAAGCTAATCCCCCTCTTCTCTTTAGAGATGAATTTGCCAAGCCCTATCTTTTTAGGGACACAAATAGGTTACTTCTTATGCAATGAATCAACCCTAATAGAGAAGCTGGTTTGGGATGATAGAAAACCTCTTGCCTCAAGCCTCCTGTGGATTTATTCTTAAAGCTTACCTATGATAGGTAGCATCTATGCCTTTGAAATTTTTATAAAATATAGCATGAATAGACTCAATAATGTAAGAACTGGGTGACTTGTACATTAAAATAAGGATGCCAGGGTCAACCGATAATGCATCCCCTACAATGAAAAAATCTATTCTATTTTTTAAGATCATTCTCTCTGAATTTTACATAGATGATAAATTATCATATAAGCCTCTAAATGTACAAGCAATATTTGAAAAATCTCAAACCCACTATTCAACCTTATTCCTCCAAAATGCCTTTGCTAAAGTAAAATTGAAATAAAAATCCTTATGTCTCCCATGCAATCAAATGTCTTTTTAATTTAATATTATAACTAAAATTTTATATTTAAAAAATTAGATCTTTCTAACATTAGAAATTTTGGATTTATTCCCTTTCTTATCACATACCTCTAGACATGCGCTTTCCCTCTATTAATGATTGGCTATGAAAAAACCTTATGTATTCAGTTATCAACAACTATAAACAATAACCTACAAATAGTCATTTAAGTTGAATCAACCCCTGATCTCCATCAGTCAAACTTTGGCGTGGATAGAAGCATCAAAACAAGTATCACAATAGAGTATTGGAGTATAATTGACAAACACATAACCAATCATTCTATATCAAATTATCAGACATAAATTAAGTACATGAGTGATAATGCACCGAAACAAGTATTGTGATAATCGTTATTCCATATCAAAACTTCTCGTCCTCACTCAAAACTTCTTCTTTTATCAAATGTGGGAGTATAATTCTCACAATCTTCAAAACTAGTCATAGAAACCAATTAATATTCTTCAGTTATGTAATTGATTTCATGATTTCATAGAGAAGGAGATAGAATGAACTATTCACCATTTTATTGTGATAATCATTATTCCATATCAAAACTTCTCGTCCTCACTCAAAACTTCTTCTTTTATCAAATATGGGAGTATAATTCTCACAATCTTCAAAACTAGTCATAGAAACCAATTAATATTCTTCAGTTATGTAATTGATTTCATGATTTCATAGAGAAGGAGATAGAATGAACTATTCACCATTTTATTCAAAATTCATAGTGTTGCATTTACATCTACCATAATATTTTATCACTTTCTTCTCTTAGAAAAATGCTTTTGTGCCTTATCAAAATGGAGAGAAACTATGCACCTAATAAATCTCCATCTTCCCTCTCATCCAGGTTTGAACTTATGCTTGCAATCTTACTAAATATTCAGTCTAACAATGCACCACAAGTACAAAAATGATATATGCTTTGATACCAAATGAAAATAGGAGAATTAAAATCGTAATATATTGATATTTATTTTGATGCAATCGGATGATATACATTGATATCTGCATAGATTTATAAATCTTTATTTTCTCATGAATAACCACCTAAGGGAATGCAAGTACCAAACTAATTATCTAACTAAATATATTTATTAATCTAAGTTAACCTAAAACTAACCTAACTAATGAAGTTATCTCTGTAGCAATAATGACAAGACAAATTTTCAATAAGGGCTACTATATCATTATGGAAAGTTTTGGCTTTCCCAAGAATGAGCTGAGAAGACATAATTTTTTTAGAGTGGTGACGGGATTTACCAAGTTATCATTTTTTTGTCTTGTTCAAGTCTCTTTCTGTGTATCCTCATCGGTCTGTTACTGTTGCTAATAGGATGTGTGGGGAGTTGAATCATCATGAACCCAAGAATTGTAAGAGATGGAAGGAAGAGAAGGAGGTCTGGGAAAAGTTGTGAAAAGGCAGGCTTACTCCTTTCATGGAGAAATTGCATGGTTTTGATGAAGGGGTAACCAAGAGTTTTTTTGATAGTTGGAAGGATGGCACTATTAATATTGGGGGGATGGATGTCAAGATTATCGAGGACCTCATTACTAAGGTTTCGGGCCTTAGCATGAAAGGGATGAAATTTTTTAGGGACAAGAAGGTCTCCTACAATGCCATTCACCATTTCCCTAAGGATGAAGAGGAAGCTAGCAATCTGGTCAAGAATGCTCGGGGTGCTATGATGTCGTGAGCTTCAAGGAGATATGGTCCAAGGTGATGGTGGATATTATGGAGTACATAACCCTTGATGGGAGGTATAAACAAGCCCATTCTTATCACTTTATCCTTCTCTATCACTTTAGGCATAAGGTTAGGGTTTCTTTTTCAGGTATTATTTTCTTACCTCTCTCTAGCATAGTATTGTTGGGCATAAAAGAAAAGAGAATAAGTTGATTCTTCATGAAGGGCTTATCTAGATTATTATTGAGCATGTTAAGAAGAATGCGGCTCTTAGCCCATCTCCTCCCTATATTTTGGGTGGCGCTTCTACCATTAGCTTGGTCAAAAGAGCTAGGGAGGAAGAGGTTAAGGAGGGCTCATCTTCTAAAAAATTGAAATTTGAAAAGAAAAGTGGCATGGAGACTGAGTTAGAGGGGGTTAGTGTTGGGGGTTTCTCAGATTTTAAAGGGAATTCTCCAAAAAAACCTAAGGACAATAGCAAGGACTCTTAATCTAGTACTAGTAGTGACATGGAAGCGAATGGGATTAAAAACATTGAGATTTTTTTGGACATGGGTACAAAATGATCCTGGGGATTAGAATGTCCCTATCCTAGTTGACTATGCTAGTTCAATGGACCATGATGTCCCCATTTCTCTGAACAATGAAGCTACCACTGAGGAGATGTAGGATAAAAAGGATAAAGATGTGAGATTTTATTAGACCCCTCTGGATAAGGATATTTCGTCCTCTTCCAAAACTATCCCTTTCTTGAAGATTTTTGATATGCAGGAGAGAAATGTTTAGTTCCTCAAGGAAGATTTGGAGGAAAAAATTGACCCTCCTTTTGGCATTTTGCAAATGGCCAAAGCTATGTCCGTGTATTCCTTCCACCTAGTTAAATGGTTTTTTCATGAGATCAAAACCCTAAGTTTTAACCTCAGATCCCTTTCTACTAAAGTGGACAATATTTAGGAGAGGTTGGATTTTGGGTTTCACTAGATGATCAAAGCTGGGGAGAATAGGGATGATGTGAAGATGGGCTTGATATAGGATAAGGTCGATGGGATAGAGGCCACCCTCAAGAATATTTTGATGTATAGAAACTAGTTTATGGGTACTGCAATTGACTGCATAATAACATCAAGCAGGAGTTGAACATCAAGTCCCCTATTAAAATTCATGATAGCAAAGATGACAATGAGGATCAGTCTAGGCCTGGAAAGTGCACCAGATTGTCAAAGAAGAAGAAGATCCAAGAGAGGATTCTGGAGCTCTGAGATCTCAATGTGGCCCTTAGTAAGATGTCCAAGGAAAAAAAAGATATGGAGGAAACTCTGTTGGAGTTTGCCTAGTTCCTTTGCTTTGTGTTTTCTATTTTTTGTGTGTTTTTGTTGCTGGGAGTCAGTTTCTATTTATTGGTTTTAGGCTGGTTTTTGTTGTTGGTTCGAGTCTAGTAGCGGGTAGGTTTTTTTGCCCTGTCTCTTTTTGCTGGGTTTAATGTTATATCTTTTGTAACTGCCTTGTAAGGGGTTTCAGGTCCCCCATTAAAAACTTGTTTTTACCAGTATTTGAAAACCTAATTAATAAAGTACCCAACACTTACTACTATTAAGATTGATTAGAATATATACGAAGAAGTTACCATCAAAATAAATATTAAGAAATCCATGAAAAGGATATAGACAAATAATATCAATTTTGTACATGTTTCACATAGAAATGAATCTATCAAGCATTTTTACTTCTAATTTTTTAGAATTGGTAAATGTCATATTGGATTATTTAAATTCCATTTACAATTGTAAATTTTCACTCCTACCAGTGTGAATCTATTTTTGTTAATCGATTCAATAATAATTTTTAAAACCAATATAGACCAATTTTTAGATTATTAATGATTCTCTCATGTTGTTCTCATAAACAAATTACTTCTTTTTTTTCTAATTTTTATATGAAAAAGTTAATTTCTCATTTATTTAAATATGTAAGGGTAAGAGATGACTGAAATGATTGCATGAAAATGTGATACATTAATAAATTCAATTAAACAAAGTAAATACATATAAAATTAAAAAATGGTAGGAGTTTAAATCCCAAATGATTGACAAGTGGTAGAAACTAGTAAGACACTTTCTAGGCCCAAACCAAATATGAGATAGCTATTATTAAATGAACCATTATATTTAATAATGTAATATATTATTTATTTTTATTCATAAAATATTTGAATGAATATAAGTGTTAGGAAATAGGTTAAGTTCTACCATTTTCTAGAATATTCCAAGTAGAGTATTGTAAATATATTTTTATTTTGATACATTTTAGCTATGAAAGAAGATTCCAATAAACTGTATGCCAGCCTAAATATTTTATCTCCTAAGTTCTCTATAAAAGGAGAATATGTAATCCATTTTATGTAAGCAACTGAATACAAAGAATTTTGTGCAACAATATATCTATTTGTGTTTTATTTTTTGTCTCTTCCCACCTAACAAAGTGGTATCTTATGCCATTAAAAAAAATTCCTGCTCTACCTTCAAATTCAAACTACTCGCTCCCATGCCCACCTCCCCTGGGGGGGAATCTACCCCCCTTGTAGGTCCCCACACTAGACCCCACGTTGGTCCCGAGGCTATTTCCTCTGGCACAAGATAGGTCATGAAAGAGTCAACGAAAGATTCTCAAAGGGCATCCTCTTTTGTTGATGCCCCTTTATCCCCGCCAAAGACAAGCTAGAAAGGATCTCTCATGGGCAAGGTCTAGAATACTCTAGAATCACTCCTGGTGGACTTTATTCAAACAAAGGAAGGCATTGAACTCTCACTACCTAATTCGGTGGTAAACAAGACCATGGCTAATTTCTAGTTGGCTCTGGTGGTTCATTTCTTCAACTTTTGACCTACCATCAAAATGGTCAAAAAGTGGGTGGCTACCCAGTGGAAGGTCAAGGGATCTATCTTAACCATTGCTATGCATGGTGGACTCTTCCTCTTCAAATTCAACACTTTGGAGGATTTGGCCTCTATTTTGTCAGGCTCGTGGGTCTATGGTAAGAACTTCCTCGCTCTGGCGAAATGGAAACCCAGATTTAATCCAGCAACGGAGCTGAGTAGGTCGGCTCCTTTGTGGGTGTGCCTCCCTGGACTTCCACTTGAATATTGGGATGAATAGGTGTTTTGGTGGATTGATGACTCCTTTGGCACATATATTATAATGATGGACCAGGTAACCTGCTCTAAATCTAGGTTGGTGTTTGATGGGTTCTACGTTAATGTTACCCTAAATAAAACCCTCCCCAACTTTGTTATTTTGAAATTCAAGTTGGGAAGATGGACTCGGGCCCTGGTTTATGAGAATGCCACCTTGTTTTTCCATAAATGTGACTCCAGGGGACACACAAGTGAAGCATGCAAATCCTCTATGGATGAAGGAAACAATAAAAACAAGGATAAGGGCACCTCCACGGAGCCACCCATGGTTGCAGGTGAAGAGAAGGAGAAGGCCATCCCCCTTGGGTGACTGAAGTGCTAGAAAACCCAGAACTGGGAAACCTAGAGGTGGAAGAGAGTGAGATTGTCACCCCTATAGAGAATGACAAGGTAACCCCTAAACCTAAGGGTCCTGAACCCCTTCTGGCGGTTATGTCATTGGAGAACCCCCCAGTGATTACTCTGGAGACAAGTGTGATCACTTCTATGGAAGAAGAAAAACCTGCTATTGCGGTCTCACTCAAACTAAAGTGCCCCCAAGATGCTGCAAATCTTCCTTTGTAGTTGGAGGAAAGGAACTACCCACCCTCACCCAGCTCCCTGGGTAATGACCACTACAAGGAAAATGATGGTGGTGAATGGAAGACGCAAAAAAAGAAAACAAAGCCCAAAAAGGTAGATGTGGGAATGCAAACATCCAGAGAGAGGCCATCGGAATGCACTAGGAGGGGTGAACCCACAATTGTGGGTTACACTTTTTTGCCTTAATGGACACTGAACTCTACATTTTGAAAAAAAAATTAGATTCAGATGCATATTATCGTTAAACCATTTGAAATCAGAAGATGAAGTAAATCAGAGTCTTTTAGGATTTTTTGTCTAGATTCTAAATATATTTTTTATTTTTATTTTTTATTTGATTTGAATTTTTTTTTCTTTCTCCCACGAAAGCTGGTATGTTCCTAAAAATGTCATTTTTGAAGAGTTACATTATTTTCATAGAGCATAACATTTTTTCTAGAATAGATATCAATGTGATTCTTTCAAAATTAGTTTTGTAAAATCCATACAGAGGGAATGAAATTAGTTTGATGAAATTATCATTATTATTTCATATTTTATTAACATTTGAAGTTGACTAAACCATAATTTTGACATACCTTGACTACATAGCTTATAACTTGTCGTGTATTTGTCCAATTTCATTTTTATTTATTTTTAATGGAAAGAGAACTTAAATACCTAGGGCATGGATATTTTTAGAAAAAAAATTTCTCTCATTTACTATTTTTCCATAAGCGTCAAACATAGAGGTACACATATGGTGAAATATCTATGTTTAGTAAAACTAAAAATACAAAGTCATAATAAACTTAATATAGATTAACATTATAATAATTGGAAAGATGTTTCACACTAGAACCATACTACATAGATAGGTTTTTCAAATTGATTCATTTGATCTCCTAATAGATAAATTTAAAGTGATTTTTGGTCAGCATTTTAATAGGTGCGAAGGAGACTCCATTGCTAGTATGAATGAGGAGTATAGAGGTTATATCAATGTTTTTTTTATCTAAGAGGCTTTGAGCTAACCATTTCTAATTAATTCCTTCAAATGGAACCTCTCAAGACTTAAATAATCATATTTTATTAAAAATGTGTGATTTTAGCAAAAATCATCATGTCTAAAAAAGTGTAACCCACTA
This sequence comes from Chamaecyparis obtusa, assembly GCA_027943335.1. Classification (NCBI taxonomy): domain Eukaryota; kingdom Viridiplantae; phylum Streptophyta; class Pinopsida; order Cupressales; family Cupressaceae; genus Chamaecyparis; species Chamaecyparis obtusa. The sequence continues at coordinate 191,261 of BSBK01006058.1, forward strand.
TTGTGGGGTCACCCAGAGATCAAGAGGGACTACAAGGGATGTTGCGGCAGGTAGGAAGCAAACCTTAAAAATGAGTTTTAAAAATAAGAAATAATTTGTCTTTCTTGGAATATTAGAAGTCTTAACAGCCCCCTCAAGCAATGTGTTGTTAAACAATACATTTTTTATCATAAGCTAGATATTCTGCTCATCCAAGAAGTTAAGATGTCTTTCAATAATTTTGCCTCCCTGGCTAGCAGTCTCTGGTCAGGTGCTGAGTTTTCCTAATCTAACACCTTGGGTGCTTCTGGGGGTATAGCCACTCTTTGGAATCCTAACATTGTTGTTGGTGAACTGGTGGCCTTCTCCCTGAACTTCCTTGCTATTACTTTCAAGAAAAATCAGATGGTCTGGCACTTGTTCAATATTTATTCCCCTAATACATGGAATGGTAGGTTGTCCCTTTGGAAGGATATCATCTTTTGTATGGATCAGGATACTTCTACTAATTATTTGGTGATTGGCAGCTTCAATAGCCCCTCTACCCCTTGGAAAAACATGGAGGTCTAATGGACTATTCTGATAGTATGAGGGACCTTGCAAAATTTATCTCTTGCTCTAGTCTTTTGGACATTGATCTTAAAGGAAATCCCTTCACCTAGTCCAACAACTAGAAGGACTCCCATCTTATGCAAGTGCGGCTAGATCAGGTCCTGGCTACCTCCACCCTATCCTCTGTCCCAAAAACCCCCTCTGTTCATAACCCCCTCCTCCTTTGCTGGTCTTATTGTTAGGATTAACAAGGCAGAAATAACAATTATGTGCAAATATAACTAATATCAAAAAATAATAAACCACACAAAATAGAACACAAGACACACAGATTTAACGTCGTTCACCCAATCCCTGGGCTACGTCCACCAACAGTGAGTCTAATATTATTATTATCCAGTGATTACAACCTGATTACAATCCGTAATCCCTTACAGCCCAATTCTGTCGCAAGTACTAAAATCATACATCATAAAAAATCCCTAACCCTAAGCCATATTATACAATATTTTCCTGCTTTAGGGTTAGAATGAGTTATAAGTAGTCGGGCCAAATGGTCAAAAAAGTAGTACTTTCCTAGATAGTACTTTCCTGATTAGTCACCACAAGCTAACAATCTCCCACTTGGTGACTGATCAGTATCCACACTATACTAAAAAACCTCCCACTTGGAGACTGATCCTGTAGCAATACCGCTACCCACATGAGGCACCCACTGGATTGAACCACCTTGGACTCAGTTGTTCCTTTATTTTGGTCAGTCTAGAAGACCAACTGAAGCTGAACAAGAGTTCAACTTCTCCCTTGTTACTACCTTTGTAAACATATCTGCTGGATTATCATCAGTATGAATCTTTTCCAGCCTTAACTATCCATCATCCAAAACTGATTGAATGAAATGGTACCGCAACTGTATGTGTTTTGTCTTTGAGTGCAAAGCAAAATTCTTTGCAAGATGAATGGCACTTTGGCTATCTATATGTAAAAAATTATCCTTTTGTGGATGTCCCAATTCTTCCATGAAGAATTGAAGCCATATCATCTCCTTGGCTGCCTCTGTAGTAGCAACATACTCTGCCTCTGTAGTGGATAAAGCAACCACCTTTTGTAGTCTAGAAATCCAACTCACTGCTGTCCCACCAACAGTAAATATATAACCTATAGTACTCCGCCTGGTATCTATATCTCCTGCCAAATCTGAGTCAACATAGCCTTGTACAGTAGTAGTAGAACCCCCAAAGTGTAAACACTTACTGGATGTGCCTCAAAAATATCTGAGAATCCATTTGACTGCATTCCAATGCTCAATACCAGGGTTACTCATATAACGGCTAACGACTCCCACTGCATGTGCAATATCTAGCCTAGTACATACCATAGCATACATTAAGCTCCCTACAGATGAAGCATAAGGTACCTTAGACATTTTAGTCTCTTCTTCTGGTGTCTAGGGACACATATCCTTAGTCAATTTCAAATGACCAGGCAAAGGTGTGCTGACAACTTTGGCATTTTCCATAGAGAAACGTTGCAACACCTTCTCAATATAATCAGCCTGAGATAGAGACAATTTCCTATTTTTCCTATCTCTACAAATTTTCATACCAAGGATTTGTTTTGCTGCCCCCAAATCCTTCATAGCAAAAGATTTTGCTAACTGTTGTTTCAACCCCTTAATGTGATCCATGTTAGACCCAGCTACAAGCATATCATCAACATATAAACATAAAATAATGTAGCTATCATCATCCAACCTCTTAAAATAAACACAATGGTCAGAATGACACTGACTATATCCATGCCCATTCATAAAAGTGTCAAATTTAATATACCATTACCGAGGTGCTTGCTTCAAGCCATATAAACTTTTCTGCAATCTGCACACCAAATTCTCCTTACCCTTGACCTCAAATCCTTGTGGCTGAACCATATATATTTCTTCATCCAAATCACCATGAAGAAAGACTGTTTTAACATCAAGCTACTCTAAATGCAAATCTTTAGTAGCCACAATACTTAAAACAATATGAATAGAAGTCATTTTAACAACTGGAGAAAATATCTCATCAAAATTAATACCATGTTTCTGTGCAAATCCTTTTACGACTAATCTAGCTTTAAATCTTTTCGTACCTCCATCCTCTTCTTTGATCCTGTAAACCCATTTATTCTATAAAGCCCTTTTACCTGCAGGTAACTTACATAAATCCCATGTCTGATTTTTCAGCAAAGAGTCCATTTCATCTGTCATTGCAGACTCCCACTGAAGCTTTGTATCCACCTGCACAGCTTCATTATAACATTTAGGTTCACCAGCATCTGTTAACAGAATAGAATACAAAGATGGAGAAAATCTTTCTGGAGGTCTACTTAGCCTTGTCAACCGTCTAACACTCACTGGGGTGTGTGGTATTTGTTGTTGCTGTTGTTGCGGAGCATAAGGAACTACTGGAATATGAACTTGTGGAGTATCATCTAGTACTACATAGTCATTTTCTTTCTTCTCATGCTGCAGCAACAGATCTTTGTACAATACTTTCTCATTGAATATGACATCCCTGCTTCTTACAATTTTATGATTTTCAAAATCCCAAAGCCTATAACCAAATTCATCAATGCCATACCCAACAAATACACATTTCTTTGACTTAGCTTCCAGCTTGGTTCTATTTTCAAAATCTATAAGTGCAAAAGCTTCACAACCAAAGGTTTTGAGAAAAGAATAACTCACCTTCTTACCACTCCATGCTTCCTTTGGAATACCACAGTCCAAAGGAGTAGAGGGGCCTCTATTGATTAAATAAACAGCAGTGTTCACTGCCTCTACCCACATATTTTTGGGCAGCCTAGCATGCAACCTCATACTCCCTACACGCTCCATTATTGTCCTATTCATGTGTTCAGCCACTCCATTTTCTTGTGGAGTCCTTGGTACAGTTTCTTGCCTACGAATACCATTAGAGGAACAATATTCTTCAAATTTTGTGCTGCAATACTCACCACCATTATCAGATCTGAGACATTTTAACTTTTTACCAGTCTCATTCTCAACCAAGCATTTCCATTTCTTAAAAGTTTGAAATACATCAGATTTCTGTCTAAGGAAATAAATCCATACTTTTCTTGTTGCATCATCTATAAATGTAACATAATACAGAGAGCCACCAAGGGAAGATACCTGAGCTGGTCCCCATACATCTGTATGCACAAGCTCTAATCTCTCATTTTTCTTTTCCTTCCCACTCTTCACAAAACTAACTCTCTTTTGTTTTTCATAAACACAACTTTCACAGAAATCCATATTGACACATTTCAGACCAGGTAAAACTTTCTTTGAATGAAGTAATTTCATACCTTTTTCACTCATGTGCCCGAGTCTGTTGTGCCACAGTGCTGTGTCAGAATCTACAACAATAGTTTGATGTTCTTCCTGCTCAACTGCAGCCACTGTTCCTAAACATTCATTATCTTCTGAAACAATTAAAGTAGAAGGAACAGTATGACCTGTACAAAGATATAAGGTGCCTACTTTCACACCTTTTGCTACTACTAAGGAACCTTTTGAAACCTTCCAATTTTTATCATTAAAAGTAACTGTGCAACCCTCATCACCCAGTTGCCCTGCTGAAATTAAATTCCTACTCAGCCTTGGAAAATGTCTTACCTCTTGTAGTAGCCAATGATTCCCATTCTGCAACTTAATCTTAATTTTTCCCTTTCCAACAATCTGACAGGGTTCATTATCTCCCAAATAAACTAGCCCAAAATCCCCTTGGACATAATCAACAAAATAACTTCTATGGGGTGTAGCATGAAATGAAGCCCCAGAATCTAAAACCCATGAATCATCAATACTTTCTAAGGACAAGAGCAAAGCATCCTCCTCAGATTTGTTACTTACCACATTTGCCTCCTTGTTTCCATCATTTTTTTCTCCTTGATCTTTCTTCCGAGACCAACAATCTTTCTTCTTATGACCTGGTTTTCCACAGTACCAGCAATCATTTGGCCCTTTAGATTTGGACCTCTTTCCCTTTGATTTTCCTCTTGATTTCCCATGATTTCTAGAGTTGTTTCCTCTATCTCTTGTTCTGCCTCTACTTTCTGTGTTCAATACACTACCCGATGTGGATGCCCCTGAGCTTTTCCTATGAATTTCCTCACTCAATATAACACCAATAACATCATCATACTTTAGGGTATTAGAACCAGAAATAGAATTACTAACAGCCATTACCAAGCCATTCCAGCTTTCTGGCAAAGAACACAAAATCAAGAGAGCCCTAACCTCTTCATCAAAAGTAATTTTAACTGAGGTTAATTGACTTGTAACTGTATTAAACTTATTCAAATGATCAGTAACTGATCCACCTTCTACCATTTTCATATTAAATAAACGCTTCATAAGAAATACCTTGTTTGAAGCTGAAGGCTTTTCATACAACTTCGCTAGGGTTTCCATCAGATCTTTAGCTGTCTTTGCTTCAGTAATATTGAATGCCACCGATTGTGCCAGGCATAGACGAATACTCCTCAGTTCCTTCCTATCCAAAATATCCCAATCCTCCTGAGACATTGATTGCTCTTTCTTGGCTACTCCCTCTAATGGCCACCATAGATCCTTCTGATAGAGATAATCCTCCATTTGCATCTTCCATAACTGGAAGTTCTGCCCATTAAACTTATCAACCTTCAACCTACCCTCGTCTGCCATTTCTCCCACTTAACTGAGAGACTCTCCCACTAACTCGTGAGACCTGCTTCAGAGAATAGATGAAAGAATGAATGAAATAACCTCACTCTGATACCACTTGTTAGGATTAACAAGGTAGAAATAACAATTATGTGCAAATATAACTAATATCAGAAAATAATAAACCACACATAATAGAACACAAGACACAGATTTAACGTGGTTCACCCAATCCCTAGGCTACGTCCACCAACAGTGAGTCCAATATTATTATTATCCAGTGATTACAACCTGATTACAATCCGTAATCCCTTACAGCCCAATTTTGCCGCAAGTACTAAAATCATACATCATAAAAAATCCTTAACCCTAAGCCATATTATACAATATTTTCCCGCTTTAGGGTTAGAATGAGTTATAAGTAGTCGGGCCAAATGGCCGAAAAAGTAGTACTTTCCTGGATAGTACTTTCCTGATTAGTCACCACAAGCTAACACTTATTCCCCTAGGGTTGGTCTGGCCCCTTTTAGATTTGAGATTATGTGGTGCTCCCACCCCTCCTTTAGGGACCAAGTGAAATCCTGGTGGGCCACTCCTATCAAAGGCACTACCATGTTCAAGATCACCTAGAAATTGGAAATCATCATAAAAGAAGTTAAAGGTTGGAGTAAACATAATTTTAGGGATCTCTTTAAGGAGAAGAAGGAGCTCATGGGGACCTTGGAATCCCTCCAAGCCCAACTAGCCATTGTTAATATCTACCCCTAGTTGTAGATGGAAGAAGAAAAGGCCAAACACAAGTGGTAAGAAGCTCTGAGAAGTGAAGAAATCTACTGGAAGCAATGCTCCAAGATCTAGTGGCTTTCTAAAGGGGACAGAAATACTGCCTTCTTCCATAGATATTCTAGCAATCACAAAAGAAGAAACACCATCAATGCAATTAGGGATGAAAGAGGAAATGAAGTTACTGAAAAGGAAAAATTTATGCAGGTCGTAGCCAACTACTTTAAAGGATTGTATTCTAATGATGGTCATTTTTGCCCTATTATTATGCAAAATCATCTCCTTGAACACATCCAATCTGTTGTTACTCACAGTGATAATGATCACCTTATTGAACATGTTTCTGATGAGGAAGTCAAAGATATGTTCTTTTCTATGGTTTCCTATAAAGCTTCAGGCCCCAATGGTTTCCCCTCGATGTTCTTTCAAGAATACTAGGATATTGTTGGATTAGATGTCTCCCGTGCTCCCAAAGATTTCTTCAGAACTGAGAGGCTGCTAAAGCATCATAACAAGACCTATATTTTGTTAGTCCCTAAGAATGAAAATCCCACCTCTATGTTGGATTTCAGACCTATCAGCCTTTGTAACACTTTTTATAAAATCCTCACTAAGATCCTAGTCAACAAAATGAATCCCCTCCTGGAAAAATTTATTAGTCCTACTCAAAAGGTCTTTGTTCCAAGAAGGTAGATCCTAGATGCAGCCATATCTACTCACGAAATCATCCACTCCATGGACAGGAGCAAAGCACTAGGTATGGCTTTCAAACTTGATATCTCTAAGGCTTATGATAAATTTAATTATTCCTTCCTCCATAAAATTCTTTGTAGAATGGTCTTTAATGAGAAAGTTATCTGCATTATTGAATAATGGATGCAAACTATTAGCTTCTACATTTTGGTCAATGGCTCCCCAGGTGGATTCTTTCAACCCAAAAAAGGTCTTCGGTAGGGTGACCCTCTCTCCCCCTATTTATTTATCATGGTGGCTGAGGTCCTCAATAGGCATCTAACTATGCTCTCTTCCACGGGAAGAATAAAAGGAATCAAACCTACTTCCACTCTACAGCAAGCTGTTCTAGAGCAATTTGTGGATGATACTTTCCTCTTTGGGTACTCATCGGTGTTTGAAGCTAGACAGTGAAAGTATCTTTTGGAGAACTATGCCTTAGCCTTGGGATAGTTTATAAACAATTAGAAAAGAAGACTCTTCTTCTTCAACACACCCATCAAGACCCAAACTAGAGAGCTTCAAATTTTGGGTTGTCAGTCAGCTTCACTCCCCTCTACCTACATAGGCCCCCCTCTCACTATCAAAGAGGTCTCTCAAGACTTCTAGAATTCCATCCTAGAAAGAACTCAAAAAAAACTTACTAGTTGGAAGGGGAACATCCTAAGCACTGCTGGTAAACTTTAGCTGGTTGCCTCTACTCTCCAAGGGATTCCTATTTACTTCCTATCCCTCTTCAAGATCAAGAACAACATGGATGACAGGCTTGAAAATATTTAGAGAACCTTTCTGTGGGCTGGCTTTGAAGAGAAGAGGAGGATGTCCCTGGTCAATTGGGAAACAATTTGCCTTCCTAAATGGCTGGGTAAATTGGGCCTTAGATGAATTGGCTTGCTGAATAGAGCCCTCACCATGAAAGTGGCTTGGAAGATAATTGAATGGAAATGAAATACCATCAAGGAAACCCTTATAGGATTTTGTTCTAGGATAATGACCTTCCCATTGGTTCCAAACTCTGGACTAAAATCTGTAAGTGCAAAACCATACTTTCTAAGGGGGTCTTCTAACAACTTGGGGATGGGAGATCCATCATATTTTGGCATGACTCATGGATAAAGAACTGCACCACCCTAGGAGGAAGGTTTGGTCCCCTCATGAACTACATCAGACCTACCCTTGGTAACAGAGTCTCTAACTACTTGTCTATTAGGAGCTGGAAGGATTTAGCTATTCTGGTCAGGGATAAACCTGAATTAAACCAAGTGGCTTATGAGCTTATGGAAATCCTGGAGAATGTCAGGATACCTAGAATTACTAGACAGGACTCAATTATCTAAGCTCCCACCCAAGTGGGCACATTCTCTGTTAAGTCTTCTTATAATCTTCTTATGAATGAGGAGAATAATCTAGAAGATTGGAGTAAGGTGTGGATCCCACAACTTACTCCGAAAATCAATTTCTTCTAGTGGATGCTTATGCACAGTAAAGTTTTAACTCAGGACAACCTCATAAGAAGAGGATTCTCTCTTGCTAGCATATGTGTCCTATGCAAAAAGGAAGAGGAAACTGTGGATCACCTGTTCATACACTATGAGTACTCTGCTACTATATGGTAGGGAATTACTAAAAAATTGGGGGTCCCCTGGGTTATGGGGAAGGATGTTCACCAATTCACTAGTTGGTGATCCCCTCTAATCATCCTCTCCTCCATCTCCTGTGGTGGCTTCTTCCTCCACACATATGATGGACTATTTGGAAAGAAAGGAACAAAAAGATATTTAGGGAGACCAGGTCCCTACATGAGGCCTCTCTCCATCTGGGCACCAAGCTCCTATGTGAGAATGCTAGCTCAGCTAATTGGAAACTCCCCTTGGCACCCCCCTCTACCTGGGAAATCAAAATGGCAGATAAATGGAATTTATTGACTGGCTTCAGTAGGTTTGACAACTCCAGGTTAATGGCTCAAAATGCTACTCGGTGAGTTTCCCCACCCATGGGCTGGACCAAACTAAATGTTGATGGTGTGGCTAATAACCTCACCCAGAGTAGGGGTGGGTGCTAAGAGACCATAATGGTGATTACCTATTGGCTTACCCTGGGCCACTCAAAAATAATACCGTTAATCAAGCTAAAGGAACAAATCTCCTTTAGGGTTTAAAATTTTCCATTGCTATGAATATCAAAATATTGATGATCGAGGGGGACTCCAAAGTGATTGTTGAGGCCATAAAAAAAGGGTCAAGTGTGGGATGGTAGGTGAACACCATAATAGGGGAAATTTGGGAGCTACTTAACAATCTCCAAATCATGACTATATCCCATACTTACAGGGAAGGTAATGTCATGGTAGATTCTCTAGCTTCCATTGGGCTCAAGAAAGCTAGGCTGGTTAATTTGGAGTGGTCAGTGAGTTATCAAAGGAGACCCAGTGGCTGGTTGGGAGGGAAAGACACATGATCAACAATGTTTGAAATGAGCCAAGTTGTTGCCAATTTTTTTCAGGGCCCCACCTTTTGTTCATGCTGGCTTAATTTGATGATTAATATAGTGATGACTATGTATGCACAAAACTCCATAAAAGTTCATAATTTCCTTTTGCATAAGTACGTGTGGAGAGATAGCTATCTGCATCACTAGGTAATCTCAATTACCAAGGACACTAAGGGCAAATTCATCTTAATTTCTAATTATTACGCCTGGAGATCTACTGGATTTTTCTATAAAGAGCTCGATTGCCCAAAAATCACCCAACTCTTGCCTCTTATGAACAATATTCTCTTAAAATGGTTATTTCAAAAAGACCTGGCCTTTACATCGGTTTACGAAGCTCAGCTCTACAACTTCCAAAGGGTTCTTGTGGTGGAAACTGGTCTGGTTTCCATGGGAGAAAAAATGTTGCACATTGAGCCAAACAAGATCAAAGAGGAGTTCTCATCTAATCCCCTAGTGACCCACTACTATAAAGATAGCGGCATCTAGGGTTTCATGGAAAGAATGAAGGGAAGCCACAATGAGCAAATCTCCAAGCAATTCATGTCCTCATGGGATAACAAGAAGGTGTCAGTTGGGGGCTTGCACTTTTATCTAAACAAAGAGGTCATTGCTAAGGCTAAGGGGCTATCTATGGAGGGTAGGAAGTATAAAAAGAGCAGCCAAATGCTAGACTTAACCAGTCTAAACTAGTTCTTCAGGGCAAGAGAGAAACCTATTAAAAAGTCTAGTGGCTTTAACCGCGAGAAGCTCCTTGAATTTTGGCCCAAGGTATGTCATATAATCATTAAATACTTCACCCTCGAAGGTAAATTCACTATTTTTTAATACTATCACTTGTCGCTCCTCAACCATATTAGGAAGAGATACCTCATTTCCATCCCCTTCTATCTCCTTCACTCGATTGAAAGCACCATCTTGGGCATTAAGGAGAGAAAAAATATTGAGAAGTCAGTCCCTATCTTTCACCAGGGCCTTTTACTCTACCTCTACAACTTCCATAAAGCCATTTGCTCTCCACTCCAGCCTCCCCTTTTCATTAAGGAGTTAACCCAAGAAGTCTCCCCTTCAGAAGCCAACAACCCCACCTTGTCCCCCTCCCAGTCCTTAGAGGAAATCTAGGAGACTGACCATGTCCCCCAGGAAGGTAAAAGCCACAAAAGGTGTGTGAGGAACCCCTTTAAAATGGGGGATGATCTTGATGAATCCCATGTCTCTGAGTCAATGGAAGTGAAGGATAAGATGGGGTTTGACAACACCCTTGAAACTAAGAGGAAGCCTAGAAAATAGAAAAATTTGGACAGCCAAGTTGAGCTTGAGGTGGATTTGGGGAGTACTATCTAGTGATCTAATGAGATTGCCAAGGAGAAATGCAGAAGAATTCTTAGGGAAATGGCTTTAGAGGACAAGTCTTGGTCAAAGGATATGGACACCTCTACTTCCTCTAGTTTGATTGAGGGATCCTTGGCTAAACACTTAAACTCACCTAGTTATGGCAATGGTCCCCCCTTAAATCCCCCACCGGAGATGGAGGATAAGCCTCCCAGCAATACCCCACCCCCGCTCTCTCCTCACACCGAGTAGGATAAATCCCCTCACATTGAGCACACTACAGTGGTGACAAAGGAGAGTGACAAGGTTAAAGGATCCCTCAAGAAGAAGTTCAATGAGCTAGATATGGAGATCCTTGGCCTCAAACAGGACATGAGAGAGATCAAAGCCTGGGTTGCTAATTCGAACAAGTTTTCCCTCAAGGTCATGCACACTTCAGCTATGACCCTGCACAACATATAGGAGAAGATGGATGGTGATAAACTGGAAGCCAACAAGGATAACAAAGACCTATTCCTATTCCTACAAGAAGAGTGGGCCACGGCCCTAATGTCCAAATGTCTAGGTGGGAGATCCTAGCTGATGTGATCCATGAGGTGTTTGTGCTGGCATGGGCCTATTAGTCCTAGGTCCCCTTTTTTGATTTCCTTTTTTTTGGTTAAGTTCTTAAAACACTGGTTTAGCCCTGTGTGGCTTGTTATTGTTAATATTATGTCTACTTACTGGTTATGCTACTTTGGTTCACTTTTTTTGAAAAGGACCTTCATGTTTTTTTTTTATAGAGGCAAACTAGACAATTTAGTTTGTGCTAACTTTCTTCTATTAAACTGCTATGTGACTAGTGCTATTAATATGTTGTTAATGTGCTTCTAGTCTTATTGTACCACAAGCTAGCACCCTCTTGCTACTTTTTTCTATCAAAAACAAAGTGGTATCTTGAGCACAAGTTGAGTGAACATTCAAGAAATTAACAAAATTTCCAATACAAGAATTTGTAGAGTATATTAGATAAGGTCAAAGAATAGCAAATTGATTGAAGGAGTTTTTTTTTACCTACCAATCTGTAACAAAACATAGTATTGGAAGGATAGAAGATTGAATTTAGTCGCCACCGCTAAGTTGAGAAATGACAAAGAAGTGATCGTTGACAAGGCAGAAATCATCATAGACTTTGAAATCACTATCAACAAATTAAATTATTGGTTGCCAAGCCACCATGAAGGAGTATTTTGCTAACTGTATTCACTACTAGAGAAAAAGGAATATCCCCCAGACCTAAACTAAAACCAAGGAAATTGAGAGATCGCGGTTAGTATGAAAAAATACCATAAGAGAGGGTTAACAAAAGTTAAGAATTCCTAGTTTTATAGTGGAAGGTTGCAGCCTTGTACGCTATTTTATGGTGATCGATGTCATCAAATAAAGGATTGTCTCAAACCCATAAAAGAGATCTAAACTAAACACATTCAATACAATTATTGGAGATTATATTTTGTAGTTGAGATGATTCTATTGATTCATGATTCCCTAGTTATGGTTTGGTGTGTGTTTTATAGATGACTATATTATTTTTGTCTAAAGTATGGTTTCAAGAAGTTTTCAATCTATAATTCCAATATTTTCTAGTAAGAATATGATAAATAGGGTTTTAGAATGAAGTTGAAACTCAATTTATATGATTTATTAGACATAGTTTAAAATAGTTATACTGAATCAGAAGATGAGTTTTCTTTGAGTCTAGATGATAAGAAAAAGCTTGATGAAAAAAGGCAAAATAATAGAAGGGATTTGCATATGACTAGAAAGGTTCTAGATGATTTAGTTTTTGGAATAATTAAGCTAGCTATTACAACCAAGAAAGCATGGGACATTCTAGAGATAACATGTCAAGGTATAAGTAAGGTAAAAAGTATCAAATTACAAGCACTTAGGATAGAGTTTTAAAATAAACAAATGAAATATTTTGAATCATTAGATTAAATTTTCAAATCATTTTATTGATTTTTTTAATCAAATAAGGATAAATGGTGATGAGATAATAGATAAAAAGTTTGTAGAAAAATTCTTAAGAAGTTTGCCTATTAAGTTTGATAATATTCTGGTGATAATTGAGGAATCTAAGGATTTGTCGACATTATCTATAGTTGAGTTGTTTGGGTCATTAAAAAATCATGAAGACATGTTGACCAAGTGTAATAATACTTTATAGGAGAATTATTTTAAGGAACATATAACATTTGGCAAAGGACAAAAAATAGTAAATCTAGGATATAAAGGAAGAGGAAGAGGAAAATATAATTAACAAAGAGAAGAAAGGAGTCCAAATCTGGGAGGAAAGAGAAATAAAAGTTTTAACTTAAGGGGATGCAATCAAAATTAGGCATCACAAAGGTATGACATATTAAATATTCAATATTATTATTGCAAGAAGTATGGTCATTTTGCAAATGAATGTCGAAATAAACAAGTAGAAATAGGGAAGCAAAATGTATTTTTCTAAAAGTAGCTCAGGGGCATTAATAATTATATTTCATGTAGCTCAAGAGAGATCAAATAACTCTTGGCTCCTAAATAGTGGTTGTAGAAATCATTTATGACAAGAAATAGAAACATTTTTAAAACCTTGGATAATTCTATCAAATGATAAGGTTGGGCAATGATAACATCGTAGAAATCATGGGAAAAGGTACAATCAATATGGTAAAAAATCTTGGTAAGAAGTCTATTCCTGATGTTTATTTTATACCTAGTTTGAAGCATAATCTTATAAGTGCAGGACTTCTTGTACAAAAAGGTTATAGAGTTGTAGTTTAGAATAATTTTTGCACTATACTTTATGATCTTCCTTAACATGGTGATTGCCAAGGTTGAAATGACAAATAAATTAATGTTCTCACTTCAAATGAAGAGAAATATGGTGGAGGATATTGAGTCAAGTTTTAAGGCAACATATCAAGATCAAGCATGGACTTATAACTTGAGACATAGTCATCAAAATTTGAAGGATTGTGTTTATTGAAAAGAAAGGAAATGATAAGTAGTTTAACCCCTATTGAAGTACCATTTAGCTCATGTGAAATTTGTATTTTGGCTAAGAAACATTAAGAAAATTTTCAAAAATAGATGTCATATAGAGCATGGGAGCCTTTTGAAATTTTGCATAGAGATTTATGCATGGTCCAATGCAAATAGCATCACTAGTGGGGAGCATTTATTTTGTGACATTCATTGATGATTTTAGTAGGAAAATATGGGTCTATTTTCTTAAATATAAATATGAAACATTTGGAAAGTTCAAGGCATTCAAAGAATTGGTTGATAAAAAGAGTGTCCTATCCATCAAGGTATTGAGATCAGATAGAGGAGGAGAATACAAATCAAATATTTTTTTAGATTATTGTAGACATCGTGGAAAAAGAAGTAGTTTCGTACAAGTTACACACCATGGAAGAATAGTGTTGCAGAAAGAAAGAATCAAACAATAATGGAGATGGAAAGGAGAATGTTGAAAGGAAAGATTATACCTAATGATTATTGGGTTGAAGTAGTTGATTGTGCAGTTTATATCTTGAATAGGAGTCCAACAAAGATTGTCAAAGACAAGATTCTACAACAAGCATGGAGTAGTAAGTATAATAGTGTTTCTTATTTTAGAATATTTGGTTGTATTACATATGCACATGATCCAAAGGAAAAAAGAAGTAATTTGGATGATAAAATTGAAAAATATATCTTTATTGGTAATGATGAAGGCTTAATTAATAATGAGTTATGGGTAGTCAACGAAATAGAGGCAATTCACAATCAAAAGAAAAATCCTCTTTATTTTCTAAATTATCCATGTTTGTCTATCAAATGGGAAACAATATAGGGATTTCTTGATAAGGTATAACCACTAGCCAAACCTGCAACATGGTGTATGCAAACTTAAAATTAGGAGTTGATAGACATTAAATTTAATATATTTTAATAATAATAATAATAATAAGTTGTAAAATTGTCTCTATCAAGAGTTTCCAATGCCAAGCAAAAGAAAAGAAAAGAAATATCACTTTAACAATCATAACTATCTCAAATAAATCTTCACAGTCAATGATAATGCATATTTTATTACGTTGTATATTTAGTTAAGATTATGGAGATTAGTGATAGGAAACATAGTTATCAAATTTTTTAAGTTATTTTATTATTTTTGAAGTTTTGATAGAATTATTTATTTATTTATTAAATGTAGTATTGTCATATAATGTGTATACTAATATTTATTGGATTGTTAAGTTTTCTTACATATAAGAGTGAAAATTACTAATGTGAATAAAATATTAAAAAATAATGCATATTATACTTTGAATATTTTAAAAAGATTTATTTATGATGTTTATTATATTTATATATAAGTCTAATATCATACAATCTTATGTGATTTCCCAATCAGTTTTAGATCACAAATTATTTTTATAGACTTATATTAACTTAATAAATATTCATTTGTTATAAAAATGCATAATTTGATATTCTTAATATTATACATTAGATATAGCACTTTATTATTTCAAAATAAAAAAATAATGGATCTTTGCAATGTCTCTTAACTTTGTTTTAATATATTTTGAATAAATAAATTTCATATAATTAATTTCAAATAAAAGTTGTGGTAAGATGTAATAGAAAATGTTTAAATGAAAAAGAGAATTATAATATATTAATTAAATATTCTATATTGTTATCTTCTTTACATCATATGGTTGACATATGTGGACCTTGAAGTAAAGTAAGTATCTAATATTAAATTGGAATATAGCAATGATAGTTTGAAAACTCAAATTCTAACATTTTTATTTATGGATTGAAATATATATTCAAAATCATATTTCACAGGTATGATCTCTTTTTTTAAATATGATCCTATCATTTTCATCTTAACCTAAAAGAAAGTTCTCTTTGGCTTAAAGTTTGGATGTACTGTTGAGAAAAATATATATTCCTACATCAAAAGACTTATTGAACATAACAAAAATTGTAGAAGAACCAATACCAAAATCAGAAAGGAATTTATATTCCATTTCAATTCATTCATCTAGAGATATAATAGTAGAGATTGAGATACTCATCATTGATCGAATTATTATACCACTATTTTCAACTTATGTGCAAACAAGAAAATATGATGTATAAGGTACATAAAGTGTAGTGACTACTATTGGACATTAGGTCAAAAAAGGCATAAAAATAAGGAGAGACCTTAAGGATAAAGTACCTAAATTAGTATCATAGATCTGACATATAGTTGCTCCTCTTTAGGATATAGGCGGACCAATCACTCCATTAGTACTGTCTCATAGGGAACCTTCTTCCTGAAATAACATGAAGTGTCCATGTATATCTAAAAAGAGATAGTTTATTAATCATGAAACAAATATGTTTCCAACTCTTTGCTAAGGAGAATATAATTAATAAAAATTGACTAGTCAACTTATTCTATTAGAATGAATAACAATATTTAGAAATAGAGACAGAGAGGAAAGCCAGACTAGCAAAAAGAAAGAAAAATAATGGCACCTCTCAGGAGGAACCAGTGCCCAAAACCAATAGATTCTAGAAGAAGAACAACCAACTCCCAACCCAGATACTAAGAATCCCAAGGAAGTGGAGAAGCCGAAGCTGATTCAGCTTGAAGAGACTAGCAGAGCCCCCACCCCTCTTTTGGATCCGGATTTGGAAGTAGCCAATAAGCAAGAATCAAAGGAAGAAAATAAGAATGAAGCTCAGATTGAAGGATGTGACTCATTCTCAGGCACCATCTTTGTCTCCCTAGTCCTAGAGTCCATTGCCCCCCTACGGTAGGTATGAACAACTCTGCTCCGAGCTCAAAGTTGCAGGAATCTGGGAAGTACCAACAAATTGAGGACCTGATGGTCTCAACTTCCCCAAACCAATTCAACATCATGCTAGAGCTCTTCACTAAGCATAAGGAAGATAAGGTGGGATGGATCTTAGTTCACAAGAAGAAGAAATCAAGTAGCAGAGATCCATCTCCAGTTTCCCCAGTAGCCACAAGAAGCAGGAAAAAGGAAGAGGGAAGGGGTAGAAACTACACCCCAAAAAGAAAAAGGACAAGCCATAAAAGGCAAGTAGAAGTGCGCCTGAAAAAAATGGATGGAAACTAGGTTTCTATCCAAGCTTACAGCACCCCCACAAAGAAATGAAAGTCATCTCTTGGAAAATTTGTAGGATAAATAGCTCACACAAGCAAGACATCATCAGAAATATGATAAGAGATCATATACCTAACATTTTCTTAATCCAAGAAACTAAATTGTAGAAGGATAAGTTAGAGAAAATTAAATTCAGCAAAGCTATGAATAACAGAGCTACTAGCTTAGAGGGAGCTTCTAGGGGCCTTATCACTATGTGGAACTTGCATCACCTCAGAGCTGATGTCATCTACGAAGGAGTTAACCTACTTCTCATGCATTTTACTAGAATAAAAGATGGTGATAGTTGGTTTATTTTGAATATTTATGCTCCTAATTCAAAAAGAGATAGAAAGACCTACTAGAATAAGATCAAATCCACCATCGCCCCTCTTAACTAGACTAAAGGTATCATTATGGGAGACTTCAACACCCCACTTAAAGAAGGGGAAAAAAAGGGAGGAATAGTACCTAATTCTGAAACCATACAAGACTTAATGGACTTCATCAATGACCTGGTTTTGCTGGATTCAAATCTTCAAGGTGCTGACTTCACCTGGTCTAATAGGAGGATTGGTTTGGACTATATTCAAGTTCATTTGGATAGGGCCATGTACTCACCGGACTGGCTGAACAACTATAGTCTCAACCTCTCTGCCCTGGTTCATGTTGGCTCAGACCACTCCTCCATCTTGCTTTCCCTAGATCAGACTGACAAGAAAAGGAACTTTCCCTTCAGATTTGAAAAGATGTGGGTTTCCCATCCTAACTTTCTCAATAAAATCAAAGAGTGGTGGAACATAGACGTTGAAGGCATAGCCATGTTTAGAGTGGCAAAAAAGTTAAGGAATATCAAAAGTAATGTTAAAAATTGGAACAAAGAGGAATTCGGTCACATCTTTACCTCTAAAGATAAGACTCTCAATGAACTTAACTATATTCAAGCTAAAATCTAGAATCAGGGCTATGATGAAGAAAGATTGCAAAAAGAAAAAGCCATCCTTTCATATTACCATAATATTATTGGGCAGGAGGAAACCTTCTAGAAGTAGAGGATGAGATCCATCTCGCTCTGGGAAGGGGACCCCAATACTCATGTTTTCCACATTTCCACTATGAGACATAGAGCTGCTAACAGGATTAGTAGAATCAAGAAGGGAGACCAAGATCTTAAGGAGGATAAGGATATAGTGGATGAGGCAATTACTTATTTTTCTCAGCTCCTCTCAAAAGATCAGGGGATATCTGAACAAGACCAAGGCTATCTCCTTGATAATATACCGAGAATCATCACTGAAAATCAAAATAAAGACTTATGCTCTATCCCGGACATGACTGAGGTCAAGAAAGCTCTAGAATCTCTTCCAAGAGACAAATCCCTTGGTCTGGATGGCTTCCCTATGTTCTTCTTTCACCTTTATTGGGAGGTGGTGAAAAGCAATGTGGTTCAAGTTGTGCAAGAATTTTTTGGTTCGAAGAACCTCTTCAAAGAACTCAATGCCACCTTCCTGGTGCTAATTCCCAAGACTTCTAGAGTAGACTCTTTTGGTCAATTCAGACCTATAAGCCTTTGCAATTCCTTCCTTAAGATCATCTCCAATGTTATCACCTCCAGGATTCTTAGAGTCCTCCCTTCTTTGATCTCATAGAAGCAATCTGGCTTTGTGCCTGGTAGAGAGATCCTGGACTCCATAATGATGGTGCATGAAGTTATTCAATTGCTTGAAGAAGGAAAAAGGGAAGGCTTTCTTCTCAAGCTTGACCTCTCCAAGGCCTATGACCAGGTGGACTGGCAATTTCTTCTCATAGTTCTTGAAGCTTTTGGTTTCAATTCCCACACCTGCAAGCTTCTCTTTCAAATCATCTCGACCCCATCCTTGGTGGTAATGATTAATGGATCCTTGTCTTCCTTCTTCAAACCTTTCAGGAGCTTGAGACAAGGGGACCCTCTCTCCCTAATTCTCTTCATCATTCTTGCTGAGTGCCTGGAGAGACTTTTCTCAGATTCTAAAATGAACAAGGACCTGAAAGGCATCAATCCCTCATCTGGTGACATAGTCTTTACACACCAGCAATTCATGGATGATACCATTCTTAGAGGTGAGGCTTTGGTGGGAGAAGCTAGAGTGGTGAAGGATATTCTTAACAACTATACCAGGGCTACTGGCCAAACTATCAACTAGAATAAAAGTGCTCTTTTCTTCATCAACACCCCTGAAGCAAGATAGAGGAAAATTGCTCAAATAATGGGATGTGGCATTGACACTTTACCTTCTACCTATTTGGGGCTTCCCTTAGGTGTCAAACCTCCAAATTCTTTTTGGAACAAACTGATACATAAATTTAACAGGAAGCTTGTCCATTGGAAAGGGGTCATCCTTAGTCAAGCAAGTAAGATCCAACTAGTTAAGGCCACTTTATAGAATCTTCTCACCTATGCCTTAAGCCTCTTCCATATCCTAACTAAAGCCATAGAAGCCATGGAAAGAATCTAGCAAATATTCCTATGGTCTGGCACTGAGGACCACAAGCGCATTCCCCTAATTTCCTAGGAGAAAGTGTGCTGACCAAAAACTATCAGTGGCCTTGGCTTAAGGAAATTGAGACCTTTCAACAAAGCCCTCCAAGCCAAATAGATTTGGAGAATTTTCAATAGCATCAGAGAATGGAGGGATACCTTTGAAGAAAACTACCTCTTTCATAACTCACTCAATAGGTTCTTTGAAGAGGCGAATTCCCCCAAAGGTTCTGTCATCTGCAATGGTCTTCTTGCCACCAAAGAGCTTGCTAAATCTAGGGCAAAGTGGAAAATTGGAGATGGCCACTTTGTCAATTTTTGGAATGATAACTGGCTTCAGATGGGAAGCCTAAGAAATATTGATACTCTAAACACCTAGAGATTCATCTGCTCTCAAACCTATAGGACTTAGGTCTGCAATAATAGAAGGGATGACAAATGGGTAGATCTCACTCAAATTTCTCAAGACCTGTCTCCTCTGATGACTGCTCTCAATGCGGTCACTCTATCTCCCAAGTGGGACAATATTATCTGGAAGGATTCTTTGGATGGGAACTATACTATGGCTTTGGCCTATTCTTCATTGACCACTCATATCCATGACTTGAATCTGCTATGGGCCAACACTTGGATTCCTGGTCTCACACCCAAAATCAATGTCTTTTTATGGCTCCTGCTTCAGAACCCTATCCTCACGGTGGATAATCTCACCAAGCATGGGTTCCAGTTTACTACCAAATGCGTTCTCTGCAAATGTCAAGAGAATTTTGTGGATCACCTCTTCATCCATTGCTCCTTTGTTAGTCAAATCTGGCAACTCCTCTTTTCGGCCCTACATCTCTCATGGTGTTTCCCCCTATCTTTCAATGATCTCTTCTCCCAATGGGTCTTCAAAAGGTTTGATCAAGACTTCAGATTACTCTGTACCTAGATTCTTCCTCATTTTTGTTGGGGGGTCTGGAAGGAGCACAATAATTGTATCTTTCATGACTGTTCCTCTCCTTCTAAAATTATCTTTGAAAAAGTCATTCATGTTGTTAAGGAGAATTTCCTCTACTATGGAAGATATAACCCTCTTATAGGAAAGGCTCGGGCTACTACTCAGGAAAAAAGATAGAACTGTGTGTAGAATAGTCCCTCAATTGGTTGGACCAAAGCCAACTTTAACGGTGCAGTGAAAGGGAACCCTAGTCTTGCAGGCAGTAGAGGAATAATTAGAAATAGCTTCAGCATTGGCACTGCGGTCATCAGTCTCCCCTTGGATGCTCAGACGAAGCACTATGTTGAAGCCTGCGCGGCTCTTCAAGTCACCAAACTTGCTAAAGAATGGGGGGTTAAGTGGCTTTGGTTGGAAGGTGATTCGATGAAAATTATCAATTGCCTCAACCTTCCTCACCCTCCCTCTTGGACTATAGCCAACATTATAGCCAAAACTCGGGCCATCCTTAATTCCTTTGAGAAGGTGTTCATCACCCATGTGTATAGGGAAGCCAATGGAGTGGCAGATTGGTTTGCCAACTTGGCTGTCATGAAGGATGCTAAGATGACTTGGAATAATGGTGATGACTTTCCCAAAGAAGTGAAGAGTATCCTTGAAAAGGAACAACTCCAGTGTACATAAGGAAAAATATTACAAACTTAACTCCTTGTTTGGTGGGAGGGTGTGGCTTCTTTTTGTTTACTTCTCTTGCCCTCGTCCTTTCTTTTGTTCATCTTTTGGGCAGTGCCCTAGCTATCTCTCACCTAGCCTACTCTATGTGGCTGTGGTTTTTCAGCCCTGGACTTAACGTGGACTATCTCATGTATGTTTATGCTCTAATCTTGTGGGTTTCAGGCACCCTCTAAAACCTATTTTACTTAATCAAAAACAATATTTAGAAACAATTTGATCAATACAGGATAAAGGAAGCAAGGAAATCTAAGATATATAGTGTGGAATTTAAGTGTTGACACAATACTTTATTTAAGAATATATTGATCATCATAATAAGGTAATAGATCCTAATTATTTTAAATATTATTTGAAGTTTCTCCTAACTCAAGACTCAAGAAAAAAATCAACTTGAAATATTTAGAAAATAGAATTATGTAGAAAGTGATGATCATAAGTTGTGAAAAGAATTCATCTAAGAGGAAATCCAAATGTAACACTTTCTCAGTTTCCATTAGACATTGAAATTTGGCCACTCTTTTGCAAAAGAGACAAAAATGGGTTGAATCTTACATTGTTGGCAACCATAGATGCTAGTAATAGGGAAGTAGAAAAGGATAAACCAATTATTAAATATTTCTCAAATGGAGAGGAGTCTAAGTGTGGATAATTTTAAATCTAAATTTTGAATTTACCATTACAATATCTTTTAAAATTTCATGCTAGCAATGCGAAATTTTGTGAAAAATAATTTACTTAGTTTTTATAAAGGATTGTTATATTTAGAATTTGTGTCATCAATTAAGGTGTAGGAATAACTAATTTATGCAAATATTAAACATTAATAAAATTATTATGCCTATCAAATATTGCTCTATGTATATCGATTACCTTTATAAAAAGGGTTATGAATATAGTGTCTAAATATTGTATTTAAATAAGATTTCTATTTATATTAAGTTTTATATGTGAGCATAGATTGGTGCAACAATTTTACAAAAGCTACAGATTGGCTAGATAAGCATTCTAGTAAGTTTTCATTGCAAGATCTAGTCTAGATTTGAAGATATTAATATTTTCATTTTTTAAGACGCTTAAGATATTTTAGTAGTCAATTTTGAATATAGTAGAGGATACTAAATGAATTAAAAGTGTTTATAAAAATCATAGCCAATTATATCTTCATAGATCATGTCATGTTCTTTTTTATGCTTAAAACAATTTATCAATCAGACTCCCAGTTCAAAAGTTACGGCCTCTGGAAGTTGTCTCTTGAAATAGAAAATATAAAAATATGTTGGACATATAAATGAGTTGTAAAATGGAATTAAACATGTTGGTGTGTGCTTTGACAAATCATGTTAAATATTTGATTGCATATAAGATGAGCACCACTTTTTAGGTATTTTTTTATCTAATGGCTTTGTCATACCATTTCAAATTATATTTGTTGAGTTGTCTCGCAATCTCTATTGTTGATACTCTTGTAAAAAACTTTCTCTAAAAGTATATTGTAATCTATTTTTTTATTTTTGAATAATATATTAGGTGGCTTTTGGAGTGCATATTTTTTCTCCTAAAAGGGTTTTTCTCCATGTAAATCAATGTGCTATGGTACACGTATTATTTATGTTTATTTCTATAATTTTTTTGTAACTATTGTATTTAGATATGAGAAAGAAATTGTATAACCCTTATCTCAAGGCTAGTGTACAAAGTTGTAATGCTACTTAAATTTCCTTACAAGTTATTTCAATTCTTGATCACCTTTGCTTTGAATGGTGCATTGTTGAGATTTTTTTGAACTAATCCAAATTTGAGTGGGAGTTTGTGTAGAAGATATATTGTGATCCTGCTGCAAGAATTTTTAGATCTAAAGTTTATTTTTTATTTAAGGTACAAACTAGTTTTATAAGGACCAGAAACCCAAATCTAAAATTACAAAAAAAACCCATAAATGAACATTCTGCAACCAATAGATAAACAAATGTGAACCAACCAATAGACAAAAGACACAAAAATAGGGGAACAAAACCTCAAAGGACTACAGGGAATTTACTAGGTCAGCATTATTCCTAAGAATATCCTCATGAATACTCCTAACCTTATTGATAAGACTATTAATAGGAGTAGCGCTCTTATCTTTACTTTGAAGTCTCTTAGTCAGACCAAGTACCGTGTCTTTATCCAAATCACCAATAGCAACAACCATGACCTCATTCAAACCATTCTCTCTACGATGACCACCTTTGGATAATTTGATGCTCACAAAAGGAGAGGTGAGAGAACCTTTAGAAAGAGCCTAAAGTACCTCTGCTTGTTCATTTAATTTCATAAGCCCCTCATCTGAATTGTACTTTTTTGTTTTACTAACAGGTAGCACATCCTTGACTTTTTCCTACAATGTATTGAGAGTACCTTCCACACTATTGATATATTTTTCATGATCTTCCTTGAGCTCACTAATGCCTTTAGCCAAGGTCTGAGTACTAGTTATTATGTTATCTAATTTAGGGTTACTCGGAGAAGGGTTTTCCTTAAGAGTCGTGATCTCCTCAATGATCTAATTAAGCATAGTTTGTTGGCTATCCATAAAATCCTTCACCGGGATGTAAAGTTTTCTAAGGAGAATAGAGGTGGATAATTTTTTTGGAAATGATCTTGAGATGTGGAATTTGAATATGGAAAATTTATTAAAAAAATGAGACCTATGAGATGTTGTTAATGATAATTTCTTGAGACCTTTAGATTGAACTGAGGATTTTAAATATAATGTTATGGATTGTAAAGCTAAGGATCTAATAAAATTTGTCTAGAAAAATATATTTTAATCAATGTCCATAAATAAACCCTTGCAAGTAAATTATGGAAGAAGCTTGGTGAGATGTATCAAGATGAATTTTTGTTGAATAATATTTTTTGGAGGGATAAATTATATTCTTTGAGAATGGAAGAGGTTGGAAGAATTAATGACTACATAGAAGCATTCAGTATGTTCTTGGACCAAATGGCATCTATTTCTATCAAGATGGATGAGGAAGAGAAATGTTAGATATTTCTTTTTTCTTTGCTTGATTCATGAGATACTCTTGTTATGACCATCAATAATACTTCTAGTATTTTGAAGGCTTAATATCTAGAAGGTTCCTTTCTTTATGAAGAAATGAGGATGAAAGTATATGTCAATGCTAAGGAGGCCCTACCTATTCATGAAAAACCTAAGGGAAAATGAAAGAAGAATGAGAAGCATAATAAATCCAAATCTAGAGGGAGATCTGAATCTCTTGGAAAGTCCAAAGTTATTTTTTAGAATTATAGTAAACTTGGATACATCCATAAGGATGGTAAACGAGAAAAGAAAAAGAGAGAGTAAATTTGATTCTAATTATAATTATAATAAGAAAGATGGTGATGGATTTATTGTAGCTTTAGAAACTCATACAAGTAATGATGCATGGTTAACCAACTCAAGCACTTCTCCTAATATCACCTCTAATAAGATTAGTTTTCTAAACAAGAAGAATTGGAGGATGATTCTTATTTAGATATTGTTTGTTGAGGTAAAGTCAGAATCAAGTTTTCTAGTGGAAGAATGGGAAGAATTAATGGTGTGTTGTATCTCCCTAAACTAGAACAAAATATATTATCTATGAGAAAACTAATAGATTTAGGTATGCAGGTAGTATTTTCTAATACAATATGCAAAATGGTGAGAGGTAATATGATGATTGCTAGAAATTTCATAATAAACACATTGTATAAGCTATATTCATACACTATTGAGCATAGTATTACTTTTATGATGACCAAATCTATGGAGAATTTGTTGGAAAAGGTGAGGGTTTCAGATTCAGTAGATGGTCTTAGATTTTGGTGCTTAAGTGTATTTTTTATTCTGACTCAAAGTTACCTATGGATAGGTCTATTTTATGGCACTAGAGACTTGTCCATACTACAAAAAAAAAGGGCTCAAGACCTTGAAAAATAAAAACCTTGTTAAAGGTTTGAATGATTATAATCTTGATTTTGAATTTTGTGAGCGTTGTATTTATGGATTTCAAAAACTTGTTTATCTTTACATAATTTCTCATAAATCTTGTGGTGTGTTGGATCCTATTCATTTTTATGTGTTTGGTCTTATAGATGTTCCTTTCATTTTAAAATCCACTTACTATGTTTCATTCATTGATGACTATAGTAGAAGGACATGGATATATTTTATAAAGACTAAATTTGATGTTTTTAGTTCATGTAAAGATTTTTTTTTTTTAAATAATTGTAAATTAGAAGGAAAATAAAATGTTTTAGGACTTGTCATGGTGGTGAGTTGAGGAATATTCATTTGTATGATACTGAAACTCATGAATTGTTAAATTTTACTCTCCAAATTTTGAGATTCAATAATGGGATGGGCATACATTTGATGATACATACAAACAAATGAATTCTTATGTTTTTACTTAGAAATTTTCTTTATTTTTTCAATAGAGTAATCAACATGGATTTTGCAAGATGAAATAAAAAACTCTCTTATTTAGATGAAAATTTGGGAGGATAAGATATGTATGTATTAGACAATTGGGGAAGGGATGTTGACAAATGAGGAAGTTGGAAACCTAAACCTTCTATAGAAATGTGTGATGTGGATTCTAATGAGCCTGAATAGTATCTTGCATACATCCTAAAGTATGTCAATTGTATCCATGTTTATAAATGATTTTAAAATTAATTCCATATTTTTTTTTCCAAATTAAATGTAGGATCTTTAGTAGGTGTTGAAATGTCAAGAGGGGAGGGTTCACTCTTAGTCTCAATTTGGTTAAATTCTAAATAACCCCAATCATCTTCAAAACATGTGTTAGAAGAGGACGAGATTGGAATAGATTTAGTTCAGAATCTGGATAAATTTAGTTTTAAATTTAGGGAGTTCAATTATCCACAAAAGTAGGGTGTGATGTCTAAAGAACCCAATTTTTTCTCTAAGAAAGCATCATCGATATGAGATTGTGTTGTATAAGGAATCATAGAGTTAAGGGAAGATATAGATCTTACATCTTTTTGGATACTGCTATACATATATTTTTATTATAAGTTCTAGAGTGTACATCTTGCTATTATATAAATGAGTTTGAGATTGTGATAAAGAGTAGAAGGGACTTCTTACATAGCATGGAGCCATGATCTAACTAGAAGAAAATTGTATGTAAGAGTATTCAATGTGACATGGATAGGCATTGGTAGAATCACTTCACTTACTTTAATAGGCAATTTAATTGTACCTAAAAATCATCTATCAATCAGAACACATCATCTAGCAAGGAGATTATGGGGCTCAAGGAGAATCTAAAAAAAAATGACAGAGCTAGAGAAAAAGATGGAAGATTCCATCCAGATTCTGAAAGGGTGGCAATAACTGGTTTATTTTGTTGGTTCTCTTTTTATTTCCTATCATGTTGGTTGTTGCTGATCTAATCTGTATCTTTAACTCTTTGGGTTTCAGGTCCCTGTATAACCTATTTTTGCTTAAATTTCAAAACAATCATCTACCAATGTCATTAAAGCCATGAATTCAAAGAGAATTTGGTTGAATAAGGAAGATATCCACTTTGATGATTTGATCTTACATAAGAAGTATATACTACAGACATTAAAGCTTGAACCATTATCAATGTTCACAATTTTAATTATTAATGAATTCATTTTTATAAGATTAATGGTAAGGGTAACGTCTTATGAATCAAGTTTTCTATAAAAATTAAAATTTATCCTTGAGATTTCTTAGAATAGTTTAAAGTGTTTAATCTTATAAATTTTGTAGTGTAGTTTAATTGTAAATGTTTAAGTTCTAAAATTTATGAAAATTAATGATTTCATGAATTTTATTATTTTGCATACTCAATTCAATAGAACAAATAAAGCTAAAATAATGAAAAAATTAATTGATACAAATTTAAAAAACTGAGACAATACACAAATAACCTAAAAAACAAAAACAAAAAAAACTAAACTAAAACTGAAGGAAAAAATTCTAACCTCGCCTCCTTCCAAATAGAACTTGATACAATCTTGTGAAACTCCAGACAATGTAAAAAAAGAACACTTGTCACATTTGAATACCAAATTATATCCTTATAATCCATTACATAAAGAAGAGATGTTACATCCATTGTATGGTAATATGTTTCCATAAAAATAACGAATTATTGTTAAATCATTGTATTCTACACGCAATCTTTTATTTAATCTTTTATTATTCCTTGCAATTTTTAATTATCCCCCCAACAAATTACATCGATGATGCCTGCATTTCTTAAATTTATTGGCCTATGGCTGTTAGATTCCCTGGCTTTAAAATTCATCACAACAGAAGCTTAGTTGACAAAAGCACACTGACGTCTGATTTGGCCCGCCGTTCCAGTGATCACTTCGATTTCAGACAACTGTTGAATGGATTTCTTGAAATTTTCGAAAAAGCTGTCGGTGTCCAACTGGTTATCGACAAAGTCTTTGGCGATGGAATTTGTAAGAAGAGCGGCGTCAGACTGAAAGAGTCCTCTGTTTTGTTTCAGATTGCTGAAGTAATGGCTATCGAATGTCACAGAGCTATCAGGATCCATTTCTACTGTGGTCGTATTATCCGCAAGGCTGGTGCATTTACTCTTTAACAATTGAGCGTAGGTTGTATCCAGGGAAGGGTCCATGTCTCCTTTACCCGTGAAATTATACAGTCTGTTGCTGAATAGATTGCAGTGGCCGATTCCAATTGTATGGGCACCTATTGAGCATGCCAACAATTGTAATGAAAATTTACTAGCTAAATGTATTAAAAATAACATTTATTTATTATATAACTGATTTGATTAAGTAATTGTTTTTAAAAAAAGAAACGTTTAGATCATATTCTTATTCTTCACATTCAAAAATTTGTGAATGAAAAATTTTAATCAAATTCAGAAATTTGTAAATGAGAAACTTTAATCAAATTTAGAAATATTAAATATAGAGTAATCTATTGAAGTAAACAATCAACATTGAAAACTAAATTAAGCATTAAACTAGA
Source organism: Chamaecyparis obtusa (assembly GCA_027943335.1). NCBI lineage: Eukaryota > Viridiplantae > Streptophyta > Pinopsida > Cupressales > Cupressaceae > Chamaecyparis > Chamaecyparis obtusa. The sequence goes on from BSBK01006058.1 coordinate 219,245, forward strand.
TTGAACTTTCACTTTAACTATAAATTGAATTACACATTAAACTAAGTTGAAATTTAACCTTAGCACTCAATCAAATTCAACCTTAACCCTAAATCTTGATTTGAGTCTTATACTAATTCTATTTTGATGGTTTTTAAATTAAATGTCAACCTTAATTACTGGCTTATCAAGTGATCGCAATTCTAGTTGATAGGTCCTCATCACATATGTTTTACCTAGTAACCCTTATTGTACTTCAACCATAACAATAATTGAACTATACCTCTATTCCTATCTGAACCCCACCCATAATTTATCCCTAACTATAACCATGTTAAGTCTAATATTCACCCAAACCAGAACACTAACAAAATCCTAAACTGAAAGCTAGTCTTAGTCCTTAATCATAATTCTAATTCTAATTATAATTCTATTATTAACACTAATAATACTTCTAACTTACTCTAATAATACCTATAATCCTGCCCCTAATTCTAACTATGACATAAACACTAACCTTAACCATAATTCCAATCCTAACCAATAATTATAATGAATAATTATAATTTTATCATTAACTAACTAAATGTATAAACAATGAAATTTATAATTCATTTTATAACTTTGAGAGCATTTATAAATTTAAAATTGATTAATTAATGGTTTTTAAAAAAGAAACATGTAGATCATATTTCTTATTCTTCTCATCATGAAATTTGAGAATGAGAAACTGTAATCAAATCCAGAAATATTACGAAGATTATAACAAAATATCTTATTTATTATATACCTGAAAGAACAACTAGGTCTGAAATGTTTAACCCTTTGCTTGCAAAAGATGCCTGGAGCTGTGAGAAACTAAAAAATGGCGAGGGAATATTGTTCAAAGCCTCATTCATAACTGATACGGTTCCATCCCTTCGTCCAGTCCTTACCTGCCAGAATGGTCCTCCACTCTGCTCATTATTTCCAATATGAAATTAGCATTCTCATGGCATTCAACAATCAATATATATAAATTCATTGTCTTTTTACTTAATCCATTCACTCTCCTCTTTCAGCTAATACAAAGATTAGTAAATATGATTAGAAATATCAGTCGCCTTTTGTTTATTACCGCACAAACCAGCGCATCTCGTGCAACTAGCGCGATGATATCGGCACATGAAACGACGCCTGCACACTTCTTCTCTATTTCTGCTTTCACATCATCGATTACTTCAAATCCGCGCAGGCTGAGATTTGGAGTGGCATCACGTTCTGTTGCGTTGTTCGCTGTGGAATTCAAAAGCACTGACGCATCGCAACCCTAATTAAGCACACCCAGACATCAGCCTTGTAATTAAATGGTATATATTATATCTAAATATTGATTAGTGACACAGAAAAGCAAGAAGATAACAAATGGGCGAAATAATGTATTACCGACTCGCACAAAACAATCATGGAAATGCATACGCAAGAGAGGAGCCGCAAGAGTGCGATCTTTGGCTATGTGTTTCTCCACCACTGTCTTAACAATATCCTCAGCAGATGGACAACTTTCGTTATAGAAATTATCACTTAGCTCAGATCCCTCACACACAAATGCAATTGCGAAAAAACCAAGAAGAAGAAGAAGAAGCCACATGCTCGCCATCTCTGTCTTGTCTTTCGTTCTAGCAATTTCGCATGGAACAAATACTGATTAGGCCTTCAATTTATATCCATAAAGAAGCAAACTGTACATGTATTCAGCACTAATATTATATATTAAGTACATGACGTTCCGGTTGGTTTGATTGTTCATCGGTAACCTTGTTGCTTGGCATCAAGGATTGTTGGTATGTATTAATTTCTACTAACCCAAACTGCAGCTTCCACCGCCCATCACCGACTTTCAAGTCTTTTCAAATTTATTACAGACTTATCTTCTAAGCTGCCGAACATATGGCTAATAGATATTCTAGATTGTTCCTTTCTCACATGGATGTGTAAACGAGAAAGATCTAGAGTGTTCTTTCTCACACGGCTTTAGTATTCTAGAGTATTCTAAGACCTCTATAAAAAGAGGCATTTTGTAATGTTTTTAGCATGCAATAAAACCTGGTTGTTTTCTGCAGCTGTTAAAGTGTTCCGTGTTTCATTTCTCTGCTTCTGCCCACCTTCATTGTGGTATCAGAGCCAAGTTGAAGTTGAAGGAGACCATTGGAGATTGCTTAAAGAGATGCTGCCAGCTTTGAAAAGTACTCAAGTTTGCTGAGTCTAAGCAGCCAGTATGCTGCTAGTGGTTGAGGCAATTAGCTACTCAAGTGTCTGCAACTAGAGGCCAGATCAGATTATTCAAGGATTTGCTGATCAGAACTAAGGAAGGTATTGCATATTAGTTCCAGGGTTTGTGAAAAGAAGTTGTTATTTTCTGAGAACATTTCTATGGAAGGTTTTTAATATTGATTTACCTTCAACATTTGCATCATATGCCTAGTTTATTAATTAACTCTTAAGAAGTGTGTAAAGAAATTAATATAAAGTTTAAAAAGGAGGGGAGATCAAATTGTTTTTTGAAGCAAAAGTGCAAAGTGAACTAATTTAAAATCTGGTGAAAGTATGGCTTCCAACACATCTTATGTGCAGCCCCAAATTCCACTTCTTACTGGTAAAAATTATGATACTTGGGCAATTAAAGTGAAAACTTTGTTTAGGTCTCAAGGCCTAACTGATATTGTTGAGAAAGGTTTTGTAGAGCCAGATGATGAATCTAATCTAAATGATAATCAGAGAAGAGAAGTGCAAAAAAATAGAGAAAGAGATGGAAAAGCCATGCTGTTCATACAAACAGGTATGGAAGAATTGATTTTTCAAAGAATTAGAAATGTAAGTTCAGCTAAAGAAGCTTGGGAAATTTTGGAAAACACATATCAAGGTACATCTAAGGTTAAGATAGCCAAATTACAAGCACTTAGAAGAAATTTTGAAAATTTACAAATGAAGGAATCAGAGTCAGTAGATCATTTCTCAACAAATGTTATGAATATTGTTAATCAAATTAGATTAAATGGTGAAGATTTATCTGATCAAAAGGTTATAGAAAAGGTTTTAAGGAGTTTGCCAAGCAAGTTTGATACTGTTGTGGTTACAATTGAGGAAACTAAAGATCTATCAATATTGTCTATAGATGATTTGTTTGGATCATTGATTGCTCATGAATCCAGGATGAGTAAGAATATTGACACAACTTTGAAGAATGCTTTCAAGACAAAGATGTCATTTGGCAGAGGCAGAGGAAGAAGAAATTTAGGATTCAAAGGAAGAGGAAGAAACAACTATCAAAGAGAAGAAAGAGAGAGTCCAGATGTTGAAGGAAGGAGAAACCAAAGTCTCAATTCAAGGGGACACAATAATAATCAAGGATTACAAAGGTATGAAAAATCAAATGTTCAATGTTATTATTGCAAGAAGTTTGGACATTTTGCAAATGAATGTAGAAAGAAACAAGCAAATATGGGGAAGCAAAATGCAAATTTCTCTGAGAGTAGTTCTGGGACATTGTTTATTACATGTCATGTAGCTCAAGAGAGCTCAATTGATGTTTGGTTTTTAGATAGTGGTTGTAGTAATCATATGACAAGAAATAGAGACATATTTGAAAGTTTGGATACTACAGCCAAATCAGAAGTGAAATTGGGAAATGATAGTATAGTAGAAGTCAAAGGAAAAGGTACAATCAATGTGATGACAAACCTTGGTAAGAAGTCTATTCCTGATGTTAATTTTGTACCTAGTTTGAAGCATAATATTATAAGTGTAGGGAAACTTACACAAAAAAGTTATAGAGTTATTTTTTAAAATAATGTATGCACTATATTTGATATTTCTCCAAGTAACATGGTGATTGCAAGGGTTGAAATGACAAACAATAGAATGTTCCCACTATGCATGAAAAGTAAAATGATGGAGGAGATTGGAACAAGTTTTAAGGCATCATGTCAAGATCAAGCTTGGAAATGGCATTTGAGGTATGGTCATCTAAACTTCAAAGGGATGTGTTTGTTGCAGCAAAAGAACATGGTAAAAGGTTTACCTTCCATTAAAGCACCATTAAGTTCATGTGAAATTTGTATTTTGGCTAAACAACATAGGGAAAGTTTTCCAAAAGAAATATCACATAGAGCTTGGGCACCCTTAGAAATTGTGCATACAGATATATGTGGTCCAATGCAAACACCATCGTTAGGGGGGAATGTTTATTTTCTAACATTTATTGATGACTTTAGTAGGAAGACATGGGTTTATTTCCTTAAGTATAAATCTGAAACATTTGGAAAGTTCAAGGAATTCAAGGCATTAGCTGAGAAACAAAGTGGCTTATCCATCAAGGTGTTGAGATCAGATAGAGGAGGAGAGTACAAGTCAAATGAGTTTTTAGATTATTGCAAGTACCATGGAATAAAGAAGCAATTTACTACAAGCTACACACCTCAACAAAATGGTGTTGCAAAAAGAAAGAATCGAATGATAATGGAGATGGCAAAGAGTATGCTAAAAGGTAAGAATCTTCCTAATAAGTATTGGGCTAAAGCAGTAGCTTGTGCAGTTTATATCTTGAATAGGAGTCCAACAAAAATTGTAAGGGACATGATTCCACAACAAGCATGGAGTGGTAAGCATCATTGTGTTTCTCATTTTAGAGTATTTGGTTGCATTGCATATGCACATGTGCCTAAAGAAGTAAGGAGTAAATTGGATGATAAAAGTGAAAAATGCATATTTATTGGTTATGATGAATATTCTAAAGCTTACAAGTTGTTTAATCCCATAACTAAGAAAGTAATTGTAAGTAGAGATGTTATTTTTAAAGAAGAAGAAGCTTGGGATGGAAGTGTAGACAAGACAATTACAGGTACCTCAACAATACCATATGATGAAGAAGAAGGAAAAGATCAAGAAAACCAAGAAGATCAATCAAATGAGCAAAGAGGAACACCATCAAGAAGCATGCAAAGAGATAACACACAAATGGAAGAAGAGCAAGGAGAATCTTCAAATCCACAAGTAAGTAATGAATCAAATCCTACACTTGCACAATTGAGATCAAGGCTTAGAAGCAAGAAAACTAGAAGCTTATGAGATATTTATGATCAAGGAGATAGTATAAATTTTGTTCTATTTGCTCAAGATCCTATATATTTTAAAGATGCAATTAAAGAAGAACAATGGATTAATGCAATGAATGATAAAATAGAATCTATTGAGAAAAATGGCACATGGGAAGTAGTTGATTTACCTAAGAATAAAGAATGCATAGTTGTAAAATGGGTCTATAAAACTAAGTATAAGGCAAATGGAGAAGTTGATAAATATAAGGCAAGATTAGTAGCTAAAGGGTTTTCACAAGAATATGGAGTTGATTATAATGAAACAGTTGTACCTATAGCTAGACTTGATACTGTTAGAATGGTACTAGCTATTGCATCTCAAAATAATTGGATGGTTTATCAAATGGATGTTAAATTAGCTTTCTTGAATGGATATTTGGAAGAAGAAGTCTATGTGCAGTAGCCACTAGGTTATGAAATAAAAGGATATGAAGACAAGGTTTACAGGTTGAAGAAGGCACTCTATGGGTTGAAGCAAGCACCAAGGGCATGGTATAGCAGAATTGATTCCTACATGATAGAGAATAGATTCAAAAGAAGCACTAGTGAGCCTACACTATACATTAGAGTCAATGAACAAGGTCAGGTTTTGATTGTTTGCTTATACGTTGATGATTTGATTTTTACAGGTAATCTATCTATTGACATGTTTAAATCAGCAATGAGTAAGGAATTTGAAATGATAGATTTGGGTTTGATGAAATATTTTCTTGGCATTGAAGTTACACAAAATGATAAAGGTATTTTCATTTGTCAAAGTAAATATGCAAAAGATGTTTTGAGAAGGTTTAGAATGATCAATTGTAGTCCTATTTCTACACCTGTGGCAATATGTACAAAATTAAGTAGAAATGATGATGAGATGAATTTTGATACAACTATATTTAGAAAGCTCATTGGTAGTTTGATGTATCTCATTACAACTAGGCTAGATATTATGTATGGAGTGAGTCTTATTTCTAGATTCATGGATTCACCTAAGAACTCACATTGGCAAGTAGGAAAGAGAATATTGAGATACATTGTAGGAACTATGAATTATGGCATATGGTATGCTACTTCAGGTAATTTCCAATTGGTTGGCTATACAGATAGTGATTTTGCAGGGAATATTGATGATAAAAAGAGTACATCTGGATATGCATTTCATCTTGGAACAGGAATTGTGGCATGGGCATCAAAGAAGCAACCTATAGTGACAATATCATCAGCAGAAGCATAATATGTTGCAGCTACATTAGCAGCATGTCAGGCAGTATGGATGCAAAGAGTCTTGAAGGATCTGATGCATGAGCAAGAGGAGTCTACTAAAATCTATTGTGATAACAAGTCTGCTATTGCACTCTCAATGAATCATGTTTTTCACAAGAGGAAAAAGCATATTGACACTAGATATCACTTCATTCAAGAATTGGTTAACAATGGAGAAATCAACTTGGAGCATTGCAAATTTGAAGATCAATTGGCAGATATATTTACAAAGGCATTAGCACAAGAATAATTTGAATATTTAAGAGATCAATTGAATATTGTAAATTTTGATGTAATTAGTGGTAGAAATTAGGGGGGAATGTTGGTATGTATTAATTTCTACCAACCCAAACTGCAGCTTCCACCACCCATCACCGACTTTCAAGTCTTTTCAAATTTATTACAGACTTATCTTTAAGCTACCGAACATATGGCTAATAGATATTCTAGATTGTTCCTTTCTCACATGGATTTGTAAATGAGAAAGATCTAGAGTGTTCTTTCTCACATGGCTTTAGTATTCTAGAGTATTCTAAGACCTCTATAAAAAGAGGCATTTTGTAATGTTTTTAGCATGCAATAAAACCTGGTTGTTTTCTGCAGCTGTTAAAGTGTTCTGTGTTTCATTTCTCTGCTTCTACCCACCTTCAAGGATCGCCATGGATATGGATAACGCTGACTAAATCTAAATTCTCTTAGAATCTTCTTATGGAAGATTTTATATACTCTGTGAGAGCATCAGATTATGTTGATATTTTTTTGACTTATTCATCCTATTAAAATCATATGGAATATAATTCTAGCCTTGTCAATTATATCATACTTTTTATAATTTGAATATAATAGATGATATGATTGAAGTACATATCATCTGTCTTTGTATTTAACCAATTGACTCACAATAAAGACAATCAACAATTTTTTTTTCATTTTATAAAATATATTTCCCTCCTCCTCCTATTTGTATTTAAACAATTGATTTATAACAAATCCAATCAACAAAAATTTTCTCACTTTATAAAGTATGTTTCCCTCCTATTTGTCAGCGCCAAATGGGCAACAATGCAAGGATGATAGGGTATAACCACCATCAAACCTTCAAACATGGTGTACGCAATCTTAAATGGAATTGGTTGACTTTGAATGTAATCTCTATTCATAATAATTCTGAAGTTGTCTATATCAAGTGTTTCCAGCAAGGAAAGGAAAAGAAAAGAAACATCGCTTTAATAAACATAACTACCTCTAATAATTTATCACAGTCAACCATACCATGTAGAATTTAGGGTTAGCTTGTACCATTAGTTTTGATTTCACTTAAATTATTAAGCAAATATTTATTTTTAATAAAAGCATATACCAACTTTCAGGTACGCACTTGGCTGGTAAGTAAATATAAATTGAAATTTTATGGTTATGAACATAAGTGGTAATCCTCCATTTTGCTTCATTATTATTTTTAATCGAATTTATTATTTTTTTCTTTTAAACTCTCTCTTTTTCATAACTTCTAGTATTTGCAATATTAAAATATGGATTATCTACTTTAAAATGGTTTAAACTCAAATTGTCTCAACCATTTTTATTTGATCATAGAGTTTTATTGTCCTAGATTTTTTTTTTGAATAGTACATAAAACCGCTAGTAGATTCATTATCCCAACTGGATCCTATAAGAGAGGTATCCATAGTCTTAACTTCTCCTCCATCATCAACCTTGCGAGCTTCAAAAGAAGAAATATATCTTCAACAAGAGTGTGCACTTGTTCATTTGTTTTCCTCCATGTGAACTAGGTTTCCACATAACATATGCATTTAGCAATACCATAGCCCACTTTGCAACACCTAATGTAGATTATAGAAAAGTAAATTCAAGCTTAATTTGCTACACCAACTCATGAATTTTTGGAGAAAACTCAATCTTTGATGGTATCTTCTTGTTTCTTTCCATAAGCACATAGATTCTAACAAACAAAAAGTTTGTTAGGGAAATATTGTACCTTGCAATAATAAAAAGGTTATTGATGGTAAGTGAGCAATGAGGATTCATGCATTTTCTTTGGACTATCAATGAGGGCATCACCCTTGACTTGGAGGTTGCAAGTGGTTCCCCCTTTTTTTTGGTCCCAATCTCATGACCTGTTAGGGGTCCAAGGGCCAACAAGCTTCAGTGGGGATTTGTGGGGATATCAACCCTAAAACAAAACTTTACTTATAATTTATCATTATAAATCTTGACCATTTATCATTGGGCCATAGCTCCAACATTGGATATTTGTTTATTGTGTGGTTTTAGCTCATGGTTTTTTAATATAGTTTTATGGTTTTATGTTTTATATCTCCTATATATTATCCATGTGAGATGCATTATGATATATTCTGATAGTCTAATAGTTGTTTTGTAATATGCTATTGATTTCCAACTAATATATTGAGCGACTTTTGGAGTGTGGGTTTTTTCTCCTAAAAGGGTTTTCCCATGTAAATCATTGTATTATGGTAGGTAGGTTATTTATGTTATTTCTATTAAGTTTTGATAACTATTGTAAAGATGTCAGAAATTTTTTCATGACCCTCCTCTCAAACCTAGTGTAGGAAGTTGTTCCTCTATTATTTCCTTACAAGTGGTATTAGAGGTTAATCACCTTTGGTTTGAGTCAAGTGGATTGTTGAGTTTTTTAAACTAATCTAGATTTGAGTAAGAGATTTTGTAGAAGATACTTTTTGATCTACCTTTTTTTTTTAAAATAGATAGCATGTTTGTCAAGAACAATAGAGGTGGAGCAATTTTATAGAAAGAATTTTGAAATGTGGAAGCTAAAGATGGATGATCTATTAATAGATCAATATTTTTTATATATGTTCTTGATGAAAAAAAATTTGAACTTACAGATCTAGCTGAGGCTGCTAAATATGTTGTTATGGCCTATAAATCCAAGTGTCTAATCAAATTATTCCTTACAAACTCTATTCCCTTTAACGTACATGAATAGACCTTTGAAAAGAAGCTATGGAAGAAGCTTGTTGAGATTTATCTAGCCAAATCTTTAGTAAATAAGTTCTTCTTAAGGAAAAATTTTCATCCTTGAGAATGGAAGATAATATATAAATTACAAACCACTTGGAAGTATTTAATTTATTGGTAGATTGATTTGCATTAGTTAGTGTCAAGATAGATAAGGAGGACAAATGTCAAATCTTTTTTTTTTTCTTTGCTTGATTTGTGAGATTCTCTTGTTATGGCCATTAGAAATACTTATATTATTTTGAAGATTAAAGATGTGGTGGTTTTTTTTTTCTTTCTAAAGAGATGAGGAATAAGGTATCCATCAGTTCCAAGGAGGCCCTAAATGTTTATGAAATACCTAAAGAGATAAAAATAATAAAAATTATAATTAATCTTCCAAAAAGTCCTAAGTTATTTTTTGTAATTGTGGCAAGCCTAGACACATCCATAAGGACTACAAACAAGAAAAGAATAAGGAAAATAATAAATTTCATTCTAATTTTCAGTTAGAGAAGGAAGATGGTCATGTATTCATTGTGATTTTGGCTAATCATACATGTGATGATGCATGATTAATTGACTCAAGTCCATCTTTTCATATATAACCTCTAATAAAGATTGATTTTTTGAATATAAATAATTCGATAGAGGTAAGATGTACTTGAATTTTAATTTGTATTTAAATATTGTTGGTTGCAGTAAATAATGTATATGGAGAGAGTGATATAGAGATATATAAAAGAGGAGGAAGGGCCTGATAGATGTAAGGAGATATAGAGAGGAAGACCTATCGAGAAAAAAAATAAGTAAATAGAAGAAGACAAGGAGAGAGGGGGTGAGAAAAAGGGGATATGAATAGAGGTGGAGAGAAAGAGGTGTGTCTGTGTGTGTGTGTGGAAATGGAAAGACAACCTAAGATATATGTGAAGAGAAATGGTAAGAGGTAGAGATAGAGAGATAGATAGGGAATAGAAAGGGTGAAAGGGAGAGGGAAATATGGGGAAAGATAAAGAGAGGTGTGAGATAAAAGGGTGGAAGAGATAGATAGAGAAGGATAGATAGAAAATGGAGAGAGAGAGAGAGAGAGAGAGAGAGAGTAGGATAGATGGATTGAATAATGGAAAGAGAGAGAGATGTAGATAAAGAGAAAATGATATAGATAGAGGAAGATACAAAATGATAGAGAGGTATAGGGAGATATTGGTAGAGATGCATGGACAAATTCATATTGAGAGAGAGAGAGAGATCTGATTCAGGAGATAGAGAAAGAAAGGAATTTTGGAAATAATAGGTACTGGGGGGTGAATTAGTACTAATCAAAACTTTTAACCTTTGATTGATACCCTTAAATAGTAATAGAAGAAACTTCTAAACTATGACACATATAACAGAAACTATAATGTAAAAATACAATAAATCAAATAAAAAAATATGCACACACAACACACTTATTTTTATCATGGAAACCCTTGGTCAGAGGTAAAAACTATGGTGGGGATGACACCCACAATCCTTTCACTACAATAGAAAAGAGTACCTGGTTAAGAGCTTACAATTTGGCACTTTCTAGGTGACTCACTCTGACATATAAATATATTATATATGTAAGTATATACATATGTGTAGTGTATAAAAATTTTACACGTCTTTTCTTCTTCCAAGATGATTTGTCAACTTCCTTGTTATCAAGTTTACACATCTTCAAGTAGGTATTTATGAAATTACCACCATAATTTCACACATCTTCTTAGCTTTCTAACCATATAAATTTCTCTATTTGTGGACAACACTCACTTAGTAAACTTTAATTTTCTTTACTAGTGTCTTCATAGTTCTTAGAGATATATGTATACCATTTTATTAATAAATTTTGATCTACTTGACCAAATTCAAAATAAATTACATATTATCATTCTAGAATTTATTCTACACACTTATAAAACAAGTTTGCATTTTCATTTATTTTGGTGCAAGTCATACCCAACGCACAGACAAAGACCTGATTTTTAGGATGCACCCACTTCAAAAAAGGATTAAAAAATCAACAAAAAAATACACAATTTCTAGCTGTCGATCTTAGCTATCATTCTAAAAAATGGTCTTTCAAAATACTAAATCTAACTATATCTTTTGTGAAGTGCACACTAAACACTATGTTATATTTTTCCAGAAAAAAATTAGGAACAATTTTTCATCATAGTGAGTTTGACCCTCTTAATGTTATCCAGTTTTTAAATACTTTAGTATTTTAGAAACTAGATTCAAAGTACTACAATTATTTTTGTTTGCGAATCTCCTAATTTTGAATGCATGAATCTTGAATTTCTCTTCAAAGTTTAGGTTTACCTGATTTTAGAAACAAAGTGGCCACTTATATGCCCCTTTTTGTTCACCATCTTGGTGCACTTACCCTACATGAAATTAAAAATAATAATTGAAATGTATTAGAAAATATAATTGTTTATCTTATTTAATTTTTCAATGAAATCAAAATTAATAATTCAAAGATAAATATGATTAAATAAAATTTTATTTTATTTTTGAACTATGCAATAAAATATTTTTTAAAGTTCAAATCTAAATTAAAAGTTATAGAGAACGAGACTAGTTTCTCTCTCTCTCTCTCTCTACATACATATATCTCTATCCACCTCTTATCTCTTTCTATTTATTACTTATCTCTTTCATTTTCTTTTCACCCTCCATATCTCTAACTTATCTCACTCTCACTCCCTCCCTACCCCTTATCTATCTATCTATCTATCTATCTATCTATCTATCTCTCTACCTCTCTCCCCATTTCTATTATCATATATCTCTACCTCTATCTATCTTTCTTTCTCTTCATATACATTAATATATCACCCTTCCTTTCTTCATTTCTTTATGTCCCCTATATCTAATTATCTCTCCATCTTTCTCTGTCACTAGATCTATTTGTTTCTCTTTGTATATCACTACCTATCTCTATCTTTATCTTTTGACATCTCCATATGGCATTATCTCCCTCTCTCTCATTTCTTGTATCTATCTCTTTCATCTTTAGCTATCCACCTCTACTCTCTCTTTAGTTCTCCCTATCTTTCTTTCAATGATCCCTCCATCTATATCTCCATATCTACATATATCTTCCTCATTGGCATATTGATGTGATAGATGACATTTATGATGTGTATGAAGTAGGGATAACTTTAAGAAACCCCCTCTTAGGAAAAAGTGTAAAATCTTTGCGAATCATACATTATTATAGGGGGGGATATTTTTTAATGCAAACAATTTTTTTTTCAAATCCACAATTTTTCATAGTTTGTATTGGTGATTTTTTCGCTACCGAATGAAAATTTCATAAATTCCTAGTGAATTATATAGTCATGTGGGGGAATATATATATATATATATATATATATATATATATATATATATATATATATATATATATATATATATATATATATATATATATATATATATATATGAGGCAAATGATTTTCTTTTGAAGTAAAAAATTATAATATATGAGGTGAATGATTTTCTTTTGAAGGGAAAAAAATAATTATATTGGCAAATTTTATGTACCATTTAAAAATTTATTTATTTTATTGGCTAATTGTTCCTTAATTATGGGGAAAAAAAAATTATTGGCGATTTACAAAAGATAGGACATAACACGGACACGTAACCTAACATACATGCATACATACATACCACGTGTCATGATTTTGGTGAAATTTTTTCATAAAGGTTATGAAGGCCAACAATAGGCCCAAAATTCACCTTTGGCCATTGATATGGTGTAATCCAACAGACGTGTGAGTCTAACATAATCTTTTCGATGAATTACATGTGTCACATTTCTAGAATGAGTTTGCAGAAAGGGTTTTTGAAACTCACAATACTTCTAAAATACAACTTCAACCATTCATCTCTCGTAATCCAACGGTTGTCACAATTTTAAAATATTAATTCACACTAATGAATATAATCATTAACTAATTAATGCCAATGGCGATGAGTAGATGACATCAATTAATGGTTTCTTAGATGGTGCCTTTCAATTTCAATTTTCAATCAAATATATGTGTCTAACATCATTAAATTACCTTGATAGAATAATGCATTAAGGCTTAATTGATCTTACATCAATGGTTTCTAACATTGTTTTCTGACCATTCGATGATCTTACATCAATGGTAAAGCTTCATTTCCTGTCCCCATTTTCTAGATAATGTACTTTGCTCATTGTTTCTGCGGAGTGGGCACAGTTGTCAAGTTTTTTTTATTAAAAAATTATTATGTCCACTTGTATTCATTATTCCCAAGATAGAAAATGTCTTATCATAAGTGTTGTTTCCAATTTCACCCATTGTCACATTAAATATAAAATATTTGGAAATATTTTAAGGACAGTTACCATTTAACTAAAAAATTAATTAGATCTTTAGGGAAGACAAAATTTCAATCAGGGGCTTATAAATAGATGATCTACACTTATTAATTTATGATTATGAAAGAAGATTTTGTGAAAATAGTCTGCGAGTGCCAGCTTCTCTTTGAGTTTTCTCAAAAATTAGAATACTAATATTAGTTTGTCAAATTTCAATTTTCAATGGACAATCCAATTCATTTAAGATGCACTACCTTGGAGGATTAGAAGGCCTTTTTGGGCTTCGTCACAGACCCAATCCTGGCATCTGTTTCTATGGATTTGGGAGCCTTCACCAAGGAGGCTATAAGGATGGTGCTTGGACGTGATTTTTTGGAGAATGAAAATAGGTATAGAGTTAACACTAACATTTCATTTTAGTTCTTGGCATCTCTATTGGACCTAGGGGGGAAAAGGTGGACATGCTCATGCTACTGAGGAAATTTTTTGAAGAAGAGTACCTTGGTGACAATGTGAATGTTGTCATATTTATAGAAATTGGTTTTGGAATTCCTTGGGCAAATGATTTTCCTAGGCTTCTACAACCAGGGGTCAGTGTGCCTAGGAAACCATTTCTACTCAACCTTGATGTTGATTAGCTCACACATCATCAGAAGTGGGCACAGATTGGGAGGGATTTCCTCTAGAAGTGGCACCTACTGGAGGAAAATAATGACTATTGATGGCTAGAAGAATTCTCTCAGATTATCCTCTCTTCAAAGTTCCATATAGAAGGAAGGGAGCCGAATAGTCCTTGATTCTACCTAGACTCTAGTGTTCCTCTCTCTAGTACTAGTAGATTACCAAAGTTTTTGCAATGATGTACATTGTAATCATGTATGTTTTAAAAAAATATGAAAATATTTTAAGAAATTTTGAGTGCTTTTCTTTTGTGTTTTGGTTATAAGAATCATTAATAGATATTGGGATAGAGATAACTCAAGGCAAAGGCCAAGGGCCTTGTCGAATTCTAATAAAACATTTTCTAATATAATATTAAAAATTTGCATTCCACTTTTGTTTCATGTAATAATTAAATGTTGCCAAACTTTATCATGTAATGGTGACTGGTTCAAACTCCATGGATAAGGTATTCTCGATTCTCGAATGCATAAATTCTAAGTGAATATAGTTAATAATTATATTCATTAGTGTGAATTAATATTTTAAAATTGTGACAACCGTTCAATTACGAGAGATGAACTGTTGAAGTTGTATTTCAGAAGTATTGTGGGTTTCAAAAACCTTTTCTACAAACTCATTCCAAAAATGTGACACATGTAATTCATCAAAAAGATTATGTATCATGTGAAGATAAAACATAAACATATTCTAGAATTTTGGTTTAAATGATACATTAGTGTGTATTAATATTTTAAAATCGTGACAACTGTTCGATTGTGTGAGATGAACGGTTGAAGTTGTACTTTTAAAGTACTATGGGTTTCAAAAACCTTTTCTGCAAACTTGATCCAAAAATGTGACATGTGCAATTCATTGAAAAGATTATGTATCATGTGAAGACTAAACATAAATGTATCCCAAAGTTTTGGTTTAAATGATACATTTACCAAAAAGTTGTTAACATTTATTTTTTAAAAACCTATCAACTCGTAGCTGCAAAAAGGTAAAAACAATTGTTGAACCGTCATTGAAGATTTTGAGACTGTAACTTATGAGAGCCTCAGCCATTCTAACTTCTATCTATCCAAATTTCAAAATTTAATTTCTGGTAAGATATCTAGCTTGATAGCACCCCAATTTTGTAATGTAAAAAATTTAATTTAACTTGATTTTGAAATTTTAATTCTTGCAAGTACAATTGGGGTTTTCTTAATTAGTTAGTTATTATCTATAATTTTGTTAGTAAATATCTGTGATTCTCTATTTTTTCATTCTTCTGAAGAACAATGGGGAAAGTGAAATCTCAAGGCCAGGGGAAAGCAAATGGGAAAATTTTAATAGACTTGAGAAAACTAATAGAAATCCCTGGTTTCACTAATGAGTATCATGATGTTTATGATCCTTTTATCGATAGTGAAAGGGGAGTTATAGCAATTAAACATACATTGTGCAGTAAGGCAACTGGGCCAAAGAGGTCTGAATTTATAAAATTTAATCCACTGATAGGTGCAAAAATGAATAAATTTTCTTCATGGGATGTTGGTTTGGGTTGCATGTTGTTACCTGAAGTTTTCCCTTGCCTATAAATTGTCTTGATTTGTGCATAAAATTATGATGAAGAAAGAAAAGCAATTGTAAATAAAAATAATCAAGAAGTAATTTTATCAATAACCTAGGAATAATTTCTCAGTTTGCTAGACCTAGGGTTTGACCGAGAAAACTGTAATGTTCATATTGACCTGGGATTGCTAGCAGAGCAATATGAGGCAGTCCCACCAAATGCAAAAGATTCATTTATAAAGGGTCTAATAGTTGTAGAGGAAAAGACTTCATTGGGTGAGAACCATAAGCCTCCTTATTATTTGAACATTTTTGTGCTGTGGGTTCAGGATACTATATCCTTTCTAGCATTTTGCCTGGGACTATAAAATAATAGGGAAGTGGGTGCCAGCATTCTTCAACTGATTTGGGATATCCATTGTGTCAATGAATTAGTAAGATATAATTTTGTTGGACACATGGTTCAATCGATGCAAGAACAATTAGCATTGATTAAAAGAAGCAATTCTAAGACATTTAGGTTCACAACCTACTTGTGCTATCTTCTGCTAGCCCAGAATGTTGCAATATTAATGAGAAACGGCAACAAGCTTGAAATTCAAAGTGGGACAGGATCGACAGGAACTCCAATATATAACTGGACACCTCAGATAAGGATGTATGGTAACAGAAGGAATTACAATAATTTTATAGACTTATTTTTGGCACCATTGTACAAAAAAATAACAAGAACTCCAATGCCTAGATTGTCTGCTTCATGTAGGGATTGCATCCAACTTGGAAGCACAATTCAATTGGTCGACTGGTACCTAATGGAAGATTACACTGTGCTAAGGTTTTACGAATTAGAACTACAACCCCAAAAACTTCCAATGCATGTGAAAGATAGGGTTTTTGTAGTAGAATATGTAATACAACTATAGTGCATAGATAAACTCATCACTGGCCATTCAAAGAAGAGCATATTCCCTTCCTTACCTTTCTCAATTAGAGGGTTAACATTTGAGAGAAAGGCATTCAAAGTAGCAAATTATATTTTAGAAATTTTTCAATTTGATTTATAGTGGTACTAGAAGTATGATCCACTCATCATCATTCAAAGAATGCTTGTTTCTAATAAGAACTCTGCAAACTTATTTCAACATGAAAGTAAACCATTACTAGAGAGGTTGACAAATAAGGATAGTTGGGATGACATTACAAAAGAGATGGAGAAATTTTCCGCTGAGGAAAAATTTTTAGCTGTTATCATTACAAATTATGACACCAATAAACCTGGGCATTGTATAGCCTGGGATGTCCTACAATTTCTACAAAAAATTTGCTAATCCATAAAAAAAAAACATACTAAAGAAAATGGTAGAAGAATATAAGGATACAAAATGGACTCGAACGAAAATGACTAAATTTTGGACTATGAGAAAGAATCTTGGTGAACCAAAGACCAGTGTAGATCTGGATGAGATAGATGAGGATATAGAGTTTAGCAAATTATGGAATTTGGAGCATCCTAAAAGTGCTTATGATAGCAATGAACAGGATGAATATGCAGACAATGAGGATGATAATCCTGATCCACCAATTACATTTACTCCACACAGTGGATTATCTAACCACCAAAAAAAAACATATAGCAAAGGGGTAATCATTATGGAAAAATGGGTTATAAAGGTGGTGATTTGGGTCCCACAGGAGAAGGCATTTGGAATCCAATTTTCACACAAGAAGAACCCAAAGGTGTAGGCCTTGGGATTGGAGTTGGAGTGGACCCATTAGATTCATCAAGAACCACTATGCCCACAACAACATCCATTGCCAAGGGTAGGATTGGGGAATCTACTGCTACTGGGTCTGGTAGTGGCACTAGTGCCAGTGGGACTTGAAAATTTATACAACAAGTTCCCTCTCTAAAGAGGCCACTAGAATCTACAATTACATAGAATCCCATAGTAGAAGATAGTGTCAAGAAGCAAAAGGTTTCTAGAACATTGATACTTTAACCTAAAACACTATTTGCACTTTCAGGTTCAGAAAAAACCTCTAAAATTTTAAATCCTCAAAGAGCCTTAGTTAGATCAACTAGCATTGCAACTGCAAGCTCCGGTTCACCTTTCAAACATTCAATTCCTTTAGCAACACCAAGTTTTTGTTTTAAATATTTTTGTAATAAATTTGCAGAAACAACAGTTGAGAATAAGGAAATAAAGAAGACAATGAAGACCGGTGCCCTTACTATAGTTGTAGAGGAGAAAACTGCATCTACTAGGGGTTTTCCAACATATGACCCAAATAGAGACATGATGGATTTCATGGTTTTTATTCCACCCAAAAAAGATGGAAACCCACTAGAGAGTCAGATAGATCCGTCTGAATTTCAATTTAGCACTCTCAAAATGGATTTTTCTAAAGTTAATAATGTGGACAAAATCAATGTGTCAAACTCTACGAACCAAGTGGTCTATAGTAAACTACTAAAGCTAGAAAGAGAGAAAACTAAGCTCAAGAAAAATATAGAAAAGTTATAGGCAGACATTGCCAATGAAAAAGAAAAGAGGAAAGATTCAAAGCACAATTTGAAATAATTAAAGAAAAAGATTAAAAAATCGGCCTCTACAATAGAAAATAAAAAGTAGGAACATGCAGAGGCAGTAGTGAAGGAACAGGAGGAGGTAGAGTTGAAAAGAACTGAGGGGAAAATTGGTAGAAATTAGTAAAAAATTAGAGGAAGAAAGAGTCACTTCACAAAAGTTATTTAAAACCGTGGAGAGTAATGTTGCCTCCAACCAGGAATTGCAAAAGCAATTGGACTCTTAGGTAGATAAAACCAATCATTGGGAACACAAAGTAATGGAAGAGAAAAATAATTATGAAAAGATGGCAAAAGAAGTAAAGAAGGCAAGTAATACAATTCAAACTTTAACAAATACTAGTAATAATTTAGTGAAGATTACAAAAGAACACATTTGGGGCCAAATATTGGGGATGTCTCGTAGCTTGTGTGACTAGTTTGAAATGATTCAAAGTATGAAATTATGTTATTGGAAGCTCCATAACAACATTGAATAGAACATGGATGTTGTCAAGAAAGAAAAGAATGCAAAAGATATTATGCAACAACTCTATAGTAAGAGTGATAGTTATCTATCAAATAAGGGAATTAGCACTCGCCTTGATGTCTCAATAAAGGTATCAAATATCATTCAAAAATGTGAGAAGCTAAGGGAAGCACAAGAATTAGATGACAAAGCTAAGAAGAAGATCACAAAAATGGAGCAAAGGAAAGCAAATTTTGAAATTCTTGGTTTGCCTAAGGGATTTGACACAAATAAGTTCATTGGAAGAGAAGCTTACAAAATAAGGTTACAGGACAAAATAAATATTGATTTACATTTTCTTCCTATAGACACATCTCCTGATACATTCATGGATTTCATCAAACCAGTCAAAACTTTGAATGGAATTTTAGAAGAAATAGTGTTGTCAAGTCACACTTCCAAATATGAATTGCTAACGAAGTTGCAGGAGTGTGACTATACTTTGAACCAAATTGTTCTGCCATTAGATGATGTTTGGACTAGCCTACAAACATTGCTAAATTGCTAATTCTCTAAATTTTGAACTATTGTAAATTGTAATGTATTGCAAATGAATACAAAACAAATTGTTCTCTATCTAATTTTCATGTTTTCCAATTTAATGTACATTGAGTTACTCTATTTTATTCAATTATTCTTAGTTGATTTACTCTATTATATGTTATTGGAACACAAAAAAAAATTGGAGGACATAATGACGTTTGATTTAGGCAAGCTTCCTCGGGACAGAACTCATGAAGGCATTGCAAACTGCATCAAAACATTGACAAATTTGAATGTAGTATTGGATGAAACTTGTAGTTGTCTTACTAATTTTGATTTTGAGACTTCACATTAGGAAAATTGACCTGAAGCTGTTGTTTCTCCCTTGTTTCTATAAAAGGGAATTCAGGGTCATTGGCTTAGGGTAATGAAATTGAAATTGGGCAATGTGCCAATGGGTATTAAGTCATTGACTTTTGTAAATAAAATCACAGCTTTATGTTCTTAATAATATTAATGAATGAATTTTTCTTACTTAAATCATGTATGAGCTCTTCCTGGTGACTGGTCACCACTGTTCACTAACTGGTTCCCACTAAATAAGAATGAACTCAAATTTATATAGTTGTAGAATAATAATCACTTACCTTTGCCTCAAATTCAATTGCAGTCATGACTCACCACTACAGTCAAGACTCAACAGTTTAAACTTAGATATCACTCAAATTGAATTGAACCAAGTTGTGTACAATAACACTGATCTATGAATGTATTTATACTAGTCCTTTTTTGGAAAATTCAGCAGGAGGTATTAGGTTTAAAAATGTTTGGCGAAGCCTACATAATTATAACACATCTTTTGTTATTTCTTAGGTGATTATGGGTCATCCAATACCTTGGTATGATTAATAAGGATGGTTAAAATGCATTAGTTTGAGACACACATCCGTAAAATGCTAGGTGAATTTGGGGCCACCTATAAATATATATGTATAAAACTATTTGCAAATATAGGTCATCCATTTGGGGCTGCTTTGAAATTATAGGCAAATATTTAAAATTTGTCATGCCCAAGAATTATATTCCATTGGAAATAATGTGAAAGAAAAGGACAAAATTAAATAAACCAATGGGCGATGGGTCAGGGCATTGGACCCAATTTTAATAAATTTGGGGCAATAGGGTCAATCCCATATGTGATATATATTTTCCAAATCACGGGTTGCCGACATGCGACATTAGCCAAATGGTGAATAATCACCACTAAAGTTTTCACTAGTATGAAGAACATGGTTGTTATTGCTGGAAAACCATTTAATCAGTGAAATCATTTTTGCTAAGTATGTGAAGTTACACCTACTAGTAAAAAATTATATCCAACTAGTAATTAGTATACCAACTGATATGTAACATTCTAATTGGTAATGTAGTATGGTAACCAATGAACAGGTCATTAGGTGAGGGCCAAACAGGTAAAGGGAGTAGATCGGTAAAGGAAAATTGATGAGATCGCGAACTGGTATAGGTAAAAGTCAAAACACTAGAAACTGGTTAGTACAGTGAATAGGTATAGATAGCTATTTTTATACAGTTTGTCTTATTTAGCCAAATTAGTCATGATGGTGGAAGATTCACTAAATCTAGATAACAAATAAAACATAGTACATTATTCAAGGAGATGATTGAATCAATTTATAGGAACTTGAGTACAGATCTTTTTATGATTTGAAGGCATGTTTGACAAATAATACTCAAGGAATATTGCACATTGGAAATGAAAACATATGTTGTGATTTGGTCGATGCGATAAGGATTTTATATTTTTGCAAAACTAATT
This sequence comes from Chamaecyparis obtusa, assembly GCA_027943335.1. NCBI lineage: Eukaryota > Viridiplantae > Streptophyta > Pinopsida > Cupressales > Cupressaceae > Chamaecyparis > Chamaecyparis obtusa. Next base: position 240,638 of record BSBK01006058.1, read on the forward strand.
AAGGTTGGAGATGTTAGGACTAACAAGGCAGAAATTATGTGCAAATATAACCAATATCAGAAAATAATAAACCACACAAAAGAGAACACAAGACACAAAGATTTAACATGGTTCACCCAATCCCTGGGCTACATCCACCAATAGCGAGTCCAATATTATTATTATCCAGTGATTACAACCTAATTACAATTTGTAATCCCTTACAGCTCAATTTTGTGCAAATACTAAAATCATACATTATTCCATGAAATCCCTAACCCTAAGCCAATATAACAAGGCTTATGTCAGTTAACAAGTTAACCCTAAAATACTTGATGAGTCAACCTAAGAAAAGGCTTGACGAGTCAACCTAGGGAAATGTTTGATGTGTCAACTCAAAAATGCTTGACGAGTTAACTCAAAAATGCTTGACGAGTTAACTCAAAAATGCTTGGTGATTCCCCGAATCCCACGATGAATGAAAAGAGTACAATACTTTCTTGGATAGTACTTTCCTGATCAGTCACCACAAGATAACAATCTCCCACTTGGGGACTAATCAAACTCCACACCAAACAACAATCTCCCACTTGGAGATTGATCTTGTAGCTAAACCGCTACCTTGTGAGGCTCCCACTGGATCCAACCACCCTAGACTCAACTGTTCCTTTATTCTATTCAGTCTAGTAGACCAACCAAAGTTGAACAAGATTTCAACTTCTCCCTTGTTACTACCTTTGTAAACATATCTACTAGATTATCATCTATATGAATCTTTCCCAGCCTTAAATTCCCATCTTCCAAAACTGACCGAATGAAATGGTACTGCAAATGTATGTGTTTTATCTTTGAGTGAAAAGAAGAATTCTTCGCAAGATGAATGGCACTTTGGCTATCTATATGCAAAAAATTATCCTTTTGTGGATGTTCCAATTCTTCCATGAAGAATTGAAGCCATATCATCTCCTTGGCTGCCTCTGGAGAAGAAACATACTCTACCTCTGTAGTGGATAAAGCAACCACCTTTTGTAGTTGAGAAATCCAACTCACTATTGTCCCACTAATAGTAAATACATAACCTATAGTACTCCACCTGCTATCTATATCTCCTGCCAAATCTGAGTCAACATAGCCTTGTACAGTAGTAGTAGAACCCCCAAAGTGTAAACACTTACTGGATGTACCTCTCAAATATCTGAGAATCCATTTGACTGCATTCTAATGCTCAATACTAGGGTTACTCATATATCAGCTAACGACTCCCACTACGTGTGCAATATCTAGCCTAGTACATACCATAGCATACATTAAGCTCCCTACAGCTGAAGCATAAGGTACCTTAGACATTTTAGCCTCTTCTTCTGGTGTCTTAGGACACATCTCCTTAGTCAATTTTAAATGACCAGGCAAAGGTGTGATGAGAGCTTTGACATTCTCCATAGAGAAACATTGCAACACCTTCTCAATATAATCAGCCTGAGATAAAGTCAGCTTCTTATTTTTCCTATCTCTACAAATTTTCATACCAAGAATTTGTTTTGCTACCCCCAAATCCTTCATAGAAAATGAATGTGCTAACTATTGTTTCAACCCCTTAATGTGATCCATGTTAGACCCAACTACAAGCATATCATCAACATATAAACATAAAATAATTTAGTTTTCATCATCCAATCTCTTAAAATAAACACAATGGTTTGAGTGACACCGAGTGTATCCATGCTCATTCATAAAAGTGTCAAATTTAATATACCATTGCCGAGGGGCTTGCTTTAATCCATATAAAATTTTATGTAATCTGCACACTAGATTCTCCTTACCCTTGACCTCAAATCCTTATGGTTGTACCATATATATTTCTTCATCCAAATCACCATGAAGAAAAGTTGTTTTAACATCAAGCTACTCTAAATGCAAATCTTTAGCAGCCACAATACTTTAAATAGTACGAATAGAAGTCATTTTAACAACTGGAGAAAATATCTCATCAAAATCAATGCCCTTTTTCTATGCAAATCCTTTTACAACTAACCTGGCTTTAAATCTTTTCTTACCTCCATCCTCTTCTTTTATCCTATAAACCTATTTATTCTGTAAAGCCCTTTTTCCTATAGGTAACTTACATAAATCCCAAGTTTGATTTTTCAGCAAGGAATCCATTTCCTCTATCATTGTAGACTCCCACTGAATCTTTGTATCCACCTACATAGCTTCATTATAACATTTAGGTTCACCAGCATCTGTTAACAAAATAGAATATAGAGAGGGGGAAAATCTTTTTGGAGGTCTACTTAGCCTTGTTGACCATCTAACATTCACTGGGGTGTGTGGTATTTGTTGTTGTTGTTGTTATGGAGCATAAGGAAGTACTGAAACATCATCTTTTGGAGTATCATCCAGTACTACATGTTGGTATATTTTAGATTCTACTAAGGAATATATCAATCTATATAAGTTTAATAAAACTAAGCATAGGATATGATATAAGAAATCATAAAGGAGGAAATATAGTACCTAGAAGTCAGATTTAGACTATGCCTTCAACCTCTCCAATGTATAAGCCAATTAGCCTATCTAGGGTTCCTTGAATAAGTCTGCTTCAAGATGCTAATGATCTAATAATGTTGCTCCACATCTGATCATAAATTCAATGTTGCATAGCAGATTTATATTTACTCCAAGAGGCAGAGATAATTTCGCATGTGTTGGATTATAAATGTTATATTTTTATGATCTCTTATTGTCCAATCTATTCCAATATATATGCACATTTGATATCCTTAAGGAGGGCTGACCTTTGTATTAAAAACAATTATTAATGGGGGCTGACCTAACAAAGTTTAGGGTGTGAATTAAACAAATATTAATTCGGCAGTCTTGTTTGATCAAAGCTGACAAGCTATAAATTCTAACACTCCCCCTTAGACTAGAGGGTAAGATCAAACCATAGATCCCATCTATTCTAGGACACACCCTAAACTATCACCCTTGATAGTGAGAACAAAAAAACATAACCATCTCAGATACCCTATCCAGAGATATCATAGATTCCAAGTCTATGAAGGTAGGTCCTATCTACCATAAGTCCAAGTCCATAAAAATATGGCTCAAAACCAATATCCTCTGAATGAGTGGATTGAATAGGTCCACAAGAATATCAAGTCCATGATATTAAGGTATCATCAAGTCCATGATGTATACCATTCAATTTGTGGATAACTAAATCCACGAGTCACCAAGATTCAAGAGATGTCAAATCCATGACAACATATCAACATCAAGTACATGATGTTTTACTATCTAGATGTGGATTTCTTAGATCCATGAGTGCCATGACTCAAGAATTTGGAATATCAACTCTATGATATTCATGGTATCATCAAGTCCATGATGTTACCAAATACTCAAATGTGGATCCCTAACCCATGAGTCCCCAAGACTCAAATGATATCAACTCCATGATATCCAGAGCATTGGTCTCATGAATATCAAGTCCATGATATTCACCAAATGCTCAGAGCAATAGTCTTTTGACATCAAGTCCATGATGTCTCATCGATTGTTGGGGGGTAATGGACTTTTGACATCAAATCCATGATGTCTCACCGATTACTGGTAGAAATGGACTTTTCACACCAAATCCATGATGTCTCACTGATTACTAGGTGTAATGGTCTTTTGACATCCAACGATGTCTCACCCATTACTGGTAGTAATGGAATTTTGACATCAATGATGTCTAGCCCATTACTAGGTGTAATGGTCTTTTGACATCCAACGATGTCTCACCCATTACTATGTGTAATGGTCTTTTGACATCAACGATGTCTCACCCATTACTAGGTGTAATGGTCTTTTGACATCCAATGATGTCTCACCCATTACTATGTGTAATGGTCTTTTGACATCAATGATGTCTCACCCATTACTAGGTGTAATGGTCTTTTGACATCAACGATGTCTCACCCATTACTAGGCAATGGATCCCTGATCCATGCAAATGCGGACCCCTGATCCATGAGTCTCTTGGACTCGAAGAACATCAATGATATTCTTCAATTCATAAGAAAATCACAAGTATATCCAGATGAATAATCATATGAAACCTACAAATATAAGATTAGCCAATATGATTATAAGTCATTAGCTATAATCAGTAAATGAAAGAGAGTATGACCTATTCATACATAATATTTAAAGTATGCTTCACAAGCTATACAAAAGATGTATGCCCCATACAACCAGCATAATTTATCCAATATTTTTGTATAAGAATAATCACATAAGTCTTCTTCACCAACATCTAACCAAATGTAATATAGTTCTCTCAAAAGATATGCCTATGCCAAAGTAAGAATGTTCCAACATTCATGCACCTATCCATAAGGAAAATAGTATGTCAACTGTAACAGAGAGTAAAGAAGATATACAGATCAATGTCAACATGTTCCTATGCTAACATAAACCAAGAGATGTATAACATAACATACATCCATAAAAATATGCTCCCATGTATACAACAACCATAAAATATGCTCCCATGTATACAACAACCATAAAATATTCACATACATGAAGCTAATGATCTGATAGTCATCATATATTCATCCACTAATGTATGCATCAATGTAAGACCAGATATACTAACAATTAGCTGTGAATGATCTCATAATAGTGTTAGATATAATACATGACATAGAGAAGGTGTGTTCCTCATACATAACCATCCAAGCTAAACAGATATTCCAATTAGCTATGAATGTTTCACACATACAATTATAAGCTATGCCAATGGGTAATGTTCCTACACATATAGAAGAGAGAGAGGTTTATACCAGGTGTAAGTGCACCCATAATAAAACTCCCCCTTAAGCTTACATTCCATCTAGAACTAGCCAAGTCAATTTGCATTTAAAACATGAATTCTATGTTATGTATGTACAGCCTAATCAGACTTAGGTTCTTTTGGCACAGTTTCCCCCCTGACTTATCTATAGGGTCCTAGGGTAGTGCCCTAGGCAGGGTCAAGGGTCAGAGCCCCTGATGGGGTAAAGGGTCGGCCATCAATTTTCTATTAGCCGGAGTACATGACAAGGTTAATTTGTAGAGTTTGCAATATACCAATGAAAGGTGAGCTGCCTACACATAACTATGAATGTCTTCATATAAGACATATGCCAATGCAAAACTAATGCAAGGTATGTGCAATACTATGTTAAGTATGTATCCAATATACTCTCTCTAAATCATACATGCTATGCACTTAAAAAGATGATTAATAAGATTTTCGATAAAGGCAACTAATTGAAAAACCCTTATTTCAATTTCAAACCAAACCCTAGATGCCATAAAGATTCTTAGTTTTAGATTGAATTCCTAAATCTAAAATGGATCTTTTCTCTACCATAGCTCTGATACCATGTTGGTATATTTTAGATTCTACTAAGGAATATATCATTCTATATAAGTCTAACAAAACTAAGCATGGGATATGATATAAGAAATCATAAAGGAGGAAAGATAGTACCCAGAAGTCAGATTTAGACTATGCCTTCAACCTCTCCAATGTATAAGCCAATTAGCCTAGCTAGGGTTCCTTGAATAAGTCTGCTTCAAGATGCCAATGATCTAATAATTTTTCTCCATATCAAATCATAAATTCATTGTCTCATAGTAGATTATATTTTCTCCAAGAGGTAGAGATAATTTCACATGCGTTGGATTAGAAGAGCAGAGAAAATGTTATGTTTTTGATGATCTCTTGCTCTCCAATCTATTCCAATATATATGCGCATTTGATATCCTTAAGGAGGGCCGACCTCTGTATTAAAAAAAATTATTAATGGGGGCCAACCTGACAAAGTTTAGGGTGTGAATTAAACAAATATTAATTTAGCTGTCCTGTTTGATCAAAGCTGACAGGCTATAAATGTTAACACTACATAGTCCTTTTCTTTCTTCTCATGTTGCTGCAACAGATCTTTGTACAATACTTTCTCATTGAATATGACATCCCTGCTTCTTACAATTTTATGATTTTCAAAATCCCAAATCCTATAACCAAATTCATCAATGTCATATCCAACAAATACACATTTCTTTGACTTAGCTTCTAGCTTGGTTCTATTTTTAGAATCTATAAGTGCAAAAGCTTCACAACTAAAGGTTTTGAGAAAAGAATAACTCACCTTCTTACCACTCCATGCTTCCTCTAGAATACCATAGTCCAAAGGAGTAGAGGGGCCTCTATTGATTAAATAAATAGCAGTGTTCACAGCCTCTGCCCACATGTTTTTGGGTAGCCTAGCATGCAACCTCATACTCCTTGCATGCTCCATTATTGTCATGTTCATGCATTCAGCCACTCCATTTTCTTGTGGAGTCTTCGGTACAATTTTTTGCCTACGAATACCATTAGAGGAACAATATTCTTCAAATTCTATGCTACAATACTCACCGCCATTATCAGATCTGAGACATTTTAACCTTTTACCAATCTCATTCTCAACCAAGCATTTCCATTTCTTAAAAGTTTGAAATACATCAGATTTCTATCTAAGGAAATAAATCCATACTTTTCTTATTGCATGATCTATAAATGTAACATAATACAGAGAGCCACCAAGGGAAGATACCTGAGTTGGTCCCCATACATCTATATGCACAAGCTCTAATCTCTCATTTTTCTTTTCCTTCCCACTCTTTACAAAACTAACTCTCTTTTATTTTTCATACACACAACTCTCACAGAAATCCATATTAACAAATTTCAAACTAGGTAAAACTTTCTTTGAATGAAGTAATTTCATACCTTTTTCACTCATGTGTCCAAGTCTATTGTGCCACAGTGTTGTGTCAGAATCTACAATAACAGTTTGATGTTCTTCCTGCTCAACTGCAGCCACTGTTCCTAAACATTCATTTTCTTCTGAAACAATTAAAGTAGAAGGAACAGTATGACCTGTATAAAGATATATAAGGTGCCTACTTTCACACCTTTTGCTACTACTAAGGAACCTTTTGAAACCTTTAAAATTTTTATCATTAAAAGTAACTATGCAACCCTCATCACCCAGTTTCCCTGCTGAAATTAAATTCCTACTCAGCCTTAGAACATGTCTTGCCTCTTGTAGTAGCCAATGATTCCCATTCTGTAACTTAATCTTAATTTTTCCCTTTCCAACTATCTGAAAAGGTTCATTATCTCCCAAATAAAATAGCCCAAAATCTCCTTGGACATAATCAAGAAAGTAACCTCTATGGGGTGTAGGAAGAAATGAAGCCCCAGAATCTAAAACCCATGAATCATCAATACTTTGTAAGGAAAGAATCAAAGCATCCCCTTCAGATTTATTACTTACCACATTTACCTCCTTGTTACCTTCTTGTTTGTCTCCTTCTTTATTCTTCCAAGACTAGCAATCTTTCTTCTTATGACCTGGTTTTCCATAGTACCAGCAATCATTTGGTCCTTTGGATTCAAACCTCTTTCCCTTTGATTTTCCTCTTGATTTCCCATGATTTCCAGAGTTGTTTCCTCTCTCATTGGTTCTACCCCTACTCTGTGCATTTAAGACACTTCTTAATGTGGATCCACCTGAGCTTTTCCTATGAATTTCCTCACTCAAAATAACACCAATAACATCATCATATTTTAGGGTATTAGAACCAGAAACTGAATTACTAACAGCCATTACCAAGCCATTCCAGCTTTTAGGCAAAGAACACAAAATCAAGAGAGCCCTAACTTCATCAAAAATAACATTCATAGAAGTTAATTGACTAGTAACTATATTAAACTCATTTAAATGATCAACAACTGACCCACCTTCCACCATTTTCATATTAAACAAACACTTCATGAGAAATACCTTATTTGAAGCGAAGGGCTTTTCATACAACTTCACGAGGGTTTTCATCAAATCTTCAGTCATCTTTGCTAAGGTAATATTGAATACCACCAATTGTGCTAGGCATAATCGAATACTACCAAGAGACTTTCTATCAAGAATATCCCAGTCCTCATTAGAAATGCTTGCCGATTTCTTGGCTTTTCCTTCCAACAACTACCATAGATCTTTCTAATAGAGATAGTCCTCCATTTGCATTTTCCATAATTGAAAGTTCTACCCATTAAACTTGTCAACCTTCAGCCTACCCTCGTCTTCCATTGCTCGCACTCAATCGTGAGACTCCCACTAAACCATGAAATCTTCCTGCAAAGGATAACTGAAAAAACAACCTCACTCTGATACCACTTGTTAGAATTAACAAGGCAAAAATAACAATTATGTGCAAATATAACCAATATTAGAAAATAATAAACCACACAAAAGAGAACACAAGACACAAAGATTTAACGTGATTCACCCAATCCCTGGGCTATGTCCACCAACAGTGAGTCCAATATTATTATTATCTAGCGATTACAACCTGATTACAATTTGTAATCCCTTACAGCTCAATTCTGCTACAAGTACTAAAATCATACATTAATCCATGAAATCCCTAACCCTAAGCCAATATAACAAGGCTTATGTCAGTTAACAAGTTAACTCTAAAATAATTGATGAGTCAACCTAAGAAAAGGCTTGACGAGTCAACCTAGGGAAATGTTTAAAGTGTAAACTCAAAAATGCTTGACGAGTTAACTCAAAAACACTTAGTGATGCCCCAAACCCCACGATGAATGAAAAGTTTATAGTACTTTCCTAGATAGTACTTTCCTGATTAGTCACCACAAGCTAATAGGAGAAACATGTTTTGAGAAGAATGGAAACCCTAATTAGGTTTTATGCTTGACGGTAAAGATAGTATATTAGGATAGAGTTGCAAGAAGAAGAGGTGTGAAATCAATTGTTTTTGTTGTTGTTGTTGTGAAAAGTTGTTCAAAATCATTTGTAAAGATGTTATAGAGTTGATATCAGAACAAGAATAAATCATAAGGGATCTGATCAGCATTGCAAAGTGAAAATTATAGGTCATTTATTCTTTTTGTAGGGTGAACCCAAAAAAGTGAGTCTCACTTTTGGGGATGACCAATTTTTGGTCGGGCCCAAACAATAAAATTTTTAAGTACAAAGTAAGGGTCTTCGCAAAAAGACATATGACCTCTTCACCCGAAGACACTGACATGGGGTACTTCAGGCAAAGGGATTATGAGGTCTTCACGCAAAGAACCCCTTCATATGAAGACCACTTACACCAAATTTCCTACAAATTTCTAGCAGAGGGGTGTCATTTTTACAATTACTATTCATAGAGAGCTGGTAGACCCCAGTGTTAGAGCGAACCCCCTGACGACCTCATTGACTTCATCCAACTTTCCTTCTATTCCACCTCCTTCGACTGTAGTATATTCTAGGTAAACACATTTTTCTTTTTCTTTTAATTATTTTTATTATAATTTATATGTTTATAAATTATTTTAGTTTATTTTTTATTTTCAAATAGTTATTTCATTTTTGGTAATTTTTAATTTAAAAAATTAGGTTTAAGCTACAAAATTATGTTAGTAATTGTTAGAAAATACTAGAAAAATTAGAAAATACAATAAAATGTTAGAAAAAGCTAAAAAATGTTAGAAAATTTTAGATTTTTAGTAATCTTATTGCTTGTTTTTAAATTATTTTTAATTAGTACTGTTCAAAAGTTAGTTTTAAATTATTTTTATTAGAAAATTTTAGAACAAATTAAGAAAATTTAGAAAAAATTAAAACCTTAGGAAAATTTAGAAAAAATTTTAACTTTAGGAAAATTTAGAAAAAAATTAAACCTTTAAAAGAATTAGAAAATTATTAGAAAATATTAGAAAAAATAAAAAATGTTAGAAAATTTTAAAACTTTGTCTCTCTCCATGTGCCCATTATGACTCTCTTACCAAACTCCTTAATACTCTGCCCACACCCTCTTAAGACTCTCTCTCTCTCTCTCTCTCTCTCTCTGTCCATTAAGACTTTATTTATTTCTCATGCTACTATTTGACACTAATTAAGACTCTCTCACCAAACACCTTAAGACACCCCCCACCCCCTTAAAAATATCATCACACTTTAACATTATCTATTTCCACACTTAAGACTCTCTCTCTCTCTCTCATAATTAAATATAATTTTATATTTTAGTCTTATTTTACCTGTACACATGTAATGTAATTAAACTTTAACATTTAATAATATATGTTACCCTTCGATGGACACACACAATCATGCATAGGGTGACCTGACATAGGGTGGCGCACCCTAGGATGACTGGCACATGGTGTCCCATCCCATGATGCCCCGACATAGGCTGCCCCCAGCATGATGTAGTATAGGGTTCCTTACATCAGGTGTCTGGTGTTCCTAATATGGGGGTGAATTTTTATTTTTCTACCCAGGAGATGGGGTGCTTACAAGATTCTATTACTTCCTTTGAGGGACAGCATTTACAAATATATTTGTACCACCATTTTACAAACTCTAGAGGATCTATTTCCACACATGAGTAGACAGACTTCATATACTCCATAGATTGTTGATTCTATTTTTTGAGAGTTGAGATCTGAGATCTCTGGAAATATATTATTAGCTGAGGTTTAGTCATGAGTCTCAAAGGATATTATCAAAGGAGAGGTTTTCCCTTACTATTGACAGATGAAAAAGGTCGGAGCATGTCAGGTTACATTTCATGTGGTACTAGGTATTTCACGTATGATATACCTATGATTCCTTGGAGCACATGGTTGTTATCCTAATAATGACCAGATTCAACTCTACTTTGCATAATAGGTTTATGCTGAGGTCCATTTGGGTCTCAACGTGAACTACTTAGATCTTTTGGGGTACTTTGGACAAGGGCACAGAAGAGTTGCAGACCATGATCAGTATTGTAGGCCTAATCGTGTTGTGTTAAGACATAGGCACTTGGTTGGGTAGTGAGAACCTACACTAGCACCATCTATGGTTGATATTGTTGATAGATTTTTCATTACTTCCTAGAGGGAAGCAATTGATAGGATTGGACACATTGCATTTTTGGCTACCAATATTACATCTAATACACTTGCTCGATACATTATGACTAGACCAAGTCAACCTTGGACATCTTTAGAGACATCATCTAGTAGTCACCCCCTACTGATGAGACATATAGAGATGTTAGTCTCCCTAGACCATGTGATGTACAATCTCTTATCGAACATCAGAGTTACATTGAGATGACATTGTATTTATTGGAGGACATGTTACAATCATATACCTATCTTTCTCAGTAGGAGAGGTGTTGGCAAGTTGACTATACTATTGTATATGACTTATTATAGTGTTTTCATTATGGAAACAAATTCATATAGCTTTTTGGAGTCAGTGCACAGCATTAGAAGATCATAAATTGGCTAAGTATAGAAGACTAGATAGTTAACAAAGCACCAGTAGTTCAAAGCATCATACCACTTGGAAGGGGGGGTATATTACATACATTATGTCATGTTTTCGTAGTCCCATCCCACCCCAATAATATAGAAGGGGGGCCGGGTTCACCTTGGTGAATACAAGGGCCATCACCACCCCGGCCCACCCTCCCATTCCCCTACTATTCTAAGGGGGCCCTTTATAATATAGGGGGCATGTTACGTATAGAATCAAGAAGGGAAATGTCTCGATCCCTACTATCCTATGCCCTCTCTATAGTCCCTACTATTTGAACCGGGTAGGGCATATGACGTATAGAAGTAGGAATGTCTCCTCGATCTCACATTCTGATTCAGTGCACATGCATATGACTGAGTTATGGTATGTTCCCTAGAAGATAAGATGGTAAGAGTATATTCATGCTTAGTCTAAGAGTGCATGATTGGAAAATTTAGTATGAAAGAGACAGACAAATGAAGTTACATAGTGTAAGGCCCAACCTGTTTCCACCCTTTCCTCGACACTTCGATGACGGAAGATTAAGGGGTGTTGTAGTATCTGGATGATTGGTAAATCCCTAACGGAATTGTACCTTAGGATAGACCTATATATTGCACCTTCATATCAGTACCTATCAACTAAGTGTCACAATGACAGATGTGATATATTTGGGTTATTAATTGTGTAAGTGAATCTTGGATGCAGTATGTTACCCTGCAAATCAGAGATCCAGCTAGACTATTAAGGTTCCATTGAGTACTTTTGTCGAAAGGATTAGATTCAAGTAGTCGAGATGTAAATGCCAAATTAGTATGTGTTAAGTCTTAAGTTTATCTTGGATTAAATTAATAAGTTGATGTTATGATTCTAGTAACTCCTACGAGGAGGATGAGTAATGTTTTGATGATGTATTATATGGTTACACCATAGTGACATTTTGGTGATATTCTTAGAACCCTGAACAAGGATTTGTTAGATCCTAGACTAATAGGATTATTCTGCATTTTGTTTTCCTAGATTAGGAAATTTAATCATACTTGTGATAAGAATTTTATAGGACCTAATTGTTATGGTTACCCCCTTATCGATGTTGAACCATCGATTTATCTTAAATATCATGCTAAGGAAAATTGAGAATCTTTGAGATTAGGAGTACTATGAAGTTATGCAATCAAATTATGTAGATTGAATTGAATTGAAATAATGAATGTATTATATATGTTTGCAAGCTTGAATTGGATTATGATCTATATGTGGGCATTGTACTTTATGTGACTTTGAGTACGCAGTAGAAATTATAACTTATGTGTATAAAATTATATGCAATTAAATTATGCACTATATGAAAGTGATTAGATGTATGCATTGAATCATGAATTATGAGAAAGCGATTGTAAGAATGCAATCGAATTCTATGTTGCAAATGAATATCATGTTAGACATCTTCGCTGCATTGATGTTATGAGTAATTCATGATTACCTTGTGATGATGTTAGATTATTGATGATCATGATTTCAATTGAATTACAAGATTAGTAGGCATTAGAGATGCAATTGAATTATGAAATTGAACTAAGCAATTGAATTTTGATTAAATTGAAGATGTTATATCTTATATGTTTATTCGTATTGGTTTTTCTTCCTTGAATTATTGATGCTGCATTGAGGAGTGTGCAGGTAAGAGAACCATGGAATTAATCAGAGAACCAAGGTTAAACATATGTGAATTGAGTAAGCCAAAGCTTAATCTGATATGGGATTAAAAGCCTCGTTGTAATGTGAACTCCTTGTAAATGTGGATTTTTGCATGTGTGTTATTAGTTAATTTCTTGTTGTCATCCAGGACATGACCTTGGGTATGTAATGTGTAATCATTAGTGTCATTTGACACTTTTTATGTGCTTGTTTTAATTCATCCTTGTTCTAGTCACTTCTAGAGGCCAATAAGGGGTTCTAAGGGTCATTTTTGGCATAATTTAAGTACCTTATGGATAGGGTTATGAGTTAAGAAGGTTTTGAGCATGTCCCTAATTCCCTAGTGACCTTGGTAACCTATTTTATGACCCATTTGCCCTCAACTTCGAAATTGGATAAGTCATGATCTTTACCCAATTCCACCTTTTCTTTCAATCATGCATTTATCATGAGGGGACAAGGGAAGACAACAAGGCCATAGAGTCAAGTCTAAATTTATGGATGGTGGGTGGGTAGAGATTTGGAGGCCTTTTTAGAGGCCCTTAGGAGATTTAGTGGGTGTTCACCCACTCTCTACATTTGGAGACATTAGGGTTTGGATTGAGGAAGGATAGTGGATAAGCTCTTCTCAAATTTCCATTTCCATCACACTTGTGGAGGTTGGTTACTCTTCTCATGGAAGCCTTTCTACTTGCTCTTTAGATTAACTTATATTTTGCTTTCTCATGCATATGAATCTTGGTTCTTGTTGTGACAATGTGTTGTAATGGAGGGATTTTGGGTTTTGATTTCATGGTTTGATCTTGTTCTTTTTGCTTGATTGAGGGAGTTCTTGTTTATGGGTGTGAGGCATTACTCACCCTTTGGGAAGGGAAGAAGTGGCCTATGGGTGGAGGGGTTAGTTGGGCTTTCCATGAGGTGAGAGTCTCTTCTCTTGGAGAAGAGGGATAAGTCCATGGTGTATGGGCACCATGGAAGCCATTGCATTCTTGTATTTTGAAGAGGATGTTAAGCAAAGTATGTGTATGAAGAGGCATTTGGATATGCATGGATATGTAGCCTTGAAGAGGCATTTGGATATGTAGCCTTGAAGAGGCATTTGAATACTCATGGTGAGAAAATTTGCATGTAATGGCATTCTCCCCTTGGAAAAGCCCACCTCCACCCTCTCAATGAGCTTGTAAGACTCATTTGTGTAACCTTGGAAGGGAGTAATTTGTTGTATGTGCATTTGTGTAAATTGTTTGTGAGCATCTTGTTGAACTTGTTGCATACCCGTTTAGCCTTGGTTCTCCAAGCTCGGGGGTGGTCTCATAAGAGACCTAGGTTGGGTGGTGAGCACCCATGGTTCTCCATTTTTTTTATTTGCAGATTTGTGGAAGCTCAAAGAGGAGGTGTCATGGAGGTTTTCATCTTTTGGATGGTTGAGGGAAGACATCCCTTTTATTCCATTGTGAATCACTCTTTGTATTTAGATTTCATTTGATGTAAAAGAGAATGTAATGCCTTTCATTTGGAGCTATTGTGAAGATGAAATGGATGAGAGACTGTTATTATCTTGATCCTTCATTGTGTGGAATTATTCATTGCAATGCTTTGTTGAAACTAGGATGTTGTAAACTTTATTGATGTATTTGTAAATGAGTTGAAATGGATTTCTTAATGTTTATGATGAATCCTTGCATACGTAATTAAAGATTTCTATCTTTTACTATAGTTGAAATTACTCTCCTTTTTGCAATGAGTTCTCAATATTGATAGAATAGATATTGTATCAATTTCAATAAGATTTCATATCTTGGTTGAAGTAGGAATATTGCAGATTCATATATGATGATTTAAATGTCATGATCATTGAAAATAATCTCCATTTGATTCATATCACTCTTTTAGTTCTATAAATTGTAATGGAACAACTATAAACAAATGATCATGTTAGTTTCTACATGGAAATCTCATTCAATTTTCAATCAAACTATATTAATCCTTGCTGATACACTATCAATTTTAAGTCCATAGACTTTCTAATGCATTGAGGAAACTAATAAAATTATGATGTTATATTACCCATCATTAGCAAGTTTACAAAAAAATAGTGCACTATTAAAATAGCACTCTTCAGATTTTGGAGAGCAAAAAAACACTCTCTGGATTTTGTATGGGATAAAAATCCCATTTAAAATCCTACCATAGTCATTTTTTAAATAATATAAATTATCACTATACTTCCTTAGGAATAAAATATTTAATATATACTCTCCCTCATAACTTCACTAAAGTAGCGCAGCATGGGGATATCTACTTTGGCGTTGTTTAAATCTATGTCTGTAATAAATATTAATGCTTTGACCACTCCCTTAGAAGACTGGCGCATGTATGAGGTGGAGTAGTCATTGTTTATTGTTTTAAATGCATTGGTGGGGGTGCAAGTCACATAAAGGTCAGACCCAAACTTTATGATGTCCCATTCTTAGTCCAATTAGGTGCTACTTATGGCTTGATATCTTCCCTTGGGTTCTGATTTGGGTTGGTGGGCCCCAAGTCTTTTCAAGCCTGTCCCATCTTTAGACAGCCTCTTTAATTCTTCCCTTTTAGGTGCCACCTTTTGGGAGTCTATTCAACTCCCCTTAATTAACGCACCCCCCTTCATACTTTAAGATGTTGACCCTTCCCTTGGGGCACATGGGTGGAGGGAATGTACTAGGGAGCTAGGAAGCAAGGGAGTAGCTTAGGATGTTTAGAGTAGGTTAGAGCAGGTTAGTAGGTAGTTAGTTTAGTAGGATGTTTAGATTAATGGGTTAGTTAGTGTTTTAGTTAAGATTAGCTTAGGATGTTAATTAAGTATTAATGTCATGTTAATAATAATAGTTAGATGTTATTTAGCAATGTTTTAAATATTTATTTTGCTATTTATATATGATATCATATTACTAAATTTATGATCGTATATAATGTTAATTAATATATTATGGTATATTAACTAATAAATTAATTATATTAATTATTTAATATATTATAATTAATTTCATATATAATTTAGTTTAAATCTTTGAATGTATATCATTAAATAATGTTTCCATTAGATTTATTAATTAGTTAAAGGTACATTGATTAATTGGTATAGACGACTATTGAAATTTATATTCAATATTTTTCATTAGCTTTCAATTTAATTTTCATAATCGAATTGGTCTTGAAATTTATGTAATTGGAAATGGTTAACCTATCTAAAGAATAACGTTATCAATAAACAATCTATTCCTCTTAGATAATCTAAAGGATTAACAGATTAACGTTTGACGAAATTGATCGTCAAGTCAATTAATGAACTTTGATTATATTGAATTTCATCTAGTATCTTTTGGAAAACAACTTTGTTGAGGTTTGACCTCTTGTCACTTTTGGACCTTATCATTTGCACTTTTGTCCCGCATTGTGAACATGGAAACTTTTACCCTAAAAAAAAAAAATTGTTGGTTGTGTTTTGGCCCGAACTTTTGGGCATTACACATAGACAATGAATGCCATAGCAAAATAGTATATACAGCTGACTGTTGGTAATTTGTTTTGCGATGATAAAATTATTTTGTAAAGGTTGTGCCTATTGTAATTATGTTGTAGACATGTAATTAACTTTGTTTGTAAACACGCTTGAGCCAATTTAATTGGAAGCATTGTATGTAATTGGTTATAGGCTGACCTAGTTAATTGTTTTGGTAGCGCATATAAATATGAGATGCGCTCTTTGTAATTGGTATGGATATGGTTATAGAGTTGAGATAAGAAGAGAAAAAGTGTGCAAATATTTTTTAAGATGTATTAGAGCTTTGTAAGAGGTCAAAGCATTAGTGCATCAAAGGAACTGATCTGACAAGCACTATCACAGCACCAGTCCATCTGGTAGATATAGTGTGTATCTGAGATCAGAAGGTTGTGTTGGTTCTTCAAAATATTTTACACTCCAAGAGATACCAATATACTTATGACTGATATTAAGGAGGGGTTAACTCCAAATGTGAGAAATCTATAAGTAATTGGACCAACTATAGGGACAAGACTTCCCTCTTCACTTCTGGCTCTACAAATCCAAGGTGGGTACACCTGATCCAATAGATACAATTCTATTCCTTACTCAATACTAGATCTTACAATAGATAATAGTGAGCAAGTACTAAATAACAACCTATTATTCATTAACTCTCCATCACTAGGTAGAACTACTGTATATAATTAAAATAAAGTAAAATGACTGGTATTTAAAAAAAAAATTGATTACAATGATTTCAATCATTCCTTATAAAACAAAGATAGGTCCATATAGGCCAATGCCTTATCCATTGGGCATACAACACCAGAAAATAAAATGAATACAAAGATGTTTCAAGAAGAAATGGTCTCTAAACATAAACACAAATACCCCAACTCTTTCTTACTTATGAGAATCCTTCATACAAATCTAATGAACATGTATTCCACTTTGAGCAATATTTAATCCAACCCTATATCATAACTAAAAGCAAAAATACTTATATGCAAGTCTTTGAAAACTTGAGAAATTCACAGATCAAATGCAAAGGAGAGACAAAGACTTTGATATTTGTATTAAGTATAACCTATTTTCTTTGTATATAATATTCCTGAATGGCAAGCTTGCAAGACAATAACAACAACCTGTACTTCTTCTCTATTGCTTTCATAAGAAAATGATGTAAAATATTACGATCCTCGACTAAGGGTTAGGGTTTCAAAGTTTCTATATTCTCAATGCCTAAAATTCTCAATGCCTAGAAAGATCATGGAATATCCTTTATATACAAGAAGATGCAGCAAGCTACCGATCATTCTAGAGTTTACAAAATTTAACCTAAAAACTTTACAACAACCCTACTAGGTTTACAATAAATGCATCGATCAGATTTGGAGAGATATTTTTTAGATAGCTACCTTGCTTTATGTCTTCAATTCTTTCCTTGGTTTCCTCAAGAAAATCTAATCGCCATCTCTTTGTTGTCATCCCTGCAATAAATACCTCTTTATATCTCAACAACTTTTAGGACTCAAAAAGTTGCAATCTTCATTTGTCTCAAGATGTAGGTGGAGTGTCTACTTTCTCTGCATGTGGAATACACTGATACCTCCACCTTTTATACACCTCTTCACTTAGGAAATCAAAATTTGCAAACTCTGCACCTTTGTCAGATAAGTATTTCCACTTGTCCTCTAGCTGACTGATTTCTCGCTGAATGAAATCAAATTTGGACTTGGCAGAAATTAATGTCTCAATAGTGTGTATAAAAAATAAAGTATTCTCCAAAGTTAAAATGCTAGTCATTCTAGTAGAAAAGTCATCAACTATTTGTGCTCTCCAATTCATCAACTCCTTTATTTCACCATTTCTCTTAAAAACTCCTAGGATTAAATCACAGCAAGGGAGTGTTAATTCCTTCTTTAATAAATTGGACTTTCTCTCAAAATCATTCAAAAAGATACTATGCTCCACAAAATTCTTCACACTCTAATGCAATGGTTTGATTAATGGGTCAGGATCAACTTGAGACTTGGACAACCATCTAAATAATCTTACATTCGAAGATCTCTCAATCCATTTATTGAAAATTAGCCCTAACTCCTCCTTATTCTTGTCCAAAGATATGAGCAATATCTTTAATCTTCTAGCATGGTCAAATAGAATTGTGGGATTCAGATTGGTAGAAAATTACATCACGGCCTCTATAACATTTTCCTCATATCTCTTCTATGTTGGTAGAAGAACACTATAACCACTTCTCTTTTGTACAGTGTAAACTCCCCTTGGGGTCAGCTTTGTATACCCTGGCTGACTTAAAATTTGCCTAGATCTCTCAGGGTCTATCTTGCTTACCACGGTTCTTTTCCCATTTACTACATGCATGATCCCTTCAAAATGCTCCATAAGAGCATCTACCTTTCTATCCCATGGCTCCAAACTCCTCAATGGGTCATAGCCTCTATCAAAATGTCTAATAAAATCTATAGTCTTCTTGTAGATTACCCATTTCTCCTTAATTTCTTGAGTTTGGATGTCAAACTCATTCCTTACTATGTCTTCAGGAAAGTGGAATTAGTGCTCTGTGAGGGCACATCTTATCTTGTCCCTAAACATTCCTGACAAGAAACCTTCATTGTCTACCCACCTAACCATAGTTGTTTCCATCTTGTAAGGCTACAAGACCTGATTGAAGTGCACCCATCCTTTCTTGATAACTACATACAAGTGTGTAATGGTGATATCTAGGAACAAAGCTCCCCTTCCTTTACCAGTAAGTGTTGATTCTTCTAGATCACCAATCTACCTTAGAATTTTTGCATTTCCTATCTTCAGTGGAACCTGGTAAGGAAAAATGTATGGTGCCTTCTTGCAACCATATACTCAAAATCTATAGGAAATGGATATAATATAATGTCACCAAAATTGTGAACTATAGTAATATCTTGACAATACTCCTTAGGCCTAATCAATCTTAACAATTCCTTTCGGACCCTTGGATTTTCAAAACATTGTAATGTCCTAAGCCTAGAAGAAAAATTCTTATCAAACAAAAGGAAGCTGGCCTCAATCCTATCCCAAGACAAATATGTTGTCCACAACTGAACAGGAAGCATCTCTCCATCCTTCTCCTTGATAATATCAATTTTAGAACCAAAAAATTGTTCACCCTTATATAGGAACATGTGCATTATCATTGAATACCACCCAAAGGGTCTGCTTATCTTCATGTTTTTAATCCCTATTAATCCATCATGGATTAGATTAGCTAAGTGAGAAGAAAAATCAAAAATCAATGCTAACTATGGATGCAAGGACTATACCATCATAAACATATATGGAACTGGCATATGAGTGGCCTCATCATGCCCTCGGATCAAAGTCAGAGATCTATACATATCCTATGCCCACAAAATGAACAAATCCAACCTAAAAGGTTTAGGAGTACTTGGACTGATCACACACATTGATCCAATCTGATCAAGAAAATCTCTTAAAGGCCCTGTCCTTAAATAATCTCTTTGAGCCTCATATATCTCAGTGAATTCCTTAAATTCAATCTTTTCTAGCCCAATAGAAGGGTCATTCAATGAGAATACCTCCCCAATCTCATCCTCTATAATACTAATTAGATTATTTCAGTTTATATCCTTGACATACCTAGTCATAGGATCATAACACCTAGCAATCTAAATGAGGAGGTCTGCATCCATGAACACTCCAGGGACAACTAATTTTCATATATCAAATTTTCATATATTACTGAGGGGGCACAAGAATTCCTATGAGAATATGCTACCCTAAATAGTATCAAACCATTATAATATTTTCCTACACTAGCATCTCTCATCCAAAGCCCTCTATCATAGAGCCCTTCATTTACTAAGTCCCTAGGGTTTCTTGGGACTAATTCTTTCATTTTTTATGCCCCATTCTCAGAAGGTGGGAGTAACTACATTAGATCTTTGAAAACAACCCTATCTTTATATTCTATCTTTCCCGACAGTTCCCTCTTAGGTGGCATCTTGACTAGGGCTTTAAAATAGTTATACAAATACTAGAGAAAAACCTAAATCACCAATCAAGAATAACCAAAGGAAACAAATTACTCCTCACTTCCTTTTTCCTTAAAATTTTGAGCAATTTTGACTATAAAAATTTGGCCTACCAGACACCTTGAAAAATTTTACTTGAAATCACTCCAGAAAGATAAACCAGTCACGCTTGCCAAGATACCTTGAAAGAAGTAAAATTTTCAATGATCAAATCAGTGTAAAATGTTTTTCCAACCATTCACAATTCATCCACATGTAACTCATTAAGTTTTCCATTACTAAGAACTAGTGGCTTCAACATTCACAGGACGTGAACAACATCACAAAACAAAAATTCAAATTTGGATCATCGATCCTCTTTCCTTTTTAGTGCATCAGATGGCTAATAAAATTAGCAGCATAACCCTTTGTTACTTTTCCCTAGACTAGCTCTTGATCGATAAGAATAGTCCAAATTATGCATGTGCAAAAAATTATAACTTAACTTAAGCTTTGATCAGACTGGATAGGTGTTAACCTATTGCTAAAGTGCAAGCATAAGATTCAAGCACCTTTACTCAATGGTATAATGACCTCCGTAGATCTTTTTCAACTTAACAAACCTTTATCACTTTATAAAAATGGTGACCCACTGCAAAAAATCCACGTGGAGACATCTAAATGCTTCTAAATGCTCACAACATTCATCGAGTTAGAAACTACCATGTTTCATAAATCAGTAGGCAGAACCCTAACTTCTTCCTTGGCATCAAACATACTGATAGCTGATAGGTCATCTCTTACTTTTGACCAATCAAATTAACAAACATGTCAGCATGACCTGGCAACTGAGGACCCACTTTTTGAGTCCACATCTTAGAATCAAGATCAAATGGTCATCGCTATACCACAAGACTTAAACATCATGCATCTTATCCCAGTGGTATACCGACAACTACAAGATCTACTCGAGCTTTAATTATCTAAGAAATCTGACCCCACTTTCAACGTCATCCAGGACAAGTGTTAATAAGAGAAAACTGCCATGGATGAAAAAATGTCAGAACACCATCATGTTAGAAACTTTCAATCGGACGTCTGTCACTAAACCCTGATGCTTAAAAGGTAATCAACTTGGCCTAACAGTATAATGACAACCGTTGATGTATTCCATTATTTAATTGTCGGTGCAACTTCGATGATGGGCCTACTGAGACAAATTTCAACCTGTTGCTAATTCACATGTCAAAAAATCTGACAACCAAGAGTCTTGAGATTTAATGATAGCCACAAGTTTTAAAAGGTTATTCATATGGAGATTTTAACAGGAAAACTTAGGCTTTAAAGGAAATATTTAAAAGGGGACCTCATTCGACAACCTACTGACATAACAAATGAAGTGTTCACTTTAAAGGGGTCAATATTGCACATGTGTCATTAGGAAATGTTAGTGAGAAAAAATTAATGCTCAAACATAACAATGTTAAGACCAAACTAGGTTTTAGCAACAATTCATAAGGCCTAAACCCTTGGAACCATAATTCTCAAAAAATGCAAGTATGAGGATCAAAATTTATAATAGTACTAACAATGGCTCATACTCAGGGACGTGTATCTCCTGTAGATACAACAAGAAATCTAGAATCTCTTCGAAGAGTAGACCAACTCAAAATTTTGACTAAAAACAAGGAGTTGTACACACAACCCTAAGCTAAAAACCCCACCAAAACCTAGAGGAATTCCTTAAGAAAAATACTGTTTCAAGAATTGCCCATGAACTGGCAATTCCATGAGTTCTTCTATCAAATTTTTCAATAAATATGAACCTGTTCCCTATTTTTCTTGAATAATGTAAGGACCTAACCAGATGGGATCAAACTTCCCATGCTTTCCCTTATCTTCCAATCTTGCATTCCACATTAATACCATGTCACCATTATCAAAACTTCTCTGAGTAGTTCTTCTATCATATAAAACTTTACACTAGGCCTGAATCCTCTCATTTCTATCATGTGCATCATTTCTTACCTCATTTAACTAGATTAAATCATCAATCCTAATAGTAATTTCATCTTCTAGCTCATCATCATATGCCTATATGAATTGGTACATTTTCAACAAGTTATTTTGGGGGAGCCTTGCATTAATTCCGTAAACTAAGTAAAAAGGAGCACATCCTATTGCTTTCTTCATTGTAACCCTATCAACCCATAAAGCTTGTAACAACTTAGAATCCCAAGCCCTTTTGTTTTTATCCAATATTCTTTTCAATATTTTAATCAAACTCTTGTTACTAGATTCAGCCTAGCCATTTCCTTGTGGATGGTAGGGAGATGATTATGAAACATTAATACTATTCTTTTTACAAAAGTCAATAAACTCTTCTGACCTAAAGCACATTGGATTATCAACCACCATGGTTTCTAGGCAACCAAATCTTGTAAGGATATTTTGCATCATAAATTCCACCACTACCTTACTTGTTGCCCTTCTGGAGGGGATGGCTTCAACCCATTTGGTGAAGTAATCAGTTGCTACCAAGATATAAGAATGTCCACCACTAGATTTGTTAGGAATTTCCCCAATAAAATCCATACCCCACTTTTGGAAAGGAGTGTGAACTGTGACAAGCTTGAGAGGTAGATTTCCACCGAATTTTAATTTTCCTACAAATCTTTGGCATGAATCACATCTTTTGACAAACTAGTGGCCATCTTTAAAAAGAGTTGGCCACCAAAAACTTGATCTAATAATCTTATGAGCTATAGTCCTTGCCATATAGTGTCCTCCATAGACTCCATTATGCATTTCATCCAAGAAGAGTCTGGCTTTATCCTAGTCTACACATTTAAGTAAGACACCTTCATTACTCCTCCACCATAATTCACCATTTATAATTGCATATCTTATGGAATGAAGCTTAATAGTTATTTTCTTGTTATCATCCAATTCAAGGGGTAAAATCATCTTCTATAAGTATTTAACAATATCCTTATACCACTCACAACAATCCATATTGCAAACAAAAGGTCTTTGATCTTCCTCCAACATGTTTATTTGATTTGCAGCTAAGTTGCTTTGAGCCATCAACTTTTCTAGGCCTAACCCTCTTACCAAATTTTTAATATGAATGTCAATGTTAAACTCCTGAATTCTATTGATCCATCTACATCTTCTTCCTGAAACTTCTTGCTGGACCAAGATATCCTTGACTGCAGCACTTGGAACATAGGCAACCACTGTGGCTCCAACTAGATAACACCTAAATGCTTTGATTGTCTTTACCAAGGCATAAGCTTGTTTTTCAACAATGTCATAATTTAATTCTGTTGCTTGTAAGGTCTTACTAAAAAAGGCAATAGGTTGTTCAAAACCATCATCATTTTTCTATAATAATACTGCTGCAACAGTATGGGCAAATGCAAAGGAGAAAATCTGCAAAGGTTTGCAATAATCTGGTGTTTTCAAAACTTGGGCATGCTTAATAGCCCTTTTAATGTCATTAAAAGCATGCACTGCTTCAACATTCCATTCAACTTTGGCTCCTTTCTTCAGCATTCTCGATATAGGAATACTAATTTCTGCAAAATTTGTAATAAATCTCCTCAAGAAATTGACCTGTCCTAAAAAGGACTGAATCCCTTTGACATTCCTTGGTTGAGATAATTTATCAATAGCATCCACCCTCTTGGGGTCTATTCTTACACCATCCTTTGAAATTATATGCCCCAAAAGCTTTCCTTCTACCACACCAAAGGCACATTTCTTTGGGTTCAAAGAAACTCCATACTCTAATGCTCTAATGAAGATCCTTTCTAGATGTTGGCAATGTTGTTCCTCCCTAGCTGAGAATGATGTTAGATCATCTTGATATACCACCATGAACTTGTTAATAAAATCTACAAAGGCTACATCCATGGCCCTTTGGAAAGTGGCACCAGCATTAGTCAATCCAAAAGGCATTCTCACATAAACATTTGTCCCCCATGGGGTTGTGAATGCAGTTTTGAACTGCTCTAACTCTTTAACCATAACCTAATTGTATGCAGAGAAACCATCCATCATGGACATCAACTTTGAACTAGTGACCTTTTGCAACATATTCTCCATATTAGGTAATCCATAATTATCTTTTAGAGAATTTATATTAAGGTGTCTAAAATCAACACAAAGCCTCATGTCACCATTCTTCTTTCTGACAGGAACCAAATTTAAAACCCAAGTGGAATGTCTAATAGGCTTAATTATTCTAGCATCTATCATCTTCTTAAGCTCTCCTTGCATTTTAGGTGCTAAGGTAGGGTTAACAGGTCTTAATTTTTGTCTGAAAGGTTTTGTACCCTCCTTTAATGGAATCTCATGTTGAAAGAGGTCCTCTCTATAAGCCTTAAGATCTTCATAGGACCAAGCAAAAACATTTCTAAACTTTCTAAGAAGATCAATCAAATTATTTCTGGCTCTAGGGGACAAACATTTACCTATGTAAACCTTCTTGGGTACTATTCTTGTGCCCAAATTTATTTCTTCAAGATCATTTGTTTTGTCAATGCTAGCAGAGAAGACTTTGTCTTTATTATCAAACGTCCTTTCAAGAGAAACCAATCCTTTGGGAACTCTATTTGATTTCAACTGCAAAATTGCTTTCCCAAAAATTACATCTTTACTATTTACTGTATCAACATAAGCACTGAAATCCATTTCTTTGTCACCAAAATGAGATTCGCATTGGAGAAATCTTAATATGTCTTGGTCATCAGAGAAAACCTGTCAGTTTTCTACATTATCAGGAATGGAAAGTCTGGCTTGTACCTCTATATTTGATATATCTACAAATGTAATATCTTCTAGTCTAAGAGCCACATTAGCTAACAATTCTACCATTCTATTTTGACTTCTTTCCATCCAACAAATGTTAAAAGCACTAAATCTTTCAATTTCATCCCATACTACATTTCTATATTGCTTTAATTTCTGATTTTTTGAAGCATATTTTGATCTAACTTGGGAGACAACTAACTCATAATCACCCACTACTTTTAAACACTTTATACCATGCCTTGATGCCAACCTTAGACCTATCAATAGAGCTTCATATTCTGCAACATTATTTGTGCATGAGAATAATAAAGTAAAGGAGAATTTGAAAGTTTCACCATTTGGAGATATGAGCAATATTCCAGCTCCATACCCCTCTTTTGAATTGGCACCATCAAAATACACGGTCCACAAATTGTCAAGGTCAATCCATCCCTCTTGGTTGTCTGACTTGTGTGTATTTTCAACATCCTCCTCCACCTCTTTATCTTGGACTTTGAAAGCATTGATGTCAGTGTCAAGAAAACAATTCATGGTGTCTTCTTCTTCTTCTTCAATCATATGTGGAGTTCTAAGTTTCGTGGAAATCTTAATATTCTATCCTTCAAACTTAAAAGTAGAAAATGACAAGTCACACTATATGCTACCTCCCATAGAAGTACTCCACTTTTTTGATAGTAACATCCCATATTGGGGAGGCATATCCACTACCAAGACCCTCATGGTCAATTGTTTGCTAGGGTATGTTGCTAGTCTATAAGGTAGAGCCTTAATAGTACCCACAACTGGTACTTCTTTTGAATAAATTGCTTGACATCTTCCATGGGGAGTATCCACTTTTAGCCCTAATGATTTCATAACCTTAGTGGGCATGATAGTGTTTGATGCTCTTGAATCAATCATACAATTTTTTAGCAACTTTCCATTTAACAGCAAAGTCAAAAAGAAAGGATCAACCATTCCTATTGTAGTACTAACAACATTTGTATCCAAATAGATTTGGGGAATTTTAGAGACAATCTCCTCATTATGGTTGCTACCATCATCATTTAGAATTGCTACTTGTTTTTCAATCCTTTCTATTGGTTGAGATTTAGTGGTCATCACACCATTTACCCAATTCAGGGCCTTTTCCTTATGCTCTTCTATGCCCATAATTTCCAATAAAGGGACTTTGACAATGATTTGTGACAATAGCTTTCTCATGTCAATTGGGACATATTTTGAGTCAGAGACATCTGGCTTCATACTTGCAGTTCCTTTATCAACATTCTTAATGGATATATTTGTAGGTTTCTCAACTTGAAATTTGATTTCCTCTTGTTTGGTTGGAACAACTTCACTTGAAGTTTTAGCCTTTACCTTATAAACAATATTAGGCCTGGCATTCTTTCTTACTTTGATCTTGTTAATAACATCAACCTCTTTCTACTTGGTTTGGGATATCCCTTCATCCTTTTCTATCTTCTTAATAAAAATGCCAGCAGGTTTCTAATTTGGATCACCAACCATCCTATTTCTCAAGTTATAACCTGTTTTAGCTTGAGTAATGATATCTACTATTATCAAGGCAATCTGCTCATCAGATGGCCTTCTCAAAATAATTGTTTCCTTATCTTTCAAAACATTACACTGAACATCATCTGGCACACCATCTTCATCTGAAAAAACTTGTTGGTGGTATGATTCAATTTTAGTCTGAGAATTCAAGATATCCTAATTTTCATCTTCTTCAACAGATTCAACTTCATCCCAAACATGGGAGGAAGTCATTCCACATCCCTGGTCATCATAGGGTTGTTCCTCATTACACTCTTGTTCTTCCAATGAAGAGACACTTTCGGATATGACACAATAATTAGGATCATGTGGTGATTAACAAACAATACGCCATGGCACTTCTTCAACTACATTCATTGAACTCCTCTGTAATGGATTAGGGGTTCTATCATTTGGCTTATCTTTCCTTTCTGGGAGAAAAGGCTTCCCATCCTTCCATTGAGTGTTATATGGATAGTTTTGCATCCTTGGTAACTTGTTGAAATTGTTAAAGGTAGGTTTATCATTTCCTACTACTTTGTTATTTCTATTTTCACTGGGCTTTATTTCCTTTATTGCTTTCAAAATCTATTTCAAACTATCACCATCCTTTGGTTTTACACTCATAGGCTTCCCTGGATCTTTTCTGTTCAACAATTGTAATTTGTTATCTTCTCTTCCCCCCAATTTCCCTGAAATCATGTGGTTACTCTCTATGTTTACAGCTAGCTTATAAGCCTCTACAAGATTTCTTGGATTCTTGTCCGTCAAAAGATAACCCATTTTTCAATCAAGGGCATTTAAATAGATGACAAGATAAACCCTATCATCCAACTTGATGACTTGCAAGAGTTTATGCATAGCCTTTTGAAATTTGATATTAAATTCAATAACATCCTCATTTAAGTGCTTCTTGATGTTATTAAACTCATTTAGCATAAAGTGCTCATTTGTTTTATCACCGTACTACTCTTTGAAATAATGCCTAAGCTGATCCCATGAACCAATGCTACCATGTGGTAGAGCTTTAAACCAATCTCTTGAATCTTCAATTAGGGATTGTACAAATAGCTTCATTATAACATCATCTGACACAATATTGTAATCATCTATCAAATCAATGAATTTTCTTAAGTGTTCCTCACAAGTGATAACATTACTTCTAGTAAATTTAGGAAGCTTTTTCCTAATTTCTTCAGGGATAAGATTAGGGTATCCCAAGATGCCTGTAAAAACCAACTACTTACATCTTTCCTATATAGGCCCTGCATGAGAGAAGCCAACACCCTGTGATGTTGATGCATTATTATTTGTTATATTATGGAACTTAAGTCTAGCCGGTGGAGGAATTCCTACTTTCTATTTAGCATTATTTGCAACATTTCCTCCTTGTGTAAAAGTTGAAGTGGCAACATTAGTAGGTCCTACAGACCGTTTAAGGAAATCTATCTTTCTCCTCATTTCTAACATTGAAGCTTCTCATTCCACCTTTTCTAATTCTTTGGCCAACGATTCCTATTCCCTTTTAGCCTTCTCCAAGTCTGCCTCCAACCTTTGTGCTTGGTCTAGGGGAAGCGTAGGGCCTGCAGGCTTATTAATTGAAATCCCTATAGCTTTTTTCTTTCCTCTATCCCTAGGATCTCTATCATCAAACACCTGCTAGACAATAGGTTGACACTCTAGTTTCTCAGGTATAGGTACATGGTTTATGGCTTCTAGATTTAACAACTATCTTCTTAACTGATTTGCTCTTATCATGGTATGTCTAATTTTTTCCTCCCTTTCCTTTTCTCTCTTTTTCCTAATGACTTCTTGCTCATGAATTCTTCTTTATAATTCATACACTTCCTCAAAAGTTTCCTTAGAATTAGGCAAGGTTGTTTCAGATTCAGCTTGATGTGTTTGAGATTCTTTATGCTGGTCCTGAGATTCATGGAGACCCTGGGGTAATGATGAACCAAGGGTGAAAGGAGGGACAAAATCTTTTATGTTTCTACTCTTGCTTCTAGACCTCCTTTCAACTCCAGACTATTTATTATGGATTACTTTCCTATTATGGGGGAACTTTTCACCCTCTCTTTTTGTAGGGGAATAATAATCCCCATACTGATTCAAACCTAAATCAACTACCTCCTCATATTCTGAGGCATTTCCCTCCTGACTAGGAGGAGCAAGGCTTTCTTTCCTTGAGTGTCCCTTCTGCTTCCATGTGAAGGACATATCATTGGTACTTTTTTCTCTCCTAATCTGACCTCATCTAGATGTGGTTGGAAGCCCACCTTCTAAGGTTTCCTCTAGATGCTCCTTTCTCCAAGACCTTTTATTTTTTAAACTCATTCTAACAACAAAAAAAACTTTATCTATCATTAGTTACAGAGATATCTTAGAGTCACCACCCAAGAAAAATGGGGTTTTCTATGATTTTTAAACAAATAGGAAGGGTAGGCAATTTTTAGAAAAGGAAACAACTCTGTGTGTTCAAAGGTAACTAACTAGCTTAAAAATAAGTAGGCCACGAGTCTAGCTCAACTTGTACCTACATTATTTTATATGAATTTTACAATATCCCCAGCAAAGTCACCATTTTGTTGGTTCTACAAAATATTTTACACTCCAAGAGACACCAATATGCTTATGAAAGATATTAAGGAAGGCTTAACTCCAAATGTGAGAAATATATAAGTAACTGGACCAACTATAGGGACAAGACTGCCCTCCTAACTTTTGGCTCTACAAAACCAAGGTAGGTACACTTGATCCAATAGATACAACTCTATTCCTTCCTCAATACTAGATCTTACAATAGATAACAATGAGAAAGTACTAAATAACAATCTATTATTCATTGACTCTCCATCACTGGGTAGAACTATTGTATATAAGTAAAATAAAGTAAAATGACTGGTATTTAAATATTTCTTTGATTACAATGATTTCAATCATTCCTTATAAAATAAAGATAGGTCCATATAGGCTAGTGCCTTATCCATTGGGCATACAACACCAAAAAATAAAATGAATACAAAGATGTTTCAAGAAGAAATGGTCTCTAAACATAAACACAAATACCCCAACTCTTTCCTACTTATGAGAATCCTTCATACAAATCCAATGAACACATATTCCACTTTGATCAATATCTAATCCACCCCTAGATCATAACTCAAAGAAAAAATACATATATGCAAGTCTTTAAAAACATGAGAAATTCACAGATCAAATGCAAAGGAGAGACAAAGACTTTGATATTTGTATTAAGTATAATGTGTTTTCTTTGTATACAATATGTCCTAGATGGAAAGCTAGCAAGACAATAATAGCAACTTGTACTTCTTCTCTATTGCTTTCATAAGAAAATGATGTAAAATATTACAATCCTCGACTAAGGGTTAGGGTTTCAAAGTTTTTGTATTCTCAGTGCCTAAAACTCTCAATGCCTAGAATGATAGTGGAAAATCCTTTATATACAAGGAGATGTAACAAGATACTAATCATTCTAGGGATTACAAAATTTAACCTAAAAACTTTACAACAACCCTATTGGGTTTACAATATAAATGCATCAATCAGATTTTAAGAGATATTTTGCAAATAGCCGCCTTGCTTTATGTCTTCAATTCTTTCCTTGGTTTCCTCAAGCAAATCTAATCACCATCTCTTCATTATCATCCCTACAATAAATACCTCTTTATATCTCAACAACTTTCAGGAATCAAAAAGTTACAATCTTCATTTGTCTCAAGAAGTAGGTGGAGTGTCTACTTCTCTACATGTGGAATATACTGATACCTCCACCTGTTATACACCTCTTCACTTGGGAAATCAAAATTTGCAAACTCTACACCTTTTCCAGATAACTATTCCTACTTGTCCTCTAGCTGACTGATTTCTTACTGAATGAAATCAAATTTGGACTTGGTAGAAATTAATGTCTCAATAGTGTGTATAAAAAATAAAGTATTCTCCAAAGTTAAAATGCTAGTCATTCTAGCAGAAAAGTCATCATATATTTGTGCTCTCCACTTGATCAACTTCTTTAGTTCACCATTTTTCTTGAAAACTCCTAGGATTAAATCATAGCAAGGGAGTGTCAATTCCTTCTTTAATAAATTGGACTTTCTCTCAAAATCATTCAAAAAGATACTATGCTCCACAAAATTCTTCACACTCGTATGCAATGGTTTGATTAATGGGTCAGGATCAACTTGAGACTTGGACAACCATCTGAATAATCTTACATTTAGAGATCTCTCAATCCATTTATTGAAAATTGGCCCTAGCTCCTCCTTATGCTTGTCCAAAGATATGAGCAATATCTTTAATCTTCTAGCATGGTCAAATAGAATTGTGGGATTCAGATTGGTATGAAATTGCATCACGGCCTCTGTAACCTTTTCCTCATATGCCTGCTATGTTGGTAGAAGAACACTATAACCACTTCTCTTTTGTAAAGTGTAAACTCCCCTTGGGGTCAACTTTGTATACTCTAGCTAGCTTAAAATCTGCCTAGCTCTCTTAGGATCTATCTTTCTTACCATGGTTCTTTTCTCATTTACTGCATGCATGATCCCTTCAAAATGCTCCATAAGAGCATCTACCTTTCTAGCCCATGGCTCAAAACTCCTCAATGGGTCATAGCCTCTATCAAAATGTCTAATAAAATATACAGTCTTCTTGTAGATTACCCATTTCTCCATCTTAATTTCTTGAGTTTGTAGGTCAAACTCATTCCTTACTATATCTTCAGGAAAGTGGAATTGGTGCTCTATGAGGGCACATCTTATCTTGTCCCTAAACATTCCTAAAAAGAAACCTTCATTGTCTGTCCACCTAACCATAGATGTAGCCATCCTATAAGGCTACAAGACCTGATCTAAGTGCACCCATCCTTTATTGATAACTACATACTGTATGCACCCTAAAATGGTCGCCTAGACTTTGGGCCCCATTTATTCAATTTATCAATCCTGAATTAGTTTGATCAATAATCAATATTTTCAACAATATCAATTTCTTGATCAAGTCTTAATTTCGATCATATATTGGATTTTTATCCTTGGGCTAACCATTTATCCTAAGTCTTTATTTAATTAAAAGGAATATTTCCTCCCCTTTCAATTAAATAAAAAGCCCCCACCTTTCCTCTTATCCTAAGTTGCACAAATAAAGCATTATTCATATTTTATAAAAAGGGAAAAAGCACTTTTTGTCTCACATGAGGCTCAAAAGTCAACACTTCACTCTCATTGGAGGATGTTTGTGCACATGGATTGCTCCTCTTTCAACCTCCACCGCTGATTAAGACTTTTTGCCTCTTAATCTCCATGGTCCATTCCTTTGCATTTCTTATAAAAGGAGAGCTCTCTCCTCCATTTGCATATTCATGTTTTATGCTATTGTTATGCTGCAGGTTTTCTAGGTACATTTGGAGCTTTTTGAAGACATTGAAGACTTGTTGCTTTCATCATTCTTAGTTGCATTTCATAATAGTTTTGCTTTCATAGTTGCATTCATGGCATTCTTAGTGTAGATTTCCTTTTATGCAATCTCACATAGTCTAAATAGGAGGCATTGTAATCCATTGCTATTTCCTTTCATAGATTAGTTGCATTGTACTTTCCTTTCATAGATTAGATTTCTTTTCAAGCATTGCATTGTTATCATTTAGCTTAGCTTGCACATTTATACTAGTTGCATTTGCATTTCATTTTCATTTAGATTCTTGGAGATATTGGCATTGTTGCCCTTGTCTTCATTGTGAATCTCTCATTGTGTGGTTGACTAGCAAGGTCACTTTCTTATAGCTCTAGCTGAGAGCAAAACTCATAGTCCCTTGCAACTCCATGCATAGAGCTATGAGCCGCTTTGTGAGGCCTCACTCTTGAGTAACCTTGCATGTAATGGTTCATAGAAGTGCATATTTTAGTGTGTACATTTCTGGCGCCCACCGTGGGGCAGAGTACATTAGCTTTGTCCTTTTTAATTCTGCATTTTTCATCATTTTCGGATTAATTTTTGGAAAAATCTGCGTCTCTGGTTTTCTGTCTCAGATTATCGCGCGACACTTCTCAGAAATATCGCGCGATATACTTCCTGTCTTGGCGCGATACTTCGCTCGGAAAAAGTATCGCACGCATATAGTGAAGTCTATCGCCTGGCATCGGGCGAAGTATCACCTGGCATCGTGTGAAGTATCGCCCTACTGGGGAAGTATCGCCCGACTATAGGAAACTGTATCGCGCGATACTGTTGGAGACTGAGAAACATCGCCTGGTCTGGCAGAGACTTGTGCTTTCAGTTTTTTTGTCCGAATTCGACTATTTTAGCTTGCTGTTTTGTTTTATTTTGTTTAATTAGGTCTAACCTACTTTTTTTAGCTTAAATCCATTAGATTATTGCACATTTACATTTGGATTTTGATTTTGCTAACATTGTGGGCCTAACAAGTTATGTTTGTAGGTGCTCTCCTTTGCTTAAAAATTGCTAAAAACGCATGTCAAAGAGGGCTACTAACAGTTTTTGCAGGGCTGCCCAAGCATAAAAACAAAAAAAAAAAAATTTCATTTCTTGCTTGTTGTTATTTTCCTTTCATTTGTGGCATTCACTAATTGTATTAGGAATCTTAATACCTTGTGAAAGGGATTTTGAGGTGGTAGGAGAAGTATGCTCTTCACCTTTAGGTGAATCAGAAAATCTTGACCCATCTTAAGGTTTTGGAAGCAAGGGGGTAATTGATCTCTTTGTTTGGTGTGTTTGGGAAAAATTTTTGAGATAGGGGAGTATGCTCTTCACCTTTGTGGTGAATCAAAAACCTTGAACCTCAAGATTTGATCCATTTTGTTTAGTTTAGGAATCCTTTAGAGGGCCTGCTCTTGAGCAATCAAGAGGAACGACTCAAGTGGGGACAACCTTGTCATCATTCTCCTTGGTGGCAAGTGATTCCAACTCACTATAATCTCAAGGCTATCAAGGACACCAAAAACCTTGATAGACATAACACTTGTCTTCGTTTGATGTGAGTAGCTCATGGGATTGCGACCATGAGGAAAACATTGAACAAGAATGCTTAAGGTACTCTTGAGGCCGCGAGGTCCTAGTCCTTTATGAGGAGCAAGAGGGGTGTTGTGAACGGAAATCCTTATTAAGAACCATTAGATAGAAGCCACCCTCTTTTAGCCGCTTATCTTCTTAGTGCAAGGATTGATCCAAGTGGTTTACCCGGATCACCTTAAGATACTCACCATATGTGTCCCTTTGGTTGTGTCATTTTGACATTTCCATGACAAAGCCAATATCTCTTGTGGGTAACCACTTGGTGTGAGGTAAGAGGGCATCAAGTTGTGGGCTAAGTTGATAAGTAATGAGCCTTGTCTTGTAGGTAGATATTGCTTGAATTGTCTTCGATTGTGTGATGCCAGTGTAAACGTTCTCAACATACAAACAATCGGTAGCATTCATAGGGTGCTTTTTCAATTTTGATATCATAAGTGTTTGTCTTGGCAAGGTTGCTTTTGCCCTTGTTTCAAGTGTTTGAAGACATGTTTGATCCTTTACTGTTTGCAAACCTGTCCAAATGCTGTTGAATTTGTGACTGAAACCAAAAACATCGACCCTCAGACTGAAAATTTTGACCAAACAGACCCAAAAATGCAAATTTCACACAATTCTGGTCAAGAGTTGAATAATTCTGCAACAGTATCACGCCCTGTAAGGCGAAGTATCATGCGATACTTCGCACATGCTATAAATATCACCCTCTTTGGAGAGAAATATCGCGCGATAGTTCGCTCCTGACGGACTATCGCCCTGCCTGCCTGGATTATATCGCCCGCTAGTGTTAAGAAGTATCGCCTGTCTTAGGGCGAAGTATCGCACGGGTATAGGTTTATCGCCCCAGTAGCCTGGAGTATATCGCCTGGTTCATTTTTGTCGTGCTTAAATTTTGGTCAGTTTCAGTTGCTGTCAATTAGGCCAGGTCTTAGAACAGGCTTCTCACCCTGACGTTTGAGATCTGTCTTGACTCCAAATCTCTGGTTCTTAGTTCTTCGGGATAGCATCATTTGATTTACAAAGTCACTTTAGAATAATTGTCAAGCTAGAAAGCCATTCTTGGTGCCAAGGTTCATCCTTAAAATTGTTAGCTATATTCTGGAAAAATTGTAGTTCTCTTATTGTCCAAATCGCTTTCATTTTCAATTATCTTTTGGCCTAGTCCAACCTCCTGATTCAAAAGTGCAAGGGTAGTCACCCGTTGATTTGAAGCACCTCTTTGACAGTGTTGGTAAAGCCCCCTTTCTTTTCTTTTTTTTTCATTTCTCTTTGGACAATAGAGGATTTCGATTATTCTAGTTTGGTGTTGACACTTTGAAAGGTCACCTTATCATTGAGAATATCTCTCTTTCATGTCAGTTACGACAAGGTACCAAGTTAATCAAGGGAAGCGACCCCCTGTTGCCTTTAGCCAGTTACCACCTATCAAGACCCGTCGACAACCTAAGGGAAAAGGACCCCTTTTTGACCAATCTCCTAAGAGTGAATCCGAGGTTTGTTTCAATCCGGGAGCTAACCCTAGTGAAGTGAGCACCTCTTTCATACCACTTTCATCAAGTATGGACATGAGTTACACTTTCACCCGACAACAAAGAGAAGCCATGAATCAAACTCTCGAGGATATCTTTCAACGACACAGAAGAGAGTATGGTGGTTCTTCTCATGCCAGTCCACCCGGGTCACCTCCTAACAACGTGAGGTATTTTGATGCTCATCAACGAGCCGAAAGACAGCACAAGTCAGCTCACTCAGATTCAGGGTCACAACATGAAGACCAGAACAACGAATCTAGTGATCACCATATCAACGCAGCTAATGCAATAAGGCATTCAAGACAAACCTCCCCACTTAAGGACACTTCTCGATATGCAAATACAAGATTAAGAAGCATTGAGAGAGAGAAGCAAGCCTACTTAGATGAACAGGCTGCAAAAAAGGAAAAATTCCGACAACTAGAGGAAGAGGAACGTGCATTGTTGGATATACAGAAAAGAGTCGCCCAAGAAGAAGAAGATAGACTCTATGCACAACAACTCCAAAGTCGATCTAACGGGAGGGGAGCCAATAGTGGGATCAACTCGCCCCCATCTACCCCTTCCCCTAGCCCTCGAAGAAGATCAAAGACACCCTCATGATCCCCAAGTCCTAGAGGAAGAAGGACTTCCAGATATGACCATCATAGGAGACAATCGTCTCATAGACATTCAAAGCAACCCTCCCAACGAGCACATCATGGCTCACAATATGGAGGCAGTTATGCTAAATCTGATCATATGGACTTCATGACTATGCAACAAGAACCATCCTTTCAAGCCTATGTGGAACAATACGTGGAACAAAACAAAGACCAATTTTTGGAAAGTCTTATCAACAAAGGCGCTAAAGTTCCATATAACTTTGATGTTCACCAAAAAATCAAGAAACAGAATCCTTCAACTGATGAGTTAATCTTACAAATGCAAAAGGATATAGACAGAATGAAGGCTCCCAAGAGTACATTTCATTTGGACTCCATATGTCCTAATCCCATTGACAAAAGTGTGGTGATGGTAGAATTTCCTAAGAAAGTTGAATTCCCAACATACTACAAATATGATGGCACGGGTGACCCTCATGACCATGTTTGACAATTCTACATAATGAGCTTTTCTTTTCACCATGAAGACTCCTACTTACTGAGATTATTCCCAAGGAGTTTAAAAGGTCAAGCCATGGAATGGTTCACCAACCTTTCCCCTCCAGTAAAGACATTTAGAGAACTTGTCCAAAGATTTGTGCAACATTTTGCTTACAATTTATCTAGGTCGGTCACCATGCTTGATTTGTGTAAACTTAAGCAAAATCAAGGGGAAACTTTTGTCACTTTTTTACAACGATGGAGGCGATTATGTTCGAAATACCCAAGGACAATCCCTGAAGAAGAGAGAATTGATATCATTGTGAACAATCTAATACCAGAACTCAAGTATGAAGTCAAGAAGATTCCATTTAATTCTTTTGATACTATGGTAGAGGTGGCATGTCGCATTGAGGATGTCCTAAAAGAACAAGGAATTTTGGCTAAACCAACAAATAACAACAATAGCCAAAATAACAATACTAATGGTAACAAGGACAAAAAGAACTCTTTTTGGAACAAAAACAAGCAAGTCGTCAACGATGGAGTTGTTGATTCATCTCAGGTCAAGAATGGAGTTCTTAATCTCTCTCATGCAGTTCAAGCTATGAAGTTGCAAACATCGTCAACGCAACAAGACAAACCTCAGTATCAAAAGAGATCTAAAACGGAGAAAAGACAATTCACTAAATTGGGAGAATCCTATGCAGATGTTTTTAAGACACTAGTTGCTCATAATCTGGCGCACCCACAGGATCCTACAAAACATCGAATACCAGATCCTTTACCTCATTGGTGGGATGCTAAGGCTTTTTGCGTTTTCCATAATGGGATTGGACACGACATAGAAAATTGTTTCAAACTCAAGCATCTTGTCCAAGACCTTATTGAGAAAGGACAATTACAAGTGGATGGGTTAACTACTAATGCAGACCATAAAGCCTTTAAAGAGCCCTTGCCTAAATATGAAAAAGGAGAGAATTCTAGTAAGAATGGCAAGGCGGCTATTAACTATACATACACACACGCTGATAATGTGATTAACATGCTTGAAGTGGCTGACGATAATATCAACATGGTGAGAAAGAAAGATCCTTATGGACATAATGTGGACTCAATTCCTATGACTAATGAAAGACCCGCTGTGGTGATAAGAGGTCCTCACACACAAGGAATGCCCCGGTCCCTCAATGTTGTCACTAGGGGTCAGGCTCAAGCACCCATTATCATCAAAGGTCCTAGCACTAGCAAGTCTAAACAACCCATGTCCAAAGGTGCTCCTCCAAAACCTGTCGTTGGTCCTGATTCCAATTATAACCTTATTGACCAACTACAACGAACACCCGCTCAGATATCCATTTTTGAGCTTTTACAATTATCTCCTAAGCACAAGTGCGTCCTCGAGGATGCCTTGCGAGCAGCCAATGTCCCTAATAACTTAGATATCGACCAATTCCAAAACATGGTCAACCATTTGGCTAGCCCTCATTTCCTCACCTTCTCAGAAGAAGATGACAAATCCATTAGTCACCCACATAATTTGGCCTTACACATTGAGGTCATGATTCATAAAACCCGTGTTAGGCGTGTACTGATAGATGGGGGTGCGGGGCTCAATATTTGTACTTTGAGTTTGCTGCTAGCTCTAGGGTATTCCGAGAACGTCATTGACACAAAGAAAAGAATCACAATCAAAGCATATGACGAAGCAGAAAGAAGTTCTAAGGGATTGGTTGTTTTGCCTATTCGTATTGGTCCTGTAGAAAGAGACATATTATTCCAAATTGTTGATGTTGGACCTCTCGCCTACAACATTTTGCTAGGTAGGCCATGGATTCATGAAATGCAGGCAGTCCCATCGACATATCACCAGTGTGTTAAGTTCCCCCATAATGGTGTAGAAATTTACATCCCGGGAGACAGTGCTCTATCAGTTAATAACATTTCTGCGGGATCACATGTACCTTTGAATAGAGAAGCTGACAGTCCTAATAGTTCACTTGAACAATGCAAGCAGAAATTCAAGACCATGGACCTTGGGATGGGAGATTATAAGATTGATTCTTTTACAAAAATGCCAGTCTCTCCTAGGTCCTATGGGAGACCCTCCCCAAATGTGAAGCCTTCGTCATCAGCAATGACGTTATTTGGGAAATTTATTGAGTCTTCGGTCCCCATTCAAGAAGAGAAAGAGGAATTTGCTGTAAGGAACTGGATATATCACGAAGAGAAATACAAACATAATGAGAATTTTGCTCCTTCACCTGAAACTTATGGGAAAGGATATACACTGGTTAAAAATATGGGATATCCGGGATTTGGTCCCCTTAGTCATAGGCTGGATGCTAAAGCTGAGCCTCTTGATCATGCTCTTTTTGGATGCAAAAATAAGTCCACGGTCGGCTTAGGGTTTGAGAATAAGAAGAAGAAAGGTATCCATGTCCCAGCTGCAACGGACAGTGATAGTGATGCAGATTATACACCCGATCTCTCCAACCAACAAGATGTGTCTGATGATTGGGTACCCTCAAAGAATCTCCTTTGGGGAGATTCCATAGATTTGATGCTTAATAGTCCTACTATCCCAGCTGCGACGGATAGTGATTGTGTGACTTCTAGATCGATAAAGGAAAGTGTTACTGTCCTAGCTGCGACGGATAGTACCAATACTAGCACTAGAGAGGGGGAAACTCTCCCTAACCTTGAGGCTTCTACATCACGAGGCCTAAATGATGACTCAAAGACAGACTCCCATGAATATGAATGGGATTCGCTTTCAGATGCAACAATTGATCTAGATGTGGATATTATCCATGCCTATAGTACCCAACCCGATGCAACTAACGATCCTAGTGTCAGACTAGAGGATTGCCCTCCTCAAATCACCTTAGTAGATGATGCTTCGTTTGATAGGATGAGCCCCAATTCAGGTATCTTAGGAGAAGACTTGATGAGCTCCGATTATATGGTCACCAGAGATGACACCTTTCACATTCACAACATCGAACCTACCATTGACTTGCCCCTTGTTCACTTTGACCTGATTGACTGGCCCCAGCGCCACCACGAGCCCACGTTCCTCACATTTCGCAATGATTACGAAATTGCTTGCTATCTGAATGCTCTCGAACCCGTGGCTTCTTCCACCAGTGAACCAACAACCAGCATGACGGAGCCTGATATTAAGTACCTCAGTCTCAAAACAAAAGAGAAAAAGAAAAATAGGTCTGATGGCGAAAACCACTTTGTGGCGGTGTCAGAACCAAAAATAGTAAAAAGAAATGACGCATCCAAAGGTGAAAACCTCTTTGAGGCACCTAAGGATGGGGTACTTAATAACTTGCCGAGTTATTTCCAGGATAGATCATCAATCTTGATTGAACCAACAAAGCCGGTCAATCTAAACACAGAAGAAAATCCTCAGATAGTCCATCTTGCTCAGTCTTTATCAAAGGAAGAGACCAAGGCATATGTACAGTTTTTACAGAAAAAGAAAATTAATTTTGCATGGACCTACTCAGACATGCCAGGGCTTGACACAAATCTCATAATGCATCACTTATCTATAGCTCCAGGAGTCAAGCCAGTCAAACAGAGATTAAGAAAAATGCATCCACATATAGCTCTACTTGTCAAAGGAGAATTAGAAAAGCTTTTGAAAGCTAGATTTATTAGAGCCATCGATTATGCAGAATGGATCTCAAACATAGTACCGGTCTCTAAACATGATGGGTCCATTCGTGTCTGCACAGATTTTAGAGATCTAAACAAAGCCTGCCCAAAGGATGACTTTCCACTTCCAAACATTGACATGATAGTGGACATGACGGCGGGCTATGACATATATTCCCTAATGGATGGTTTCTCGGGGTATAATCAAATCAAAATAGCTCCTGAAGACCAAGAGAAAACATCATTCACATGTGCATGGGGAACCTGCTGTTGGAACGTCATGCCATTCGGGTTAAAGAATGCAGGAGCAACCTACCAAAGAGCTATGACAACTATCTTTCATGATATGATGCACAAAAATATGGAAGATTATGTGGATGATACCCTGGCAAAATCAAGAAAAAGGGACACACACCTCAATGATCTGGAAGTAATTCTAGATCATATGGAACAATTTCAACTCAGATTGAATCCAAAGAAGTGCGCATTTGGCGTCACCTCAGGCAAACTTTTAGGATTCATAATATCAGCAAAAGGTATCGAGGTTGATCCCGAAAAAGTCCAAGCAATCCTAGATATGCCACCTCCTCGAAATATCAGCCAAATGAGAAGTCTTCAAGGAC
The DNA here is from genome assembly GCA_027943335.1 of Chamaecyparis obtusa. Lineage (NCBI taxonomy): Eukaryota > Viridiplantae > Streptophyta > Pinopsida > Cupressales > Cupressaceae > Chamaecyparis > Chamaecyparis obtusa. The sequence goes on from BSBK01006058.1 coordinate 281,578, forward strand.
GTCTTCAATCAATTAGGAGGTTTATTTCTCAGCTTGCAGATAGAGCGCAACCCTTCAACAAGACATTGCATAAGGGTGCTTCTTGTGTTTGGAACGAAGATTGTCAAAAGAGCCTAGATCAGATCAAACAATACTTGGCTAATCCTCCGATCTTAATGCCTCCTATTCCAGGAAAACCATTGCTTCTATATATCTCAGCTACAGACACTTCCCTGGGGGCATTATTGGCTCAAACAGATGATACTGGGAAAGAACGGGCCATCTACTATATCAGTCGTACTCTAGTCTCTTATGAGATCAATTACAATAATATTGAGAAGTCTTGTCTCGCGGTGGTGTTTGCTTCTCAAAAGTTGCGCCACTACATGCTTGCTCATACCATACACTTGGTTGCCAAAATTGATCCCCTTAAATATTTGCTTGGTAAGGCTGCCCTGACGGGTAGGCTTGCTAAATGGATGATGGTCCTCACTGAATTTGACATAGAGTACGTTGAAAGGAAGGCAATAAAAGGGCAAGCTATTGCTGACCAATTAGCTGATTTTCCAATCCAGGATAGTATGCCAGTCCAAGTGGAATTCCCAGATGAACACATCTTATATACCACTACTCGCACTTGGACAATGTTCTTTGATGGCTCCCGCATGCAAAATGGATCAGGTGCTGGAGTGTTATTTGTTTCTCCACATGGGTACAACATTCCGAAGTCTTATAAACTATTATTCCCATGTACCAATAATATTGCAGAATATGAAGCTTTAACTAATGGCTTGAAAATGGCTATAGAATGGAATATCACAGAATTACATGTCTTTGGGGATTCTCAGTTAATCATCAACCAAGTCAATGAAGAGTATCAAACCAAAGATGACAAATTGATACCCTATAAAAAGATGGTTGATTCTTTGAAACGCTATTTCACCTTTGTGACGTTTCAACAAATCCCTAGGACGGAGAACAAAGCTGCAGACGCTATGGCCACATTAGCTTCACTTCTTCAGTTGGAGACACATGAATCCAGATTTGAATTCCTGGTGGAAGAGCTACACCATCCCATCTTTGACTCATCTGAAAGCCGTGTCATTTGTGCCATTATCACACACGAGTCTTCCCGATATGGTGCTATCTATTCATACCTTCGTGATGGCATCATCCCTGACACATTCACCCGCTCCAAACGCCAAAACCTCATCCGTAACGCCTCTCGCCACACCCTCATCTCTGGTGACTTATATAGAAGGGGTTTAGATGGGACACTCCTTAGGTGCTTGGAAAAGGAGGAATCCAACCAAGCGTTAGCTGACATCCACGAGGGCATTTGTGGTGGGCATTCTAATGGTCTTGCCATGGCCCGAAGGTTGCTTAGGGCGGGATATTATTGGCCCACAATGCAGATAGACGCAGTCACCTTTGCTAAGTCATGTGAAAAATGTCAGAAACATGGCAACCTGATTCATGCTCCGGGTAGGGAGCTGATCCCTTCTATTTCTCATTGGCCATTTCAGCGCTGGGCCTTTGATCTGGTTGGGCAAATTCACCCCAACTCATCAGGTGGACACAAGTTCATTATTACTGCCACTGACTACTTCACAAAATGGGTGGAGGCCGTACCACTTTCTGTTGCTTCCGGAAGGACCATTTCTTTGTTCATCTTGAACCATATCATTTGCCGATTTGGAGTGCCTTCTGAAATCATTACTGACAATGGAGGTCAATTTAAGAATAAGGACCTAAAGCACCTATGCAAAAAGTTTAAAATCAAGCAACATTGGTCCTCCATATATTTCCCACAAGGAAATGGACAGGCAGAAGCTTCTAACAAAACCATTCTTAAGATTCTTCATAGAACAGTACACAAGAATGGTAGGGATTGGCACTTACAAATCAATCCAGCACTATGGGCTTACCGAACAAGTATTCGCACACCTACAGGAGCCACTCCTTTCTCTCTCACCTATGGCGCTGAAGCAATATTACCTTTAGAAGTCGAGATACCATCCCTCAGAGTCTCACTCAAAGGTTTGATTACAGATGAGGATTACCGCGCCATGAGGTTGCAGGAACTAGAACTTCTAGATGAGAAGCGTAAGGCTTCCTTTGATCATATGAGAGCGTATCAGAAGCGTATGTCCAAGGCATTCAACAAGAAGGTTCGCCCTAGAGAATTTCAAATAGGTGATCTTGTTTTACGAGAAAACCCTAAGAACCAACAAAACAGAGAGCAAAAGGGCAAGTTTGAACCTAACTGGCTTGGACCATATGTCATCACAGCTGCTTTTGGTACTGGTGCGTATTTACTGTCAGATCCTGATGGAGAACAGCTCCCTGATCCCATCAACATTGTGCACCTTAAGAAGTTCTATCCTTGATGCCCGTTCTGTCTGGGGGCACCTTTTGTATATATCTTATTGGTCCTGAAAAAATACCAAAAAAATTGATATATGATGCTGAAAAATCCTAAAAAGCATAAAAAGTCCTTAAAAAAAATACAAAAAAATCAAAATATTCAAAAAAATCAAAAAAATAGAAAAAGTGCCTTGGTGAAAACCTAGCAATAGGCGCCTTGGTAGCAAAAATCCGAAAAAAAAAATGAAAAAATGAAAAAAGAATCCAAGTGGTGAAAACCTGGAAACAGGCGCTACTTGAGGCCTTTGCACCCCTATTTGTTAGCATGCGTCCTCGACATTTAACCACTTTCCATCATGCCTTGACCTTATTTGGCCTGGTCTGGAATTGGTCTTTGTCTTTGTCTAGGGGGCATAACTGTTCACATAGGTCCTTTTGGTGTGTTTGTCTCTTGGGGCATTTCACAACAGGTGTTTTTCAACACCACCCCAAACAGTGTTTTTCAACACTACCCTTGCGTCGAGTGTTTCTTAACACTTATCAGATGTCTTACTCAATAGTCCAAAGTATGATGCGATATTTCTCATTAGCAGATATGATACGCAGAATTTGACTCTATGACCAACACACACGCACTTAAACAATTAACTCGCTGACGATATGGTGACTTTATTTTTCTTTGTGTGCTGTCTATGAGGATTTCTTTGATGAGTGGTCTCTCCCTGAGAAGTTTTCAATGATGCATAGCTAGAAGACTGAGGGTATGAGAACATGTTTTCTTTCTTTATCTGCTTGTGGGTATATTTTGTTGGTCCTAATTGTCATGAGCATTTATGCTGGTCTTACTTGACACTATGGATTGACAAGGTATTATCCTTGACTGTTTTGCGAGTGCATGTTTTTAGCTATCCTGACTTTCATGTGTCTTGATACAAGCATAATCTCGCCATATCAAACTTAGGTAATCTTACTGCATTAGTCATCTTGACCTATATGTCTTTGATGCCTAGGTAAGATTTCCACATTTCTATCTGATAAAGATCATATTCATATCCACATAGTAATGCTAGTGTGCATTGTATGATCTTACGACGCTACCAATAACGCTCGATGATGATAATTAGATGTTTATAAGCGTTGTGACCTTGCAAGTCAACCACTTTCATAGTAGCTTGCATTTTTAGGGTCATGATAGTCTAGTTTTTGCATTTTGCATATGGAGAGAGCTCTCCTTTTCATCTTATGTGGACCTGTTAGTCAACTGCGCTCACTTTCTCTCCTTCTTGATCATGTCTTTCGCTCCTTGTCTTTTTCATCTCGAACCTGTTCCTGTTCATCACAAGGGGTTAATCACATCATCATATCTATATCAAAAACTGTCATTTTCAAAAAACATAAGTCCACATCATACATATGAGAATTAAACATACAACCATGAGAGAGAACATACATAAGCACATACATAAGTATTTTTTTAAGCAAAATGACAAGACAATATACATAAACTGATACATCCATCACAAGTGAGACAAATACACATGATACATCGAACATCCAGTAATCTCATAAATCAATAAATGTCATGATATACAATATGAGATCCCAAAATCTAGATCAAAAGTCTCAAAATATGTCCAAACAACCTAAGACCTAACCCTAAGACTCGCTACCACCCTCGTGAGGAGCTCGTGGTGGTGGAGGAGGCATAGCTCTCCTATCAAATGCCACGTCTGATACCCCTGCCCGCTGAGAGTATGATGGTGCTCTCTCACCCTCTAGGACGGCCTGCAGATATAACCCGTGATAGTAAGCAGCCCTCGCTGACTCCCGTCGGAGCTCCAGTGCCTCGGTCTGTGCCATCGCCTCACGGCGTGCTATCTCTACTCTGAGATCAGCTATCTGCTGATCCCGCTCTACCCTCAGATCCAGGAGCTGCTGATCTCTCACAGCTATGGTGGTCCGCAGCTGCTGTATCTCGGTCTCCCGAGCCTGTATCTGGGCTCTCAGGTCCTCTCCCCCCGCAGGCTGCTCCTGCTGTACCTCTGCCTGCTGGCGAGCTGGTCTCACCTCCTCCTTAGGAGTGGCTGATCTCTATCCCCGTGACCATTTTCGGCCACCTGATCCTGACCCCTCTCCTCTCTCCATCCTCCTCCCTCTCCCCCTCCCGCTGTCCCCTCCATCTCCTCCCTCCTCTCCTCCGTCCCCTCCGTCCCCTCCGTCTCCTCCCTCTCCTCCCGGCGCTGGCACCTGAGCATCTAGTACTGTAAATCGAGGGAATGGTACCCTCCACCGCTCTGCTCTGTAGGCTCCATTAGCCCCTGCGTCTGCCACATCTGGGAAATAATCCCAAGGCTCGCTCCTGATAGCTGCTGTCTCTACGACAGCCTGCTGATAATCCAGCATGGGTAGCCACCCATGCCCCTCCTCGTCTCTGGCTCTGGCATAAGTAGTAGTCTCTGTCGAGACTCGCTGCTGCCTCTCGAACTGCCGCCACACCCGACTGATGCAAAACCTCTCTATGATATCCGCATATCGACCCACCAGTGGTCGACTGCACAGCATATAACTCAACTCCTCTGCAGCATCCCCCCAAACCTCAACCTCCCTATACAGCCTCCATGTGAATGAGGCTATCTCATCCAGAATCCATCGATAGTAGGTCACATCCCCTGAATGGGCATGTGATATAAACCCGATGTACCTGTAAATGAATGGGTACCTCCTCTCCCTCGGCTGAACCCTGGAGCGCACCACAGCAATGTGCTCCCATGCCCATACCTGTGCTAGGATGGCACCACACGCCCATGTCCGACCGTCCCTATAGACGATCTCGTGCAGCTCATGATAAATCTCTGCCAAGATCGCAGGTCCCCATGCCATCCGTCAAGGCCTGCCTACCAAGTCTACCAGTAGTCTGCCCCATCTGAGCGGGAATCCCTTCTGACTGCGATCAGTCATCAAGATCTGTGAAATAATCGATGCCACAATATATGGCACTGGATAGTCTCGGTCGAAGTCATCAAGCAGTCGCTCCCAGCTGACATGCCTGTCTAGGATGGTCACATCCTGAAACATCTCCTGAATCAATCGGCGCCCCTCAGTGACGTCCTGATCATAGTATACCTGTGACAACACATAAATCATGTTAGTTTTCATCCTCTGGAAACATTTACATTTTACATGACTATTTTAAAAACATGATTATACTTACAGGCTCTCCGTGGCATGGAACTCGGAGGATCCTATAGACATCCTCCAGTGTGATGGATGCCTCGCCTGTAGGAAGGTGGAAGGTGTTGTGCTCGCTGTGCCATCTCTTGGCCAGCGTAGTCAACAACCCATGGTCTGCTCGGATATAGGGGTACCTCAACAGATACCGGAATCCCATAGCCCTGATATCGGCATTGCCCGGATCATCCAGATTTCGAACACACCGCAATCCTGTCACCTTCGGCGCTCTGATGATGAGCGCCAGAAAAACCTCCTGCAAGCCAAAACCAAACCCGTTGTTAGTACATATCATGATGGATGTCCAAAAAACTCAGTATAAAATATCTTAAAAACGTAACATTATCTAGACCCATGTCATTTTTGCTCAAAAATGCATTAAATATCAAATTTTTCAACTGGGCGATATTCTTTTTTGGAGAAGTATCGTGCGATACTTCTCCCTATAGTGGGGCGATAAACCTTATGTCGAGTGATACTTCACCCAGTATCACGCGATCTTTCGCCCAGTATCATGCGATACTGGTGTCTAAAGCGTGCGATACTTTTGGGGCGCGCGAAGTATCACGCGATACTTCTCTCCAAAGCGCGCGATACTTCTAAAGTATCGCGCGATATTTCGCACAACAGAAAAATTTTGAAATTTAAAATTTGAAAAAAAGGTGCTAAAAAAGCTATTAAATGCTAGAAATGACCAAAAAGCTTGAGTTTTTCGAAAACATACCGGGGCAGGATAGTGTGGTGGCCGGTTGTGCAACCGGGCGCGCTCGAATCGATGTCTGTGGACGGGAACTCCTGCTTGCTGAGCCATTTTCTCTCTCTAAATCTCTGAAATTCTCAAATCACTAAAAGACAAATGATTTTTGAACATGACATTTTGACCCCTTTTATAGCATGTTGACTTTTTGACCTAATTTTCAAAACACCTCGGAATTGCGCAAAAATTGCACCCCTAGCTAATTTCGACGTCCTGGATCCATTTTCAGACTCGAAATCGAAATCCGAGGTCATCTTGATAGTCAAAATCGCGTTTCAAAATCTTCCCCCCTTCTGCGCAGTTGGCTGATCTTTTGAGGCCTAATCTTTTAATCTTTGTTGGGGCATCGTCATCTTTCCATGTCTTCCAAACTTCTAGTCTTTCATTCATATTCATTCCATTCCCTCATTTCTCACGTTGACTGCATCTTTCCAGTCAGGCTGGGGCATATTCTATTGCCTAATGGTTAATCTATTTGACCCTTACATTCGATTATGATTTGATCAACCTTATCAATTTTCTGTCTCTCCTCTACTTGATTTCGATTTCGATTCCGAGGGGGTAGTATTTGTGGGATTCTCATCCCTGATTCTCTTGATTCAGACATCTTTTGTGAGCTTTTGAGATTCTTATCTCCCATTTTTAGACTTGATTATTGCCTAGCAACGACGGTGATAGTTTTGTCTAAAGCTTGATTTGCACCTAGCAGCGACGGTGTTGGTCTAAGCTTTTATTTATGTTTGTCCAGATGTGATCCCGAATCGACCTCCTATCTGAGTTGTTTTGTGATCCCAAATCGATCTCACATTGCAACTTCATTCTTTGACTACATGTGTTCCCAAATCGATCACACATTAGTCAAAGAGGGGCAAATGTATGCACCCTAAAATGGTCGCCTAGACTTTGGGCCCCATTTATTCAATTTATCAATCCTGAATCAGTTTGATCAATAATCAATATTTTCAACAATATCAATTTCTTGATCAAGTCTTAATTTCGATCATATATTGGATTTTTATCCTTGGGCTAACCATTTATCCTAAGTCTTTATTTAATTAAAAAGAATATTTCCTCCCCTTTCAATTAAATAAAAAGCCCCCACCTTTCCTCTTATCCTAAGTTGCACAAATAAAGCATTATTCATATTTTATAAAAAAGGAAAAAGCACTTTTTGTCTCACATGAGGCTCAAAAGTCAACACTTCACTCTCATTGGAGGATGTTTGTGCACATGGATTGCTCCTCTTTCAACCTCCACCGCTGATTAAGACTTTTTGCCTCTTAATCTCCATGGTCCATTCCTTTGCATTTCTTATAAAAGGAGAGCTCTCTCCTCCATTTGCATATTCATGTTTTATGCTATTGTTATGTTGCAGGTTTTCTAGGTACATTTGGAGCTTTTTGAAGACATTGAAGACTTGTTGCTTTCATCATTCTTAGTTGCATTTCATAATAGTTTTGCTTTCATAGTTGCATTCATGGCATTCTTAGTGTAGATTTCCTTTTATGCAATCTCACATAGTCTAAATAGGAGGCATTGTAATCCATTGCTATTTCCTTTCATAGATTAGTTGCATTGTACTTTCCTATCATAGATTAGATTTCTTTTCAAGCATTGCATTGTTATCATTTAGCTTAGCTTGCACATTCATACTAGTTGCATTTGCATTTTATTTTCATTTAGATTCTTGGAGATATTGGCATTGTTGCCCTTGTCTTCATTGTGAATCTCTCATTGTGTGGTTGACTAGCAAGGTCACTTTCTTATAGCTCTAGCTGAGAGCAAAACTCATAGTCCCTTGCAACTCCATGCATAGAGAGCTATGAGCCGCTTTGTGAGGCCTCACTCTTGAGTAACCTTGCATGTAATGGTTCATAGAAGTGCATATTTTAGTCTGTACACATACTGGTGTGCAATGGTGATATCTAGGAACAAAGCTCCCCTTCCTTTACCAGTAAGTGTTGATTCTTGTAGATCACCAATCTGCCTCAGAATTTTTACCTATCCTATCTTCAATGGAACCTAGTAAGGTAAAATGTATGGTGCCTTCTTGCAACCATATACTCAAAAAACTGTAGAAACTGGATATAATATAATGTCACCAAAATTGTGAACTATAGTAATATCTTGACAATACTCCTTAGGCATAATCAATCTTAACAATTCCTTTGGGACCCTTGGATTTTGAAAACATAGTAATGTCCTAAGCCTAGAAGCAAAATTCTTATCAAACAAAAGGAAGTTGGCCTCAGTCCTATCCCAAGATAGATCTGTTGTCCACAACTGAACAGGAAGCATCTCTCCATTCTTCTCCTTGATAATGTCAATTGTAGAACCAAAAAATTATTCACCCTTATATAGAAATGTGTGCATTATCATTGAATACCACCCAAAGGGTCTGCTTATCTTCATGTTTTTAATCCCTATTAATCCATCATGGATTAGATTAGCTAAGTGAGAAGCAAAATCAAAAATCAATGCTAACTATGGATGCAAGGACTGTACCATCATATACATATATGGAATTGGCATATGAGTGGCCTCATCATGCCCTAGGATCAAAGTCAGAGATCTATACATAGCCTATGCTTGCAAATTGAACAAATCCAACCTAAAAGGTTTAGGAGTACTTGGATTGATCACACATATTGATCCAATCTTATCAAGAAAATCTCTTAAAAGCCCTATCCTTAAATAATCTCTTTGAGCCTCATCTATCTCAGTGAATTCCTTAAAGTCAATCTTTTCTAGCCCAATAGAAGGGTCATTCAATGAGAATACCTCCCTAATCTTATCCTCTATAATATTTATTAGATTATTTCTATTTATATCCTTGACATACCTAGTCATAGGATCATAACACCTAGCAATCTGAATGAGGAGGTCTACATCCATGAACACTCTAGGGACAACTAATTTTCCTATATCAAATTGCCATATATTGTTGAGGGGGCCACAAGAATTCCTCTAAGAATATGCTACCCTAAATAGCATCAAGCCATTATAATCTTTTCCTACCCTAGCATCTCTCATCCAAAGCCCTCTATCATAGAGCCCTTCATTTACTAAGTCCCTAGGGTTTCTTGGGACTAATTCTTTCAATTTTTTATGCCCCATTCTTAGAAGGCAAGAGTAACTGCATTAGATCTTTGAAAATAGCCCTATCTTTATATTCTATCTTTCCTGATAGTTCCCTCTTAGGCGGCATCTTGACTAGGGCTTTAAAATAGTTATACAAATACCAGAGAAAAACCTAAATCACCAATCAAAAATAACCAAAGGAAACAAATTCCTCCACACTTCCTTTTTCCTTAAAATTCTGAGCAATTTTGAAGATAAAAATTTGGCCTACTAGATCCCTTGAAAATGTTTACTTGAAATCGCTCTGGAAAGATAAACTAGTCGTGCTTGCCAAGATACCTTGAAAGAAGTAAAATTTTCATTGATCAAATTAGGGTATAATTTTTTTCCAACTGTTCACAATTCATCTGCACGTAACTCATTATGTTTTCCATTACTATGAATTGGCAGCTTCAACATTCACAGGACGTGAACAACATCATAGAACAAAAATTCAAATTTAGACCGTCAATCCTCCTTCCTTTTTGGCACATCAGACGGCTAATAAAATCAGCAGCATAACCCTTTGGTACTTTTCCCTAGACTAGTTCTCGACCGATAAGAATAGTCCAAATTATGCATGTACAAAAAATTATAACTTAACTTAAGCTTTGATCAGACTAGACAGGTGTCAACCTGTCGGTAAAGTGCAACCATAATATTTGAGCACCTTTCCTTAGCAATATAATGACCACCATATATCTTTTTCAACTTAACAAACCTTTATCACTTTATTAAAATGGTGACCCACTACAAAAAAATCCATGTGGAGACATCTGATTGCTTCTGAATGTTGACAACTTTCATCGAGTCAAAAACTACCACATTTCATAAATCAGCAAGAAGAACCCTAACTTCTTCCTCAGTGTCAAACATACTGATAGTTGACAGGTCATCTCTTACTTTTGACCAATCAAAAACAAACATCTTAGCGTGACCTGGCGACTGGGGACCAACTTTTCAGTCCACATCTTACAAACAAGATCGAATGGCCATCACTAGATCACAAGCCTTAAACATCATGCATCTTATCCTAGTGGTATACCGACAACCACAAGATCTACTCGAGCTTTAACTGTTTGAGAAATCTAACCCCACTTTCAACGTCATCTAAGACAGTGTTAATAAGAGAAAACTACCATGGAAGAAAAACTGTCAAAACACCGTCATGTCAGAAACTTTCAATCGATTGTCTATCTCTAAACTGTGATTCTAAAAAGGTAATCAACTTAGCCCAAGGGTATAACAACAACCATTGATGTATTTCATTATTTAATTTCTGGCACAATCTGATGATGGGCCTGCTAAGATAGATGTCAACCCGTCGCTAATTTGCATGTTAGAAAATATAACAACCAAGAGTCTTGAGATTTAACGATAGCCACAAGTTTTTAAAGGTTAGTCATATGGAGATTTTAAAAGGAAAACTTAGGCTTTAAAGGAAATATTTAAAAGGGGACCCCATTCGACAACCTAGTGACATAACAAATGAAGCATTCACTTTAAAGGGGTCAATATTGCACATGCATGATTAGGAAATGTTAGTGAGCAAAAAGTAACGCTCAAACATAACAATGTTAAGACCAAACTAGGTTTTAGCAACAATGCATAAGGCCTAAACCCTTGGAACCATAATTCTCAAAAAATGCAAGTATGAGGATCAAAATTTAAAATAGTACTAACAGGTTATAGCCTTCACGACTTGAGCAGTGAGCTCTAGGATAGTGTGTCACCACCCCTAATAGGGTTATTTGTAAAAGACTCCTAATAGGGTCCAACCCTTGTCAAGGTCACTGTACTAAATACATTGTATAGACAACTCCTAATAGGGTTAAGGATCTTCTAACAAGGGTCAGAAGACACTAGTACAAATTATTAGTGGGTGTCAATTCCCACTAGGGTTTTTACCTATTTGGGTTTACCCATAACCATATTGGTGTTATGTGTTTTGTTCATCTATCTTGTTTATGTTAATGTTCATTTTAGTTCTTAAGCATTCAAGTTAATTTTAAAGAGTAAAGTAAAAAGATTGAATATAGTGAACATTTATTCACCCCCCCCCCCCCTCTCAGTGTTCCCATTCCTAAAAATTGGTATTAGAGCTCTGGTCCTCAACAAAGAATTTTAACCACATGAGGAGATCATGGACAAGATAGAAATGAAACATTTGAAAATAAATCTTGAAGCTGCTCTTGAAGACCTGGACAGATCTTAAAAATAAATTGAAGAGCTAAGAGAACAAGTCAGTAATGGTCAAGAAGTCATCAAAAGACTAAGGAAAGATTTAAAAGAATTCTCTACCAATGATTTAGGGGTCATGATCAAAAAGATAAATGAAGAGAACACATCTTTGAAAGATCAGATTAAAGAATTGGATGACAAGATAACTAAAAATCAGGAAGTCTATGATGAACAGATCAAAGAGAGGCTTCAACTAAATGAAGAATTGAGGCAAGGAAACATGGAAATCTTGGAGCTAAGCAACAACAAAGAAAGCTTGGAATCTGAATTGAAAGGGGCTAAGAATCACTTTGATAAATTACACACAAGCAAGGATCTAATTGAATCTCAGTTGTATGCTCGGAAGCTTAAAGGAGATAACAGCGACATTGGATTCAATGAAGCACAAAATCAGATTGGTAACATGCGAGCAAGAATGAAAGCACCAGAAGACACCATAGATGCTAAGGAGACTAGAAATTAGATGAAAGATAATTTTGAACCATCCAAAGATGAGTGCAAGATAGTAAACCAAACTTGTTATGCATGTAACAAGCATGGACATATAGCAAGGAATTGTAAAGAGGTAAGACCTTTCAATGGTTACTAATATCCATGCAATAAATTTGGTCATAGAGCTATGAATTGTAAGACAAGTCAAAAGAATAAGACTCGACATAATCAAAGAAATCAGAATCAGCCAAATGTAAGAAGTTCTCAGAATGTTACATGTCAGATATGTAACTATAATGATCACTCAACTAGATAGTGAAAAATAGTAACCCATGTCAATGCATTGAGGAATTTAAGGGCTCCAGTTATTTGTCTCATGTAACAAGGCTGGACACATCCCAAAGTTTTGTAGATCAAGAACGTAAAGTCAAGAAAGCCCTAAAAAGCCAAAAGAATCAATACTGGATATTGAAGGAGAAGTCAAGTTTGTGAAAGCTTCAGAAGATGTGAGCTTGATTTGGTTAGAGGCAAAGAAGGATAAGGTTGATGAGAATGTATTAGATGCATCCATAGTGGATGCACCCTCTACATCTAGATGAATGGCCCTTAGGGTCATAGGGGGAGCTAATTTAGCTCTAAACCCCTGTGTAGCTAGTATACTCACCCTCAAATTATGCACCTTTGGATTTAACCTTTTGGAGACTAGCAGAACCTATGTACAAGAGCACACTAGCTGATTGATAGCAGAATGAAAATTGGAGAATTTCAATGAAAGTCTGGTTTATGTGACAAGCATTACTAGCAGAATTTTTACTTTAAAGTACATAAAAACTTGTAGATCACTCATTGTATTTGATTTTAGAGCAATTGAAGAGCACAGAAGCCCTAGTAGTTGATTGTGAAGGATTGCAAATTGATTCACTAGTGAAGCAATGTGTTTGATCAGTTGCGGAAGCCCTAATCTATCGCGTTGATTCAAAAGTTCTTGGAAACCATTAGGAAAGTGATATAAAAGTAAGTGATGGCTACTCCTATTGTATTTGATGTTGTGGAATAGAAAAGATATGTGTTTCAAGGCACCCATTCAAATCTACATTGGATGACCTAGAAGGGGCATTCTCCCGCACTCCTATGGGTGTTATGCATGTCAAAGACATCTATGTATACATATATTGTAAGAAGGATCCAGTAGGTTTTGATAGAATTAGAGCACATGTTGAGACCACGATGAACCTGGAAAAAACCTTCCTTGATGAGTTCATGTAGTTAGAGAATCATCCTATTATTGAGTTTACTCTGGCACATGAGTTTTACAAATTTGAATGGATCAAGATCCTATTAAGCAGAATCCATGATGACTTATTTTGGATAGGTGAAGTTCCAATAAGAATTATAGAAGATCTCTTACATGAAATGATAGGCCTCTCAAGGATAGGTAGCATTCTCCCAATGGGCAAGGATGTTAGAAAACTTGTAGAACAGTCTTGCAAGTCAAGAAATGATAGGTGCAGAATGACCATTGAGCCTATAGAGGAGAAAGACATCAAACTGATGTCTATGATATTAGGGTATAAGTTTTAGCACACCAACAGGGTGAATAGTGTGTCTGTAGCCACTATTCTTGTAGCAATAAGGATTATTAGAGAAAATGGAGAGTTCAATTTGTGCAAGATCTTGTGTGCATAACTAATAGACAACATTAAGTCCATCAAACATGACAAGACCAAAATATTCAAGTTTGGGTCTTTAATCATTTACATGTACTTCCATATACTTGGAAAGGTCTCAGATTTATACCTAGACAAAGATATACCTACAATGCCTCAAATATCCTCTAAGGCATCTACTGATAGTTCATTGGAGGATTACATGGAGCTAGAATTGAAAATATTTAGAATCAAGATGCAGATGAGATATAGGATACCTGATAAAATAATTGAAAAATACAAGGACAGCATTTGCTTTATGGTGGAGACTGATACAACATGTATGGAAGTAGTTGAACCAAGGACAAAGTGGATTCATCCACTTGGATATGAGGTTGAGGAGCCAATCATTAAGGCATATGCTCTACACCTAAAAACCCTAATGAGCCAAGATGGGGGACTTATGAAGAGAAAACAAGAGAATTTGGTGCAGTCTTAAACAACGCAGCAACTAAAAGAAAAGTAGCCAAGGTTACTTATGAAATATTGAAGATTCATGGAGTAACTCAAGAAGACCTAGACAAAGCAAGACAAGAAAAGATTTCTTTGGGAATTGAGAGTGCATCTGCAGTAGAAGTAGAGTCTAATGATCCAAAATTGAAGAAGGTAAAAGTGGAGAAGTCTGATGATCCAAAGGGTAAAATAGATGTTGCCCCTCTTGTACCCATAGAAACAATTGACCTTACTACTCCTGAGTATAAGGAAATGCCTAAGAGGAAGAAAGAGATCAACACTAGTCATCCATCCTCACAAGAAACAAGAAGCAAAAAGAACACTCAAGCACCTCCAGAAGTGAGTTTCAAACCATGTCTTAGTGTGTTAAGTACAAGGATTGTTGATGAAGTCAGGATAGATCAAGTAGGAAATTTCTATGAGAAATAAAGTGAAATAGATAAGTCAAAAATTCATGGAATGATTATCAAACACATGTTGAAATTTAAAAGGACAGTCCTAGAACTAAAGATAATGATTCTAGACAATGTGTGGAATATCTTAGAATTCCTAAAAAGATAGGCCATTGAAGAGGATCAAAGGATAAGAGAAAAGACTCTAGATGAAAGTCTCCCAATATGTTCTCTAGAGGAGAAAACATTTTTATTAGATTTGGTGAAACTGCACCTCTGAACTAAGACAAGAACACTACACATCATGGACAAGAATTAAGAGTTGGTTGCAAAGGAAATAAAGAAGACTTTTGAGAAGGTATTCTTGAACAGACACATGTATCCACCCATTGTGTCCTCAACACAAGTTCCCTATAAGGAAGTCAAAGTGGTAGAGCGCACTAATGTACCATTTATAGGTCCTTAGGATTCAGCACCAGCAGTTGAAACTTCTACAGAGGAAGAAAATTTTGTGCCCATGACAGAGACACCAAAAGACAACACTATCATTATTGATAATGTAGAGATAGCCATGGCATCCATAGATAAAGACTTGGACAAGTTTGAAGAATATTTTTTGAGCACACAAGAAGCTAAAATTCTATGTGGTGACAATTCACCCAAGTTACAACAAGAAGGAAAAGAATCAGAAAAATAAAAAGAAACAAAATAGAAAAAGAGGAAGAAAAGATAGAAGAAAAGAAAGGATAAGAAGAGATAAAAGGAAATGAATCAATAGATGAGCCATCTATTGCAATGAAAATCAAAGTAAAGCAATAAGTAATGGATGGCACTCCTATCACTCCTTCTCTATCATTGTTGTCAAGATTGACACCAAACACCACTAGTCTGGATTCTTGGGGAGAAGAAGACCTGATCAAGATTAGTGTCTTAGCTATGGAAAAGGCCAAAGAGAAACAAGTGATGAGGAATCCCCTATTTTTTGATTCAGTAAAAATATTAAACAACCTGCTACCTTCAAATAAGAAAGTGTCTAAGGTTCATTTAGTGGATGATGTGAGCACAATTCTCTCAAATTTTAAGACAAACCTTTCTAGCTTGGAAGAATCTTCATCCCTAGTTGCAGAAGAAAAGTATATAAAGAAAAGGCTTAGTGAATTGATCAGTAACTTTGCACTTGACCTAAGTTCAGTCAAGGCTGGTCAAGCATCCTTAAAAGAGTTTGTAGCGAATGGCAAGAAGATCATTGTAGACTGTATGGACCAAGATAAGCTGACTGGTGATCATTTCAAGAAGATACAAGAGGAAGAAGAAATGATAGAACAAGTAAGGAAATCAGTAGAAGACCCCTCCACTAATGTAAATATGTGTAATAATGTATATCTAGGATAGATTGACAAGATTGAAAGAGTAGAAAAGGAGATCTCTAAGATAAGGGCAAGGAAAACATAGCTAAGGAATGCTCTTGCGCCCTCTAGATGTGCTCTATCAGAATATCAAGGAGATAGATGCCACCATGGTGACATATGATCAAGGTCCTAGCTTAGATTTGAGAAGATGGAGAAGCTAAATTATGTATCATGCGCCCATCTCCAAATAGTCAATGCATTGATTACATTCTAGAAGCAAGAGATCCACAAGTTGCAGATAGCATATTCAGATGTACTTTCCCTATAAGTACTTGTAAAGATTCAATTTTTAGCACCTTTGTCATTAATTTAAAAGGGGGAGTATATATAGAATATGGAGTTATAGATATGTAAAGAAGATGTATAGTAATAAGACTAAGGGAGATATAAGTTAGAGTTTTTGTACAAGGGGATAGATAGTAACTTTGCCATATTCCTTTGTTGCCATCAATGATAAAGGGGGAGATTATTGGAAAGTTGACTATACTATTGTATATGAATTATTATAGTGTTTTCATTATGGCAACAAAGTCATATAGTGCTTTGGAGTCAGCACACATCATCAGAAGATCAAAAATTGCCTTAAGTATAGAAGACTAGACACTTATCAAAGTACCAGTGGTTTAGAGCATCAGCACACATGTGTATGACTGAGTTATGGTATGTGCCCTAGAAGATAAGATGGTAAGATTATATTCATGCTTAGTCTAAGAGTGCTTGATCAAAAAATTCACTATGACAAAGATACAGACAGTTGAAGTTACACAGACAGTGAATGCCAGAATAGAACAGTATATGCAGCCGACTATTGGTAATTTATTTAGCGATGATAAAATTGTTTTGTAAAGGCTATGCACCTATTTTAATTAGGTTGTAGACATGTAATTAACTTTCTTTGTAAACACACTTGAGCCAATTTAATCAGAAGCATTGTATGTAATCGATTATAGGCCAACCTAGTTAATTATTTTGGTAGCGCATATAAATATGAGATGTGCCCTTTGCAATTAGTATGGATGTGGTTATAGAGTTGAGATAAGAAGAGAATAAGTGTGTGAAGAGTTTTTAAGATGTATTAGAGCTTTGTAAGAGGTCAAAGCATCAGTGCATCAAAGGAACTGATCTGACAAGTAGTGTCACAATACCAGTTCATCCAACAGATATAATGTGTATCTGAGATTAGAAGGTTGTAGCCTTTAGCACTTGAGCAGTGAGCTCTAGGAAACTGTGTCCCCACCCCTAATAGGGTTACTTTTAAAAGACTCCTAATATGGTTTGACCCTTGACAAGGTCACTATACTAAATACATTGTAAAGACAACTCCTAACAAGGTTAAGGATCTTCTAACAAGGATCATAAGACACTAGTACAGATTATTAGTGGGTGTCAATTCCCACCAGGGTTTTTACCTATTTGGGTTTCCCCATAACTATATTAGTGTTATGTGTTGTTTTCATCTATCTTGTTTATGTTAATATTCATTTCAGTTCTTAAGTATTCAAGTTAAGTTTAAAGAGTAAAGTAAAAAGATTGAATATAGTGAACACTGATTCACAAACCCCCCCCCTCTTAGTGTTCCCATTCCTAATAAGAGGGTCCCTATATAGTATATTAGAGATGCCATTAGACTCTCTTAGGGTCCTCTAGTTCCACCACCCCAAATCACACCATCAGCTCATGCATCTCATAGTTCACAGCACTCGACACCCACTAATCACTCTGTAGGTACATGGGGAGGGATACGACTTGGTGATGTTTGTATTACAACGGAGGGCCTAGATGTTTTTGAGGAGAAGTTATAGGGATTAAGACATACCATCACTAACACTAACATAGCTTCATATATGGATCTTCTACTTCATCCTTTCACTAACTCTACACCACTCCCTTCTTAGCTACACTCCCCATTACACTCCTCATTAGAGAGGATTGGTTCCATAGATGATGTGCATGATGGTGTTTCTTTAGATGATGTGATGGTGTACGTTGATGATCCTCTTACTCTTGAAACATAGGTATATGTTATCTCTAATTAAGCATTAATGATTTTCATTAGTATCAAAGGTTATCAAAGATATCGGTCAGTTACATATATGAAGCTAGTCGGCAACTATAAGCAAAATAGGCTAGTTGGTTAAGTATATACACCAAACATCAAATAGTTTACCAAGCATTAGCAAACATTGATACCAAGTGATAGTAAACACTGAGCATCAGAATAAACACCGAGTAGTTTATACAGTGTTTCTCGAGGATCATAGGAAATGGCATAGTATTTAGGAATGGCACATTCTTCTATGCAAAAATGGTTACAATAGATCAGAAAATGTTTTACCAAAATTGAGAACAATTTATTGTTGAGATACAATGAATATCATATGTAATAGTTTGATCTAGGTTATTTTTTTACACCATAGATCTTAGGGTTTTGTCTAAGGTTTGTAAACATAATTTTGTATAAGTGGCATAATGTTGTATGCTATATATTTTGTATGTTACATCATTTTGATAAAAATTGATCTATGAGTGAAGAAGCACTTGAAGTACTTTCCAACCTTCAAGATTATCAGTTGACAGAGTAGATCAGTATTTAGAGGTTATCAGATTAAGCAGAATCAGAGTAGGCTAACCAAGCAGTTCAGAGTAGAGATTCATCATAGTAAAGGTGATATTTTATTAGTACTTTATTAATCTGTATCAAACAATCAAGTTGTCATTAGTAGATAGTTACCTATTTCTTTCTAACAATTGTAATATAATTTTGGTTAAATCTCTTAACAGAGTAGACTTGACAATCTTATTGTAAATCTCTTAACCAAGTGCACACTCAAGTAGTGTTGCTAAAATCCTATAACTAGGTAGATCTAGCTAATCTAATATGTTACTCCTAACAGGGTAAGATCACCAAAAGTGATCAAAAATTATAGCCCTAACAGGAAAACCTTTTCTATCTACAGTAGTGAAGAATTTGTGGGTGTCATCCCCATCGCATTTTTTACCTTCTAACAAGGGTTTCTACATTACCAAAATACTTGTGTTATAGGATTGTTATATTCTTTATTTCATGTTGTTTACTTTTACAAGTTGAATGGATGAATGATACATGTATTAGGTACAAGTTATTTTGGAAGGTTATCACTGTTACTGTTGTAGATCTGAAAGGTTAATGTGTTAAATTTTTTGTGGGCACTGATTCACCCTCCCCTCTCAGTACCCTATCTCTCCTAATTCCAACAATTGGTATCAGAGATTAGTTCTCTTATTGGATAGTTTAACCACTAAAGAGCAAAGATCTAAGTCACAGAGAGGTATAAGCTAGAAAAGACTATTGAAAATTAGAAGATTCAGATGTAGATGTTTATTGAATAGTACAAGAAAGCCAAGGAAGGACTGAAGAAATTACTGGTTGAAACGAAGAACCTAGCTATTCTGGAAAATGAGATTGGTTACCATGAAGAAGAAATTGATGATATATTTGATCATGTTGGATCTAGTTCTCGAAGTATTTCTAATGGATCTGAAAGTATAATCTCTGATTTATCTAAAATGAATCAACATTTAACTGAACAAGTGAAAGCACTACAAATCAGTCAAGAATCTCAAATGGTAAGAATGGTAGAGACAATGAACAATGCTAGACAAGCTGAGCAAGAAAGGAATCTAGCTATTGATGACCGAAGACAAATGATTGAACAACTTCAAGAAAAAGAAGGTGAAATACAAAGACTCACCGATTGCCATTTTCAAGTATCTAATTAGATGATGATTGTGAATCAAGAAGTCAACCGAGTAAATGGAGAATTGTCAAGAAATATTGAAGAAGTTGCAAGACTCAAAGAGGAGAATGAGAAGCTTATAAATGAAGTGAAAACTCAACAGCAACACAATGAAATGAAGAAATTGGCTGAGGATAGTTCTAAGAAGATTGATGACTTCTTGGTTAATCAAAGAAGATTTGGGAGTAGAGCTAGGATAGGCTATACCAGTGGAGGAGAATCATCACAACAAGCTAAACAAGTCAGCAACAATCAAAATCAAAGACCTAAAGTGTTGACATGTTATCACTGTGGAAAACCAGGACATACATCTAATGTGTGTAGAAGCAAAGCATAAGGTAAACCTCCTGTCACTCCTAAGCTCAATGGTTATTGCTATTATTGTGGTAAGTTTGGTCACCAAGCTTATGAGTGTAGAGCTAAATAGAATTATATTGCTAACAATACTACTATGGAGAAAATATGCTATACTTGTAATAAACATGGACACACTGCACGAGACTGTAAGGCTAAGATGAAACAAGTATGGACTCCTAAGCAGAAAACATAGCACAAGTCTTATCAACCAAAGAGACAAGGTAACTCTTATGTTTGGGATTATAACACATGGGCTAACTGTGTTGCATGTGGTAGATATGGGCACATTGCAGCAAATTGTAACAGGAAAATATGGGTTGGACAATCAAGAAGTTGGACAAACACTGGAATGACATGTATGCATTGTCATAAAGTCAGTCAGTTAAGAAAGGACTACAAAGACCAACCACTAGAGGAAAATCATGTATTTGAGAGTGCAAACACTATTGCAAACATCATGAAGATAAGGAACACTATGTGGAGAAAGGCATCTAATGAGAATGCTGAATCAAGTAATTTTGTCGGTGAAACCTCATCCACTAGATTGGGTGACATCGATTCCTCCACTTAAGGTGGTATAGGTATGTATGGGACTGACATTTCAAAGTGATCACATTTTACATATAGCTCACTATATATGTTGTACACATACCAAATCTACATGAATGAAGATGCATTATGGTTTATATATTGTGAGCTAACAAAGTTATATAGTCGGTAAAAGTAAGACCGAGCATTGGTTACCCATCGGTAATCACTATTCAAGGTTAACCAACAATAGTATCAACTAAGAAAAGAAGTCTTGTGTTAACCGAGCTAACAGTTGCCATGAATTAGAAAGTAGGCTGAGCATTTAATGCATAAAGTTTTGAGTGGGAATATCAAAAACTCTATAAAAATGTAGAATACAGAGTTCATTTTTTAGATTGCAATCTCGAAGAGCTAAGATTTCATAGAGCGAGTTCAAGAAAAAATCTTTCACACAAATTCAAGCCATTGCAGATTCAACTGAGCACACTCTTCAATACATTCTGAGTATGTGGAAACCCTACCGAGGACATTTCTCATACTTATCAGAAAAACCTAGTTTGTTGAAATGGCATCTACTATGAGTTCATCTAAGGTTGTGGATGAAGTTAATTTAATAGTGTTAGCAAGTTATAAGGAACCTCCTTATAAATTACACCTTAAAATTGCCTCAAAAATGGATTTAGCAGGTACTTTTTCAAGCATCCCACCTAGGGTTTTGTTGACAAAAGATATACATTCATACATACACTATAAAATTGGGGAAATTGGAGATTTTGATATGTATGTTGCATTTCAAACACTTTGTAATGAGAAAATGGAGCTAAAACAAGAGCATAAATTGGTTGAGACACTTGGTCTCACTCATGCCCTAGATTTTTTGAAGAGCATTAAGAACAAATGGATTAGGGTTGTGTTGAGCCACTATCATGAAGGCACATTCTTGCTAGATAGACTGATCAAGGTCACAAAAAGAATGATTAGCAGGGTTATTGGTTACCCAACTGCTGACAAGGTCAAAGCATTTCAAAGCGCTACACAAGCCAAAGTTGAGAAGAACACTGGCACAGCATGGGATGGTAGAGAATTAAAGATTTCAACAATTGTGGATCCCAAAGTGAAGTTTGCAGCACATCTTATCGGTTATAAAATATTTCAGTCAAGCAGGTCAAATAGTGTACCATGTAGTGCAGTAGATATGGATTACAAATTGATAAAGAAGGGTCATCAGATTGACCTAGTCGAGCTACTACTTAGACAGGTTAAGGATAACATGAAGACAATAAAGGCACAAAAGTCCAACACCTATAGGTTTGGTTCACTACTTTTATGCTTATTTTTCTATCTCCAAAAATTCTTTCCCTTGATCAGTCACACTAAATGGGAAGATGAGAAACTGATCGTTGCACAAATATTTGATATTATGAAAGGTCTGGGAGCTAAAGCTAAAAATATAAGAAATAGTTTTTTTGAATATTTTAAAGTAAAGATGACTTTAAGAAGTAGAATTTAGGATGAATTGGTCAAAAAATATGCAATGGACATTTGTTTCTTAGTGAACATCAACCACACTATGATAAAAGTAGTTGAACTAAGAATCAAGTGGCTAGCACCTATGAGCTATGAAATGGATTATGATTTCATGTTGAAATCAACACAGGCACTTCTAGCATTACCAAAAGACCCCAAGGCCACTAGGTTTGGAACCTATGAAGAAGCTAAGTCTAGAATCAAGATAGGTTTGGTCATTAATAAAATGACAAGGAAGTCTAAGAAGATGAAAAAAAATTTATCTAAGAGATTTGAGAAGGATGTAGACTCATCTAAGGAGTCACCGGTTGAATGCACAACTGAAGGTTAGTTGATGTTGGCTGACAAACCATATGACAGTGAGGAGACCGAATCTAAAGAAGAACAAGAAGCTACACCGGTTCCTCCAACTAAAACTCCAAGGAAGAGGTAGTTGCTAGTGCAAATAGGTGTACACACAAGGTTAGCAACTATAGCTTCACCACCGAAGAAGAAAGTAGCTAAGAAGGTAATAAAATGAATGGTTGCTACATCGACAAACACATGCAAAGAAAGGACCCAAGGTTGTAGCAGAGGCACCAAAGAAAAGGAGAAAATTGATATGAAACAGAGAAGACCTTGAGGATGATGAAGATGACAACAATCAATTCAAGGTTGTTAGTAATAAGAAGAGGTCAATTGATAAGATTTTTGAAGAAATAATTGAGAATGGGAATCTTGTAGATTCAGAACTCAGTAAGTTTGACATTATGTCAAATGAAGATCAAACCAAAATTGAGGAAGCCATCATCCAGATGATGATCCACTTCAAATGAGTTCCACTAGAATTTGAATTATTGCTACCTAAGACATTAGAGGACCAAGTAAATCAAAAGTGGTCATATGCCTTGAACACCGAGAAGAGGATGAGGGAACAAGCCCTTGTAGCGATTGCACCAAATCTAATATGGGGAATTATGTACATGAAAAGTAGCACAAGAGAATTTGAGAAAAGAGAGTAAGAGCAAGGAAATACTAGAAAATGTAAGAGACATCTTACAACAGGTCATCCCCGAGATCCATGTGGATGAGGACACACTGATTATGGACCAACTTGCTACTCTTGCTAAAGGAATCAATGCCCTAAATGTCAATGCAGACAAAAGAATTGAAGAATGGGCAAAATCAAAGATACAAGATAAATTAGCTAAAAGAATAAGCCAAAAAGTGGTAGTCAACAAGGTTAAACTTTTAGAGGTAATAACTGAGATTCAGTGTAGTACTAATTCTATTTGCCAAATCTTGTATAAGCTTTGCACTGTTAGAAAATTCACTGCAAAGATCTGTGAAAAGATTAAATAGTTTGAGAATGAAATCTCAGTCAGTACACTAGCAGCTACAACCAAGCCCCAAGCTATTGCTAAGCATATACTCAGAGTTTAAGAACTCAGGCGGTTGATAGCAGATCTCCAGAAATAAGAAGAGCACCTAACTAATCAGGTTACTAAGTTGCAGATAGAACTCCTTCCATACCTAAAAAAATTTTAGAAGCATATTGTCAGGGCACAATTGCTTGTTGCTACACTAGAGATTTCTATGTTGGACAACATATTTGATATGCATGCACAAGTCAGCCTTGAGCACATTGCTCTCACCAACTTGAAAGAGGAATGGGAAAACCTCTTGGAGTCATTGAAGAAAACACATCAGCACATTTTTGACAAGCTATAAGTATATCATTTTTTCATTTGGCATTAATATCAAAAAGGGGGAAATCAATGTATATTCCAAATATGTACATTTTTTTCTAAGTATACTACACATTACCAAAGCATGCACCGAGGGGGATTATTTAGATATTTTTTATGTATATGGCAGAGATATAAGTTTTTTTTTGAGACATAAGGTCTATATACATTCAAGTTTTGATACTAATTCCAAAGGGGGAGATTGTTATCTCTAATTACGCATTAATGATTGTTATTAGTATCAAAGGTTATCAAAGATATCGGTCAATTACATATATGAAGCTAGTCGGTAGCTATAAGCAAAATAGGCCAGTCAATTAAGTATATACATCGAGCATCAAACAATTTACTGAGCATCAATAGACACTGATACCGAGTGATAGTAAACACCGAGCATCAGAATAAACACCGAGCAGTTTATATAGTGTTTATTGAGGATCATAGGAAATGGCATAGTATTCAGGAATGGCACATTCTTCTATGCAAAAATGGTTACAACAGATCAAAAAATGTTTTACCAAGATCAAGAACAATTTATTGTTGACATATAATGAAGATCCTATGTAATAGTTTGATCTAGGTTATTTTTGTACACCATAGATCTTAGGGTTTTGTCTAAGGTTTGTAAACCTAATTTTGTAAAAGCGACATAATGTTGTATGCTATATATTTTGTATGTTACATCATTTTGATAAAAATTGATGTATGAGAAAAGAAGCACTTGAAGTACTTGCCAACAAGATTATCAGTTGACAGAGTAGATCATTATTCAGAGGTTATCAAATTAAGCAGAATCAGAGTAGGCTAATTGATAAGTTCGGAGTAGAGATTTATCATAGTAAAGGTGATATTTTATTAGTACTTTATTGATCTATATCAAACAATCAAGTTGTCATTAGCAGATAGTTACCTATTTCTTTCTAATAATTATAATAGAGTTTTGGTTAAATCTCTTAACAGAGTAGACTTGATAGTCTTAGTGTAAATCTCTTAACCAAGTGCACACTCAAGTAGTGTTGCTAAAATCCTATAACTAGGTAGATCTAGCTAATCTAATATGTTACTCCTAACAGGGTAAGATCACCAAAAGTGATCAAAAATTATAGCCCTAACAGGAAAACCTTTTCTATCTACAGGAGTGAAGAATTTGTGGGTGTCATCCCCATCGCATTTTTTACCTTCTAACAAGGGTTTCTAAAAGGTTAATGTGTTAAAGTTTTTGTGGGCATTAATTGACCCCTCCCTTTTCAGTACCCTATCTCAACTAATTCCAACAATATAAATTTAATTTTTAATTTATTTCTAGTCAATAAATTATTTATATAGTTGTGTGTACTAATGCTTGTATAACTTTATTCTATCTATAATATTTGTAGGAACAGTTCCATGATCATACTACCTCTAGCATGGGATCAGAGCATGTATTCATGAGAGATTCAACAAAGGTGACACCTACTAGTGCTCAGGTAGGTTTTAAATATACAAGTTTAAATTCATATATTAATATATTTCAAATACTTTGTATATAATTATAATATATGAATGTACATATATATATATATATATGAAAACTTATTGTACTAAATTTGTAGGGGTCTGTTGTTGCTTCATGTGCAGAGGATGCTCATGACACTTAGAGAGAGGGTTGCTCTGTTTGTATGTGACTTGGTCAATCTAGAATACCTTGAGACATTTTTTGTGCATCTTTGATTTATGTTATGTACATTTCACATATGTTTGACATTTATATATTCTGGACCTATGCATAGATGATTTATGTGTTTATCATATTTGGTTACGGTTAGACGGTTATATGATTTCATTAGATTATGGTTTGATAGTTACACAATTTGATTTGATTATGGTTAGATGGCTACATGATTTTATTATGGTTAGACGGTTACATTATTTGATTTTATTATGGTTAGATGGTTACATGATTTGATTATAGTTAGACAGTTACATGGTTTGATTTGATTATGGTTAGATGGTTACATTATTTGATTATGGTTAGAAGGTTACATTATTTGATTTGATTATGGCTAGATAGTTACATGATTTGGTATGATTATGGTTAGATAGCTATATACACGATCATATGATTTGGTTTAATAAATGGTTATATGATCATTGATTATGGTTAGATGGTTACATGATTTGATTTGATTTGATAGATGGTTATGAAAAAATAACACTAGAATATGTAACTAATGGACCATAAGTAATATAAATAATCTAGAACTAACATGTCATAAGTTTAATATAACTAATTTCATTAGTAACCTAACTAATGTCTTAAGAGGAGGTCTTAAGGGGAAGTCTTAAAGGGATCTTTAACTAATAAGTAATCTAATTTTAATATCATAAAAAATAACACTAATATGTAACTAATGGACCATAAGTAATATAAGTAATCTAGAACTAACATGTCATAAGTAATCTAACTAATGTCATTAGTAACCTAACTAATGTCTTAATGGGAGGCCTTAAGGGGTGGTCTTAACTATTAAGTAATCTAAATGAACCATCATAAAAATTAACAAGATAATATGTAATTCATGAATCATAAGTAATTTCTAAAGTTAATATCATCCATTTAACACATTCACTTTAATAAACATAAAAGCATTTATATAACTACTTAAGAGGAGGTCTTAAGGGAAGGTACCATCTTAAGAATTAACAAGATAATATGTAATTAATGAATCATAAGTAATTTCTAAACTTAATATCATCCATTTAACACATTCACTTTAACAAACATAAAAGCATCTATATAACTACTTAAGAGGAGGTCTTAAGGGGATCTCTAACTAATAAGTTAATCTAATTTTAATATATCATAAAAATAACAAAATATTATACATCATATGTTTCAATATATCAACAAAGTATAGTCAATTTAATCTAGAGATGTCAAGTAGGTCATAACACATGAAATATGTATGTAATTTACTCCTTAGACCAACTCAAGTAGTTCAGACATCTCATGGAGAACATGTAATATTCTCATGATCCTCACTATCTAGTCTCCACTTACAACATCAACATTGAGATTTAACTAGATGGAGACAAAAGGAGGTGATAACTACTAGGTGGCTATATTGAAACACCTTATTGTCCAGCTGGTAATCAACAAAGTGAATACCATGTTGAATTACTTTGATTTTCTTGAAATATGTTCCCTCTAAAACAAATGAACCTGTAGGTCACAAATTTTAACAATATAAATTTAAATAAAACAAATTAAATTAAAAAATTATTAAAAATAAAAACCTAGTAATCTAATTGAACCATCATAAAACAAATTAAATAAAATAAAACCTATTACAAAATGAACAATATATTGACATGTAAAGAATGAAAACCTATGGGGAAACAAATTCCATTGCTTTCTTCAAGATCAATTAACTTCATCCTCTCTGTAGTACAATGCAATAAATAGTAAGTAACTCCTTCTACATTTCCAAGTTCAGCAATCACTACAAAGACTCTCATGTACAACAAATTTATATACATGTGAGATACTAAAATTAATTTAAGTCAATATATATATATATATATATATATGCAACTCAAAGCCATATAATGTGATACTCAATTTATTATACTTACCAATTTCAACCAATCCTAAAATATGATTGTAATCAATAGAAATCAAAGGAACATCATCAAAGTTTTCATCTTCATCTCTATCAAATGTATCTGTAACAACTAGTGGCACTTTATTAAAGGTACCTACATATCTAGATTCCTGATTGATGCATTCCTCATAGTTGTCAACAATACAATGACAACAAAAGCATGAGTAGTCACTGTTGTTCAACGTCCAATTACGATAATTTGTACGCATAATTGAATGCAAAGATCGTGTCTTTTATATCATCTTGCAGCCATGCATAATTTTTTTGTCCACGCCTGAACACATTCATATATAATATGAATTTCATTTTATAAATTTGAATAAAGAATGTAAAATTTAAACAAGAATAAATATATATATCACACATGTATAATTTAGAAACACGTGCATACCTTTTGTCTGCCAAAATTCTCTATGTGGTATTTCTTGAATTATTTGTGATGATGTGCCATCCTCATTTGATGTGAAATGTGTCCTACACCATTCAACAATATCATGTACATTTTTTATATGAACTCCCTTATAATTCATTTGATACTTTTGTAGAGTACGTTTGATGCAAGCTCCAACACCATCATGTTCACCTTTTCCATGTCCACTCTCAAATAAACTACAAAAATGTGGTATGTTTTCATTTCGATGATATCTACATAGCGCATAAAATGGTCTGGATGATTTGAATAGTGTAGCACATCCATCTGACTAAAAATTATGTTTATCAATTTTTAAGCGTCGTTCTTTCAAATTTTCAAAAAACATCTTGAAGAAGTATTATACATAATGAATGTCATGCTCTTTATCATCACTTATATGAAAATGATATCCCTCCTTGATGACCCATGCTTCAAATGTTCTTTGAATACCATCCAAATCTAATTGTGTATGTCGATAACACACATGTACCATAATAGTAATTTTCTCTAAAAAATAGTATTGTGATTGAACCGCCTTTTGATGAACAAATGAATAGTTTTCTACAAAATCAACAATTGATAGAATAGTTCCAAGGGGTAAATTCTCTCTTAGTGTTTGGAATTTTGTGCTTGCCACTTTGCAAAAAAAGCATGATGAATGTAGGGTTGAATCATTTTTTTAAATTTGTCCATAAATGCTGCAATAGTTAGTTCCTCTTCAACATATTCTAATCTTTTGGATTCTTTCCCAAATTTTGTCTCAATCTTTACATATTTGTAACTCTTGAAATTTACTATCTTTGTTATATAAGTATTTTCATTTTTCAAAATAAAAAAAGCCAAATTAGCACATGTTTCACATATTCCTTCTATGCAATTTATTTGACCAACTGCATAATCTTTTTTGTCACATAAAATAGATGAGATGAACTCACTTCATCTAGTAGGAGGAGTATATTCAAAACCATAAGTGTCTTCTATGAAATTTTGAAAAACCTGATAGTGGAGATCAAATTCAATATGATAACAAAAACAAAAAGTTTCAAACACTCTATTTGTCCTAACATAATATGGCTGCAATCTTTCAAACAATTTTTTTCCAATATTTATATTAGGATTTGAACTACAAAATGACATACATTTTATGTTGTGTTGTGTCCAACCAATGTTTTGTATGATGTTCAAACTAATTAGTTGCAATTATATGTCTGATAACATCTCTATTGTTTGATGAAGGATTACTATTATCATTCCAAAATAATGTGACCAAATTATTCATTCCCTCATCAATCCTATCAAAATGAGGATCTCTATACATGATTTTACAATTCCCTTCCAAGGTGATATCATCCAAAATCACTCTCCTCTTAACATATCATGATATTGTTTTCCTACTAAAACCAATCTGAGATGAAAGTGAAGATATTTGTCTATTTTGGGGCATAGTGTTACCTACAATGGATCTGTCAACATAACTCTTCTTGCAATGGTCTTATCTTTATCTTGAGATTGCTTCCCTACTTGGTTCAAACCTTTCCTAATATTTTCAATCATATCAGTTTGCATGTCAACAACTTTTCTCTTCTTTGGTGTTGTGTCTATACCTAGTAATTTTAATGCCTCTTCCAACTTCTTATTTATACGTACAGCTGAAAGCAATTAGGCTTGTTCAAGTGTTTCAAAATTATCAAATTTAGCCAATATTTTTCTTGTTATCTTATTCATTGACCTTTTCTTAGAAAGACTTAAAGTTTGAACATTAGCAAATGATCTCAATTTCTCCACATCCAATGTAAGTAAATGATCTAA
Organism: Chamaecyparis obtusa; assembly: GCA_027943335.1. NCBI lineage: Eukaryota > Viridiplantae > Streptophyta > Pinopsida > Cupressales > Cupressaceae > Chamaecyparis > Chamaecyparis obtusa. The sequence goes on from BSBK01006058.1 coordinate 311,445, forward strand.
GTTTCTATAATTAATATTTCTCTTTATAGTTTGAGCTAGATCTATAAGTTCATCCATACTAGTAGGAGCATGTGATCATAACCCTTCTCCAACATTAATTTCATGATCTTCCATCAGGAGTGATCCTGACCCTTTTTCAAAGTGCATTTCTTCAACTTGGCTTGACCCTCCTACTTGAGATTCTCCTTCACCTTGACCATGTTGATTACAAGATACATGCACAAAAATGAATTAAATTAGAGAAAAATAGAGCATAGGTCCATAAAATTTGGGCATGTAAAATTAGAGGTAGAAATGATGCAAAGAGCATAGTAATAAGACTAAGAAGTCATCTACCTCATACACAACTCTCCCAATTTGATCTTATGATGCAGGGGCATTCTAGGGTACTCGGTGAATCTACATAGGAGGTGTATGTTTGGCCGGTGTTACTCTGTTGCAGCCTTGACTGATAGCCTCCTTCATTGATGGAAGCTTGATCATTGAAGTAACTTGGTAATCTATGGCACTCAGTGAAAGTCTTACTCGATGATGCCTGTGGTGCTTGACCGACACTGGTGCTCGGTAATACCTGGCATGCTTGGTTCTTTCATTGTTGCTTGGTAGTTCTGGTTTATTGACTAGAGTTCTGTGTGATTTTTTGGGCCGACTTAGTGCATTTATTGTTGGTAGCTATTGTTACAAGCTAACATGTTGGATTAAATGTTTGTAAGGACATTTTGATGCTGACTTGTATTGAATTTAATATTTGTTGGGGGTGAGTTAATGATTTCATCCAACCGACTTGTCGCTGATGACCAGTATTTATAAGATGTTTGGGTAGATGTTTAGGAGGAGGAGGAGACATCATAGAAGTTCATGACTTGAAGGCTTAGTGAATCAGATATGAGGTTCTGAAAGCTGGATTTGGTGAAGTTGTGGAAAAGATCTTGCATCATCTTGCAGATCAGATTGTTATCTAATAGTTTGTAATTGTAGAGCTAGTGGTTTGTACACTTGGAGACAAGGAGATTTCTTGGAGGCTTGGGAGCTCAAGTTTAGATCTTCCTTAGGGTTTCCATCAACTTCTGATTGTCTTCAAAGCTGAACTAGCTGAGATTATATTGGGTCTATTTGGATCTTGTAGAATTTTTTTTAATTGTAATTGGCCCTAACCCGAAAGGCCTTACAATCGGGCATGTTAATGAAAATCAGAGTTAAACAATTACTTTTTTGTTGTGTTGTTGAGTATTTCATTGTGTTATTTTGTTGGCTACAATGTTTGGACTATCCTTAACTAGATCCACCATCCTTGACTACATCAGGTGGTATCAGAGCTGAGAATTGATCTTGTTGGTGAAGAGATTGTAGATTCGTAGCACTGAACTTGTGGATCTTTCCCTAGTTGTTTGTTCAAGGTTGCAGGTTGAGATCTGACTTGTACACAACTTGGAGATTGTCACAAGGTGGTCAATGAGGGTTTGTTGCATAGGAGTTTTTCATATCTTTAAGGATGCCTCTGAGAAGATTGGACCCTAGAGTTATTTTTGATCTTTGTGATACTGTGGAATCCTGGATCATAGAGAAGGTGAAATCAGATTTTAGATCTGAGATGGAATTGATGAAGAATGACATGGTCATCAAGATCATGAGAGTTGTTATTGGTATACCTTAGAATGTTGGTACTAAGGATGGCTATGAAGAAGCTTAAAGAATTTAAACCTGCTAGATCTAGTGGTGATGATCGGAGGGATAGATCTGGTGAAGACAGAACTACTCAGTTGCATAGATCTGGAGCTTGGTTTAGTAATGGTTACCTAATGGAAGTTTCTGCTTTCTCTAGTACTTTGAAACTTGAGAACTTGATTGATTGGATTGGTGAACTTGAAGATTTCTTTGAGCTAGAAGAAATTGAAGATCCTCTTTGGGTGAGATTAGCATAGGAAAAGTTGAAAGGACATGCTACTCTTTGGTGGAAGGAACTACAAAGAGATAGAGAAGGTGAAGGTGAAATGAAGATCAATCAGTGGAGGTTTATGGTGACTACGTTGAAAGCTAAGTTCATACCTTTTGACTATGAGCTTGACTTTTTTTAAAAGTTGCAAAATCTAAAACAAAAGGATTTGTCTATGGAAGATTATACTGAGGAGTTTTACAAACTTACTATTTGGTCTAGACACCAAGAGCTTGGTAAGGAAAAGGTAGCTCGGTATGTGAATGGTCTGAGATTCAATATTTAGGATGAGCTTGGTATGCTGAAGATTGATTTTATTGAAGATTCTTATTAGTATGCTCTGAAGGAAGAAGATAAGTTGAAGAGGAAACAGCATAGTAATCCCCGAGGGAAGGAAAAGATTGATCACTCGGTGAAGGATAAACTGACTGATGCAAAAGATGAACAGAAACCTATGGAACTCAAGAAGAAGATAGGTAGACTTATCTTTAAGGGTACTTGCTATAACTATGGAGAGGAAGGACACCATTCTTTTGAGTGTACATAGAAGAAGCTTGGTGACTGACAAAATACTGTGGTGAATGAGAATGAACCTGAATCTGAGAGCTTGCTGCTTTGAAAAACATTGCTCGATACAAAGGAGGAACCTTGTCAGAGGAGTAACTTTTTTAGGACCTGATACAAGTCTGGAGGTAAACTCTATGATGTTATTGTTGATAGTGGTAGTAATGATAACCTTGTTGCTGAGGAAATGGTTCAGAAACTTGGGTTGAATAAAATGAAGCATCCTTGTCCTTATAGGATTGGTTGGTTACCAGATGCTCATGCTCTAGAAGTAAGAGAACATTGCTTTATTGATGTTTAGATTGGCTAGTATAAGGAACTTGTGTTATGTGACATTGTGAAGATGAACAGTTGTGATATATTGCTTTGTAGACCATGGAAATATGATTGAAGAGCTATGTATGACTATGTAAGAAATGTGTTTACTATTGAGAAGGATGACATGAAGTTTTCCCTAATGCCTTTACTAGATATAATGCTTAGTAGGAGAATCCTGAGTATTGGTATCTGAGTTGAGATTATGGATCCAAAGAAAATGAATGATCGGTATGGAGAACTGACCTGTGTGTTGTCAAGGAAAGACTTGAAGAGATAGAGAAAGCTAAAGTGGAAGAATATGCAAGCTGAAAAGGTGCAGGACTTGTATGTGAAGAACCAGTTTGGGGTTTATGTGTTGAATCCCAAAAGATGTTCTTCTCACATATGAACATCTTTTCAAACTTGGGGTGTCTGATGTAGGGGCATTCTAGGGTACTCGGTGAATCTACATGGGAGGTGTATGTTTGGCTAGTGTTACTCGCTTGCAGCCTTGACTGATGACCTTGGTCATTGAAGGAAGCTTGGTCACTGAAGGAACTTAGTAATTTTTGGCACTTGGTGAAAGTGTTACTCTGTGATGCCTGCAGTGCTCAATCAACACTAGTGCTCAGCAATGCCTGGCATGCTCAGTTATTTCACTACTTCTTAGTAATTCTGGTTTACTGGCTAGAGTTCTGTGTGATTTTTTGGGCTGACTTGGTGCATTTATTGTTGGTGCCTACTAGTCTCAAATTCAACTTACTAACCTAGCTCTGATACCACCTGATGCAGTCAAGGATGGTGGATCTAGTTAAGGACAATTCAAACCTTGTAGCCAACAAAACAACACAGCAGAATACTCAACAACACAAAAACAAAGTAATTGTTTAACTTTGATTTTTATTAACATGCCCGGCTATAAGGCCTTCTGGGTTAGGGCCAATTACAACCAGAAACAATTCTACAAGATCCAAACAAGTCCAATATAATCTTAGCTAGTTCAGCTCTGAAGACAATCAGAAGCTGATGGAAACCCTAAGGTAGATCTAAACTTGAGCTCGCAAGCCTCAAAGCAATCTCCTTGTCTACAAGTGTGGAAACCACTAGCTCTGCAATTACAAACTATCAGATAACAATCTAATCCGCAAGATCATGCACTCTTTTCCAAAACTTCACCAACTCCAACTTTTAGAACCTTAGATCTGATTCACTAAGCCTTCAAGTTATGAACTTCTATGATCTCTCCTCCTAAAAATTTACACAAACATCCTATAAATACTAGTCATCAGCCACAAGTCCACTGGATGAAATCATTAACTCCCCCCCAACAAATATTAAATTCAATACAAGTTGGCATCAAAATAGCCTTACAAACATTTAATCCAACATGTTAGCTTGTAACAATAGCTACCAATAATAAATGCACCAAGTCAGCCCAACAAATCACATAGAACTCCAGTTGGTAAACCAGAACTACCAAGAAATAGTGAAATAACCGAGCATGCGAGGCATTACCGAGCACCAGTGTCGATCAAGCACTACAAGAATCACCAAGTAACACTTTCACCAAGCACCAGATATTACTGAGTTCCTTTAGTGACTGAGCTTCCTACAATGACCAAGGCTATCAGTCAAGGCTGCAACCAAGTAACACCGGCCAAACATACACCTCCCATGCAGATTCATCGATTACCCTAGAATGCCCCTACATCATCTTGGCACTAACCAATCCCACTAACCTTGGGATATGGAGTATATCAACAAAGTAGGGATGTCTATACCTCTCGATATCCTTGTCTCAACTCCCTAAGGTCTTTCATCAACTTTACCAATTTGAAGGTTTAGGGACACTTTCCCTATTTTGGACAAAATTTGGAAAACTTCACCAGTGATGTCCTGTATCCAAATTAAGGGTTGGAAAACCTTATTTGGTTTATATGAAGAGATAATAAACTCCTTGTAAGAATTTGCCTAAGGCAAAGAATAGAAATCAATGGCTCTCCAATGACTATGCAATGAAGACTTCTTTCCCTCTGATACCATATAAGAATTTTGATATCGCTCTGATACCATGTAAGAATTTGCCTAAGGCAAAGAATAGAAACCAAGATCTAGAAGATCAAGAGATAGCACAAACAAGAGAGACAAGACAATATGATCAAATGAAGAATTCAATAATGATCAAATGATGGATAATTAATTGATTACATACAATGTAGAAATGCCTCAATATATAGGCAATGCATGCTATCTAGAAGATATGCAAGTGATAAGATCACAACTAGACATGGTGGAATCACATGTCCACCAAAGGTGGATCATCCTCCATTGTACATGAAAGTATGTGCAACATGTGCAACAATGAGAGGATGATAATGTGATAAGATCACTAAAGGTGGATCTCATACACAAAGAGGTGTGTGATGAAAACTATCACACATAAAGTGGAGATTTTCCTAACCATGTGCTAAAAAGAAATGTAAACTCCTAGGTGTCTCAAAGATAACTAATTATGCAAACAAGTTATCCTAAGTAAACATAAGTAAAATGTAATTAGTAAATACTTAATTACACCAACACCCCCCCTTAAGTGCAACTTAGAGGAATGCACTTAAGCTCACAATGCAAGATGGGTCCCGGCTACAAGGCCATGTTAGGTACCCATGTACAAAATGCAAGAACAATTTAATCTCTCGTAAAGCGGAGAAAGAGGGAAAACCTCATGGGAAAAACCCTCCCCGAAAAGAGAGATGAATACAAGATGCATGCATGGATGGAGTAATCAAGACCCCCCTATTATGACATACATCATGCATATACAATAAAGAATCCCCCAAATGAAGTAAATAGAGAAGAGAGACAAAGTAGCCCCCCCAATGTTAAATTTCCTGCAAAGATGGTCCAAGATGTTGACCAATACTCCTCCATAGGAAGAAAATAGAGCCAATGCTACACCAAGAATGTCAAAGTGTGACAAAATCAGGTACCAATGTCGATGTAGAATGATTGATGGAATGCCCATTAAGATATGATAGAGATGAGGCATGGAGACATCAGCAAGCACCAACTGGGTACTCAACTGACAGGTTGGTATACTTGAACTTGTGTCGTGCATCCATTGATGATTGGTTAGAGCATAACCTTCAAGAACCAAGTCCCATGATATTCCTAATCTACTAACATAGGGATTACATCAAATGTGCCATCAATGACAAGGTACAAAAAAATGTGGCACTTTATGATAGTGCGTGTACAACATGGCTCATGCAAGAGCATACAACATCAAATACAAAGTTGGAAACATGTAGAAGATGAAGCCACCAAAGATGCCCTGTCAAATACTATAGAAAAGGTGTCCTCCTGTTGGCCTTGTGCTAGGAAGTCTTTGGGACAAAATTGGTCTCCCCCCTGCTGTCGGTTAGATGACGCTACAAAACAGGTAGATATATGGCAAAGAAAATATGTGTTTCCAATTTTGCTTATTTATTAATATTTTATTTTTCAAAAACCCAATAAGTTTTAAGGAAAACATGGTTATTAAAAAACCCAAATAAAACTTTATTAAAAATAAAGAAAAAAAACACAATTTTTTTTTAATTTTTAAATTTTAAAAAAACTTTATTAAAAAATATTAATAAAGAAAAACATAAAATTATGTTTTATTAAAAATAAATTTTTTATTAAAAAAATTATCAAAGTTTTTATTTATTAAAAAAAACTTTTAAAAAAAACATATTAAAAAACTTTAAAAACCATATTAAAAGTTTATTAAAAAAAACAAATTAAAAAATATTTTTAAAAACTTTTTAAAAAAATTTAACCCCTTTCGGGGGGCCCGCACTGCAGTGCAGTGCACACTGCAATGCAGTATGTACTGAAGAAGGATTGCGGGCCTTAAAATGAAAAATTAAAATATAAATATAAATATAAACAAAATTCGAAAAACAACCCCCCCCCCCCCACTATATTATATTTTTTTATTTTTTTTCAATTTTTCAAAAAATGAAAAATAAATAAAATGAAATTTATTATTAAAAAAATTGTACCTGCAGATTGAAGAAATTTGTACGATAGGCAGAGAGGGAGAATTTTTCTTCTGAGACCAACTGTGTCTAATCTGAGTGAATGAACAATCAATCTTAGGGTTTTTGGTTGCTCTAATCACAATGGCAGTGTCAGATTTAACCCAACGTGCCCCAATTTTGCAGATCGGCCTTAGAGGTCCGACTTGCAAAAAAGTTTTGCCTAAAATTTGACTTTTGCCTAATATAGACAAATTTATAGTCAAAATTTATAGAAACAGCCACCCAAATGCAATGGTGAGGTCTGATCTTGCTCAAAATGCTCCCATAAAATGTTGATCCTGGATCTGAATCGTGGCTCTCTAAAAGTTGAAGCAATCAATGGCTCTCCAATGGCTATGCAATGAAGACTTCTTTGGCTCTGATGCCATGTAAGAATTTTGATATCGCTTTGATACCATGTAAGAATTTGCCTAAGATAAAGAATAGAAACCAAGATCTAGAAGCGCAAGAGATAGCACAAACAAGAGAGACAAGACAATATGATCAAATGAAGAATTCAATAATGATCAAATGATGGATAATTAATTGATTATATACAATGTAGAAATGTCTCAATATATAGGCAATGCATGCTATCTAGAAGATATGCAAGTGATAAGATCACAACTAGACATGGTGGAATCACATGTCCACCAAAGGTGGATCATCCTCCATTGTACATGAAAGTATGTGCAACATGTGCAACAATGAGAGGATGATAATGTGATAAGATCACTAAAGGTGGATCTCACACACAAAGAGGTGTGTGATGACAAATATCACACCTAAAGTGGAGATTCTCTTAAGCATGTGCTAAAAAGAAATGTAAACTCCTATGTGTCTCAAAGACAACTAATTATGTAAATGCATTATCCTCAGTAAACTTAAGTAAAGTGTAATTAGTAAATACTTAATTACACCAACACCCCCCCTAAGTGCAACTTAGGGGAATGCACTTAAGCTCCCAATGCAAGATGGGTCCCGGCTACTAGGCCATGTTAGGTACCCATGTAGAAAATGCAAGAACAATGCAATCTCTCGTAAAGTGGAGAAAGAAGGAAAATCTCATGGGAAAAACCATCCCCTAGAAGAGAGATGAATACAAGATGCATGCATGGATGGATGGAGTAATTAAGACCCCCCTATTATGACATACATCATGCATATACAATAAATAATCCCCCAAAGGAAGGAAATAGAGAAGAGAGACAAAGTAGCCCCCCCCCAATGTTGAATTTCCTATAAAGATGGTCCAAGATGTTGACCAATACTCCTCCATAGGAAGAAAATAGAGCCAATGCTGCTACAAGAATGTCAAAGTGTGACAAAATCAGGTACCAATGTCGATGTAGAATGACTGACGGAATGCCCATTAAGATATGATAGAGATGAGGCATGGAGACACCTGCAAGCACCAACTGGGTACTCAACTGATAGGTTGGTATACTTGAACTTGTGTCGTGCATCCATTGATGATTGGTTAGAGCATAACCTTCAAGAACCAAGTCCCATGATATTCCTAATCTACTAACATAAGGATTACATCAAATGTGTCATCAATGACAAGGTACAAAAAAATGTGGCACTTTATGATAGTGCGTGTACAACATGGCTCATGCAAGAGCATACAACATCAAATACAAAGTTGGAAACATGTAGAAGATGAAGCCACCAAAGATGCCCTGTCAAATGCTGCAGAAAAGGTGTCCTGTTGGCCTTGTGCTAAGAAGTCTTTGGGTCAAAATTGGCCTCCCCCTACTACCGGTTGGATGACACTGCAAAACAGGTAGATATATGGCAAAGAAAAAATGTGTTCCCAATTTTTCTTATTTATTAATATTTTATTTTTCAAAAACCCAATAAGTTTTTAAAAAAACATGGTTATTAAAAAACCCAAATAAAACTTTATTGAAAATAAAGAAAAAAAACACACAATTTTTTAAAATTTTTAGATTTTAAAAAAGCTTTATTAAAAAATATTAATAAAGAAAAACATAAAATTATGTTTTATTAAAAATAAAGTTTTTATTAAAAAAACTCATTAAAAAAATTATCAAAGTTTTTGTTTATTAAAAAAAATGTTTTAAAAAAACATATTAAAAAACTTTCAAAACCATATTAATAGTTTATTAAAAAAAAACAAATTAAAAAACTTTTTAAAAAACTTTTTTAAAAAATTTAACCCCTTTCGGGGGGCCCACACTTCAGTGTGGGTACCGCATGCAGTGAGAGTACCGCACTGCAGTGTACTATAGTGCAGTGCGTACTACAGTGTAGTGCGCACTACAATGCAATATGTACTGTAGAAGGCCTACGGGCCTTAAAACAAAAAAAATTTAAAAAAAAATTTCAAACAAAATTCGAAAAACACCCCCCCCCCCCGCTGTATTATAATTTTTTAATTTTTTTTCAATTTTTCAAAAAATGAAAAATAAATAAAATGAAATTTATTATTAAAAAAATTGTACTTGCAAACTAAAGAAATCCATATGGCAGGCAGAGAGGGAGAAGTTTTCTTCTGAAACCAACTATGTCTGATCTGAGTGAATGAACAGTCGATCTTGAGGTTTTTGGCCGCTTTGATGGCAATGGCAATGTCAGATTTAGGCCAAAGTGCTCTAATTTTGCAGATTGACCTTAGGGGTCTGATTTGCAAAAAAAATTTGCCTCAAATTTGACTTTTGCCTAATATAGATAAATTTATAGTCAAAATTGTTGGAAACAGCCACCTGGATGCAATGGTGAGGTCCAATCTTGCTCAAAACACTCCCACAAAATACTAATCCTGGATCTGAATCATGGCTCTCCAAAAGTTGAAGCAATCAATGGCTCTCCAATGGTTATGCAATGAAGACTTCTTTGGCTTTGATACCATGTAAGAATTTTGATATCGCTCTGATACCATGTAAGAATTTGCCTAAGACAAAGAATAGAAACCAAGATCTAGAAGCTCAAGAGATAGCACAAACAAGAGAGACAAGACAATATGATCAAATGAAGAATTCAATAATGATCAAATGATGGATAATTAATTGATTACATACAATGTAGAAATACCTCAATATATAGGCAATGCATGCTATCTAGAAGATATGCAAGTGATAAGATCACAACTAGACATGGTGGAATCACACGTCCACCAAAGGTGGATCATTCTCCATTGTACATGAAAGTATGTGCAACATGTGCAACAATGAGAGGATGATAATGTGATAAGATCACTAAAGGTGGATCTCACACACAAAGAGGTGTGTGATGACAACTATCACACTTAAAGTGGATATGCTCCTAACCATGTGCTAAAAAGAAATGCAAACTCCTAGGTGTCTCAAAGATAACTAATTATGCAAATGCATTATCCTAAGTAAACTTAAGTAAAGTGTAATTAGTAAATACTTAATTACACCAACACTCCTAAATTGATCCCCCAACACCTAAAATGCTCCAGACACAACTTCACCTAGAAATCCTTGTAGGTCTTTCCAACAAATTTTTGGTGTGCAATCTTTGATTCCTAATAATCCAAGACAAAAATATGACATATTTGGATACCCTTTTTTATGTTTCAAAGATCCCCAAGACTGAAAACCCTGATTCTACTCCTACAACACTTAACCCACACAAGGTATACAAACCTCATTAGCTAGATTAGGCTTAGTTTATGTTGGTTCTTGATTAGGCGTTTATACTCAAAGAGACACCAATATGCCTATGATGGATACTAAGGATTGGTTAGTTTCAAATGTGGGCAATCTATAGGCAACTAGACCAACTATAGGGATAGATTTTCCCTCTTCTACTTCTGGCTCTATGAAACCAAGGTAGGTACACCTGATCCAATGGTATTAACTCTGACTAATAGTTCTAACTCTGCCCCTTATTTCTTTATTGGATCTTTCAATAAATGATTACAGTGAGAGAATACTGAACAAGAACCTATTGTTCATTGATCCTCCATCATTAGGTAGAACAACATATAAATGTAAATAAAAGTAAAATACTGGTAGTGATTTAAATATTTTCAGGATTACAAGATTTTAATCATTCCATATAAAACAAGGATAGGAAAATACAGGCCAGTGCCTTATCCATTGGGCAATATTTAGAAAATAGAATGGATACAAAGATGACTTTAAGAATAACTAGTCTCTGAACATGAATCCAAATATTTCAACTCATCCCTACTTTAAGATAATCCCTATGTGAATTCAATGAACATATATCTCACCCTGAGCAATATTTAATCCAAACCTAAATCAGAACTCAAAGAAAAAATACATACACATAAGCCTGCAAAAGACTTAAAAATTCATAGAATAAACACAATGGAGAGGAAAAGACTTGAGATTTGTATTGAGTATAACCTTGATCATTTGTATACATCATATTCTAAATAGCAAGCATGTAGAACAATGGCAGTAACCTATACTTCTTGTCTATTATCTTGACAGAATGATACAAAATTTACAATCCTTGACTGAGGGTTAGGGTTTCAAACTTTCTTTTCTTTTTTCTCCTAAAACTCTCAATGCCTAGAATGACCATGGAAAATCCTTTTATATACAAGGAGATGCAATCAGCTTTCGATCATTCTAGGGTTTACAAAATCTTAACCCTAAAACTTTTCAACAACTACAAAAATACAATAAATACATTTGGTCCAGCATGCGAGAAAATTGTAGTTGAGCCAACTTGCTTTATGCCTTTAATGCTGTCCTTGGCTCTCCTTAAAAATCTGATCTCCAAGGCCTGCTGTCCATTCTACAATAAATATTCTTTCGTAATTGAACCACCTCTATGATCAAAAAGTAACTGCTATGACTTGCATCATGGGGCTGGTGGAGTATCAACCTTTTCTACTTCTGGTATATATTGATATCTCCATTTATTGTATACCTCCTCACTTGGAAAGTCAAAATTGACAAATTCAGCCCTTTTTCTTGATAGCTACTCCCACTCACTCTCAATTTGAGTGGCTTTCTGTTGAATTGTGTCAAACCTTGATTTGGCATCAATTAATAACTTGATAGTGCCACTGAAAGAAAATTTGTCAGCTAAGACACCAGTTATTCTTTCTGTCAGAAGCCCATCCATTTCTTCTCTCTATTGATAGGGCTCTTTGAATTCTCCTTTATCTGTGAAGATGGTTGGCACTAGTTCATAATTTGAAAGCATTAATTCATCTTTCAACATACTTGATCTCCTTATGAAACTATCCAAAAAGATGCCAAATTGTACCATTTTGTTTACAACTTGATGCACTAGCTTTATCAGTGGGTTTGGGTCCTCCTATCCTTTAGACAACATATGGAACAACTTTATGCTAGGAGACCTCTCAATCCATCTTTTCAAAATTGGAGAAAGTTCATTCTTCTCCTTATTCAAAGTCTCAAACAAAGAATTCAACTTGCTAACATGACTGTGTAAAATGGAGGGCTTCAAATCACAAGCAAACTCCATGATTGCACTTGTTATCTTCTCCTCATATTTATATTTTTCCAAAACTGTGGCCTTTATATTCTCATCCTTTTCCTTTTCCAACCAGGCCCTTATTTCCTTTAATCTATCTATTTCTTCAGTTAATCTTTGTTTCTCCCAAATAACCCTTGCATCTATATTTGTTTCTGGGAATGGTGAAGGTGGAAACTCAATGATTGGGCTTGAAGATGAAGCCACTGCAGGCTTATCAAAAATTACCAACTGAGGGGACCTGTGATCCAATGGCCCTAATAACTGAGCAATTAATTTTTCCTTCTGAATTAGCTCAACTTTGAGCTTTTTATAAGATTTGAGGACTAATTCAAATTTGAGCCTAAGCTCTTCTTTTTCTTTGGCATCCCTTTCTACCACACTAACATTGAATTTAGTAGTCTCCAAAATTAAATTTGATGCTTCTACACCAGATGTCTCTCCTACTCTCTAAACCAACAAACTCCTTGTATAGCCTATACAGAGATCTCTCCTCTTTCCTTTCTCTTCATCTTTATTCAAGGACCACATTACTAGGGCAGCATGATCCTTAGAAAAAGCAATCCCCTTTGCAGCTTGTTTAGCCTGCTCTGTTGTAGCAAAAGTTTTTACTTTGCTCTTTCTAACCTGGTCAAAGACAATTGCATCAGCAATGTCCCATTCTAGCAAAATCAATATCCCTGATGTATGAAACATGGCCCTCCCCTCTTCTGGAGTAACTTTCTCAAATTGTTTGGCCATTTCTGCCTTAGTTTATTCCTCTATTTCTTTCATATCCCTAGTAGGGGACTCCTCTTTCTTCTTTTCACATATTTCTTTATACTGGTTTATTTTCATTCTCCAAAGAAATTGAGAGAATGCCCTAGTTTTAACAAATTTATCATTAGCAAGGAAGGAATCACTTGCTTGTTTCAAAATAGGGTCCATCTATTTACCCTCAAATTCTTCAACTATAGGATCCATGGCCACCTCCTTTAGTGCCTCCAGAATTCCCTCCTCCAAATCCTCATTAGAAACAAAAATATTTCCCTCATTCCTCAATTGTACAAGTTGTTTAGCTACTCCATGTTCATCCAATTGGATAGGGGATTGAGGAGAGTAAATCTCCTCTATTGGTCTTTCTTCTTCTTGTTTTTGTCTTTTGGGAGAGGGTCCCTGTACTGATGGATCATCAATAGCTCTTTTCCCTCTTAAAGTAGAAGGGACATCCTCACCCCTTTACTGTGATGGTAGAAGAACAGTGTACCCACTTCTTTTCTGTATTGTGTAGACTCCCTTTGGGGTCAATTTCATGTATTTTGGCTGGCTCAAGATCTGCCTAGCCTTCTCTGGATCTGTCTTGCTCATAGCTGCCCTCTTCTCATTTACAGCATGCATGAGGCCCTCAAAATGTTCCATTAGGGCATCTACTTTCCTTGTCCATGGCTCAAACTACTTCAATGGGTCAAAAGCTGTATCAAAATTCTTTATAAAATCTATAGACTTACTATAGATAACCCATTTCTCCTTTTTCACCTCTTGAGCTTGAAGATTAAACTCAATTTTTATCACATCCTCTACAAAATTAAACTGATGCTCAATAAGAGCACACCTCACCTTCTCCCTAAAAACTCCTTAGAGGAAACTCTCCATATCTGCACATCTCACTAATACTTTGGGCATTCTATAAGATTGCAAGACCTTATGCAAATGTACGCATCCTCCCTTTGTGATTACATACTGATGTGCCAAAGTTACATCTGGGAAAAAGGTTCCCCTCCCCTTACCAGTGAGTGTGGTTTCTTGTAAATTACCAATCTATCTTAGGATCTCAGCATATCCAAATTTCAATGGGACTTGATATGGTAAAACATGAGGCGCCACCTTGCAACCATACACTCTGAAAACTGTTGAAACTGGATATAAAATTATATCTCCAAAATTATGGACAATAGTGATGTCCTGGCAATACTCCTTTGGCCTGATCAACCTTAGTAATTCTGTTGGGATCCTTGGATTGTCAAAAAATAAAATAGACCTAAGCCTCCATGCAAAATCCCTATCAAAGGCAATATAACTAGCATCAACTCTATCCCATGATAGGGTTGTAGTCCATAGTTGCACAGGGAGGGTTTCTCCATATCTTTCTTTCACAATGTTAACTGTTGTGCTGAAGAAATTCTCACCCTTGTATAAAAACATATGCATGAGCATATAATACCATCCAAAAGGCCTAGAAACCCTCATGTCTTTGATTCCCATTAACCCTTCATGAATCAGATCAGCTAGATGGGATGCAAAATCAAAAATCAGTGCTAATTGGGTGTGCAGTGATTGTACCATCATGAACATGTATGGTATGGGCATATGGGTTTCTAGATCATGTCCTAAGGTCAAGGTCAATGACTTATAGACCTCCTAAGCTCTCTTACTAAATAGAGCTAACCTGAAGGGTTCTGGTGTGCTTGCACTGATAACACACATGGATCCAATTTCCTCCAAAAATTGCCTCAAGGGTCCAGACCTCAAATAGTCCCTCTATGCTTCATAAATTTCTGTGAACTCCTTGAAGTCTATTTTTTCCAACCCCATAGATGGGTCATTTAATGAAAAAACCTCCCTAATTTCATCCTTAGTGATGCTAATTAGGTCTCTCCCGTTTATATCCTTGACACATTTTGTGATAGGATCATAGCACTTGGCAACTTGTATCAATAACTCAGCATCCATAAAAACACCAAGGCACACTAACCTCCCAATGTCAAATTGCAACACATTACTCAAGGGGGCACAGGCATTTCTCTGTGAAAAAGCTAATCTGAACAAAGTAAGACCACTATCCTTCTCACCCACCTTGGCATCTCTCATCCAATTTCCTCTATCATAGAGTGCCTCTACAACTAAATCCCTAGGGTGTCTTGGAGTAAGCTCTTTTACCCTTTGTGCCCCATTATCAGAATGTGGAAGTAACTACATTAAATCCTCAAAAATCCCTCTTTTAAGATAGTTTGTTTGACCAGATAAATTCCTTTTGGGTAGCATTTTTGAAACTAGGGTTTCTCACTAAGGGTATGAATTCTAAAGAAAACCCTAAACACTATCAACTGATAACAAAAACTTCTTACAACACCTTCACAATAATTTCAAACAACTTTTGAAATCGAAAAAGACCCACTAGGCATCTAAGAATTCCTTTGCTTGAAAATGTTGCTTGCAGAAAATCTATTGCCAAAGAAGCTTGTGAGAGCAATGAAAGGAAACAATGATCAAATTTTGATATATAACTTCACCAACTACCTATAATTCACTTGCACATAGCACATTAACTTCACCATTACTAAAAATTAGCAGCCTCACCATTCATAAGATGTGAAAATGTCAGAGAGGAAACTTTTAAAATCTAGCCGTTGATATATCTCTATTTCAGCGCATCAGACGGTCAACAACTTAGCAGCAAAACCCTACAATAATTTTCCCCATGCTAGTTCTCGACCAATGAGAACATTTCAAAATCACCATGTGAAGAATTAAATCACTTAACTTTACTCTGTCTGAAACAGACAGGTGTCACCTTGTTGTTAAAGTGCTAGCCCAAAATTGTCAGAAAAAACATCTTAAGATATAATGACGACCGTCAATGCAGTTTAATCAGATGATCGCTTGCTTTTAGCAAAACATTGGCCCCACCAATGACTTTAGAAACCCTTGGTGAATGAGAAAATGCCAAGTTAGAACACATCAGCCTATTGAAAACCCCACATCATACTTGGTGGCAGAAGAACCCGGCAACTAAGACATGTGACTACAACCCTGGGCCAATTAGAAATGACCACATCATTAAAAATCTGATGTAGAGGACCCACCGAGCAATCCTCATCTCTTATTGAAATCAATGGTTGTCGCTAAACCATGAAGTTAAAAATCATGCATCTCATCCCAATGGTTTAACGACAACCATGAGATCTTGTAGTATCTTAATCACCCAAAAGAACAGGCCCCACTAATGACACATCACTCGTCTGCTCATCAAATCACATTACACCACATTTACACATAAGCGGGTCCCCTTCAAACTACTCTTTATGACTTTAAAGCTCTATCAGCTGCCACATCATAGTTACTGACAACCAATAACAAACAAACACATCAACATGACCTAGCGTTTCAAGGTCCCACCTTCCTTTCGGCCTACCATATAACATTGGATGGCTGTCATTATACCATGATGTTAAAATATGTGCATCTTGATCCAATGGTATAACGACAACCGTAGATCTTTCCTAGTTTTCAAACATCCACACACCTTCTCACCCAGTCGGGCCCACTTTGACAGATGGCACTCTGTACTAAAGCGTATGTCAGGGAATTTGACAACTGGGTGTCTTGTGGATTAATGACAACCACACATTTGCAAAAGTTTATTACTTAGGAAAAATTTAACCCAAGACTTAGGAAGTATTAAAAGGGGGTCCCGACAATTTTTTCTAACCGTAAAAACACATGACTTAAACACTTTTAAAAGGCACATGTGGATTTTGAGATTTCAGTGAGCCAAAAAGGTAACACAAAATTATAACAGGACTGAATGTGAAGCTAGGGTTTTTTTCAAACATAGTGTTTTCAACATGAAGTGTTACCATTAGGTTAAAAACCTAAATAATTTTCAAAAATATTTAGCATAGAGCTGGAAATTTTTAGCAATGATAACAGTGGCTCATGCTTGGGGACGTGTATCTCCTGTAAATACAATGAGAAACTAGAATCTCCTGGTATAGTAGACTAGAACAAAACATTGACCAAAAAATAGGGAACTGTACACAAAGACCTAAACAAGAACTATACAGAGAGTGCCAAAACTTTTTAGGAGAAATAAAGCTTTAAGAACTGACCATGAACAGGTAATTCCATGAGATCTCTTGTCAGATTCTTCAAAATATAAGAACTTGCTCCCCATTTCTCTACAATAATATATGGTCCTAGCCAGATGGGGTCAAACTTCCCATGCTTGCCTTTATCTTCTAGCCTTGCATTCCACATTAAGACCATATCTCCCTTTGCAAAAAATTTTTGAATAGTCCTTTTGTCATATAGGAGTTTGCACTGGGCCTGTAACCTCTCATTTTTGTTATGTGCATCATTCCTTACCTCATTGAGTTGGAAGAGGTCATTCATTCTGATTGTCATGTCTTCTTCTACATCATCATCATATTTCTGAATGAACTAATACATCTGTAATAAATTATTTTGAGGTAATCTTGCATTGATTCCATATACTAAGTCGAAAGGGGCACATCCTATTGCCTTCTTGACTGTAACCCTATCAGCCCATAGGGCTTGTAGCAATTTGGAGTCCCAAGCCTTCTTATTTTTGTCCAGGACTCTTTTCAAAATTTTGATCAAACTTTTATTGCTGGATTCTACCTGGCCATTTCCCTATGGATGATAAGCAGATGAATATGAAATTTTAATACCATTATGTCTACAGAAATCAACAAACTCCTCTGACCTAAAACATAATGCATTATCAACCACCATAGTTTTTGGGCAACCAAATCTTGTCAAAATATTCTGCATCATAAAATCTATTACCACCTTGCTAGTAGCCCTCCTTGTAGGGATTGCCTCAACCCACTTGGTGAAATAGTCAGTTGCCACCAAAATATAGGAATGTCCACCACTAGATTTATTAGGAATTTCACCAATGAAATCCATACCCCACTTCTAGAAAGGGGCTTGAACTAAGACAGGTTTGAGAGGAACATTCCCACTGAATTTTAATTTCCCTACAAACCTTTTGGCAGGGATCACACTTCTTCACAAATTGATGAATATCTTTGAAAAGTGAAGGCCACAAAAAACCTACCCTAATGATCTTGTAGGCTATAGTCTTAGCCATGTAATGTCCTCCACAAATTCCACTATGCATTTCTTCCATCAAAAGCTTGGCCTTTTCCTAATCTACACACCTAAGAAAAACACCCTCAATACTCCTCCACCAAAGTTCACCCTTTATAATTTCATATCTCAGAGAGTGGAGTCTAATAGTTCTCCTCTTATTGTCATCCAGTTCAGGGGGTAAGACCATCTTTTGCAAATATTTGACAATATCCTTATACCACTCACAACAGTCCATGTTGCATATATAAGGCCTCTGATCCTCTTCTAACATGTTTATCTGGTTTGCATTTAGATTAATTTGGGCCATCAACTTTGCTAAGCCTAAACCTCTAACCAACTTTTTAATGTGGATGTCAATATTAAATTCTTGAATTCTATTAATCCACCTACATCTTCTTCCTGAAACCTCTTGTTGGACAAAGATGTCCTTAACTGCAGCACTAGGAACATATGCAACCATTGTGGCTCCCACCAAATAACATCTGAATGTTTTAATAGCCTTGACCAGGGCATAAGCTTGCTTTTCAATAATATCATAGCTCAATTCTGATGCCTGCAAGGTCTTGCTGAAAAAGGAAATAGGTTGTTCAAAACCTTCAGCATTCTTTTGTAAAAGAACTGCAACAATAGTATGGGCAGATGCAAAAGAGAAAATTTTCATTGGCTTTTTGTAATATGGTGTCTTTAAGACTGGAGCATGCTTAATGGCTTTCTTAATATCATTAAAAGCCTGAACTGCTTCAGTATTCCATTCTACCTTTGCTCCTTTCTTCAACATCCTTGATATGGGAATACTAATTTCTGCAAAATTTGTAATAAACCTTCTTAAAAAGTTGACTTGTCCTAAAAAGGACTGAATTCCCTTGATGTTCTTTGGTAAGTTTAATTTTTTAATAGCCTCCACTCTTTCAGGGTCTATCCTCACACCATTCTTTGAAATAATGTGCCCTAAGAGCTTCCCTTCTATCACACTAAAGGCACACTTTTTTGGGTTCAAAGAAACCCCATATTCCAATGCTCTGATAAAAATTTTCTCAAGATGTTGACAATGTTGTTCTTCCTTTGCTAAAAAAGCTATCAAGTCATCCTGATAAACCACCATAAATCTATCAATGAAATCTACAAAGGCTACATCCATAGCCCTCTGAAAAGTGGAACCTGCATTAGTCAATCGAAAGGGCATCCTTACATAAACATATGTCCCCCATGGAGTTGTAAATGCAGTCTTAAACTATTCTGTATCTTTAACCAAAACCTGATTGTAACCAGAAAAGCCATCCATCATGGACATCAATTCTGATCAAGTGACCTTTTGTAACATATTCTCCATGTTTGGTAACCCATAGTTATCCTTCAGAGAATTTATGTTAAGATTCCTGAAATCTACACATAACCTGATATCACCATTCTTTTTTCTGACAAGCACTAAATTTGAAACCCAAGTTGAATGCGTGATTGGCTTAATTATTCCAGCATCCATCATCTTCTTGAGTTCACTCTGCATTTTGGGTGCCAGGGTAGGACTGACAGGTCTCAATTTCTATCTGAAAGGTTTTGTCCCCTCCTTGAGTGGGATCTCATGCTGAAAGATGTCTTCTCTATAAGATTTAAGGTCTTCATAAGACCAAGAAAAAACATGCCTAAATTTCCTGAGGAGGTCAATCAAATTTTTTCTAATTCTTGGGGATAGAGACCTACCTATGTAAACTTTCTTGGGGGCTATCTCCTCCAACTCATTGATCTTATCAGTACTAGTAGAGAAGGACTTATCCTTGTTGTCAAATGCCCTTTCAAGAGAAACGAATCCTTTAGGAACTCTATTTGATTTTAACTATAGCACTTCTTTCCCAAAAATAACATCCTTGCCATTCACTACATTAACATAAGAGCTGAAATCCATTTCCTTATCACCAAAGTGAGATTCACAGTGGAGAAACCTTAATATGTCTTGATCATCAGAAAAAACTTTCCAATTGTCTAGATTGTCAAGAATTGAAGGCATGGCTTGTATCTCAATATTAGAAACATCTGCAAATGTAACATCTTCTAGCCTAAGGGCTATATTAGCCAACAAATCTGCCATCCTATTTTGACTTCTTTCCATCTAGTAGATATTAAAAGCACTAAAGCTTTCAATCTCATCCCATACTGCATTCCTGTATTGCTTCAATTTCTGATTCTTGGAAGCATATTTTGATCTAATTTGGGATATGATCAACTCAAAGTCACCTATAACCTTCAAACATTTTATACTGTGCCTTGATGCTAATCTAAGACCAATTAACAAAGCCTCATACTCTACAACATTATTTATGCATGAAAACATCAAGGTAAATGAGAACTTGAAAGTTTTACCATTTGGGGATATGAGTAATATTCCAGCTCCAGATCCTTCTTTGCTATTTGCTCCATCAAAATACATAATCCAGAGACTGTCAAGATCAATCCATCCTTCCTAGGTCTCTAATTTATGGGCAAGCTCAATAGCTTCCTCTATTTCCTTATCTTGGACTTTAAAAGAATTAATATCAGTATCAAGGAAGCAATTCATGTTGTCTTGCTCTTCTTCCTCAATCATGTGTGGAGTTCTAGACTCTCTAGTGACTTTGATATTCTGTCCTTCCAACTTGAATGTAGCAAATGACAAATCACATTGTATGTTGCCTCCCATAGAAGCACTCCATTTCCTTGATAGCAACATCCCATATTGGGGAGGAATGTCCACCACCAAGACACTCATGGTCAATTGTTTGTTGGGGTATGCAGCAAATTTATAAGGCAAAGCCTTAATAGTACCAACAACTAGTACTTCCCTTGAATCCATCACTTGACACCTATCGTGGGGTGTATCCACCTTTAATCCCAAAGACTACATAACCTCAATGGGCATTACAGTATTTGATGCTCCAGAATCAATCATGCAATTTTTTAGCAAATTTCCATTTATTTGCAAAGTCAAGAAAAAAGGATCAATTGATCTTGTTGTAGTACTAACAACATTTGTGTCCAAATATATTTGAGGGATTTTAGAAACAATCTCCTCACCACAATTTTCATCTTCATCATTCACAGTTGCTACTTATTTCTCAGTTTTTTCTATTTTTTGAGCATCAGTATGTATCACACTTTTCACCCATTTCAAGGCATTTTTCTTATGTTCTTCTATTCTAATCATCTCTAACAATGGGACTTTGACAATGATTTGAGACAAAAATTTATTCATATCAACTAGAACATACTTCAAATGAGATAGATTTGGCTTTGAGTCTGCAATTTCTTTATTAGCCTCTTGGGCGGATGTATCTGCAAGTTTGTCAATTTGGGCTTTGCTCTTGTTTTGCACAGCTGGTAAAACCTTAGCTATTGGCTTAGCCTTCACCTTATAAACAATGTTAGGCCTAGCAACTTTCTTTACCTTCACCTTATCAACAGGATCAACATCCTTAGTCTTTTCTTGTGGTGTCTTTACATCCTTATCTGTTTTCTTGATAAAATACCAGTAGGTTTGGGATTTGAATCACCAACAAATCTATTCCTTAAGTTGTACTTTTCTTTTGCTTGAGTAACTAGATTGGCCATTATCAAAGCAATTTCCTCATTGGAAGGCCTCCTCAAAGTAGTTGTTAAGTCATTCTTTTGAACATTGCACTGAAAGTTGTCAGGCTCACTATCTTCATCATCTGAAAAGACTTGCTGATGATATGATTCACTTCTAGTTTGGGAAAGTGAGGCATCCTAATTTTCATCTTCTTTAGTAGAGTCTATCTCACTCAAAACATGAGAAGAAAACATCCCATATCCCTGCTCATCATAAGGTTGTTCCTCACTGCACTCCTGCTCTTCTTGAGGAGAGACATTTTGGGATATGGCACAGTAATCAAGATCATGTGGTGATTGGCAAGCAATACACCATGGGACTTCCTCCACCACATTCATTGAATTTCTCTGTAATGGATCAGGGGTCCTATCATTTGGCCTATCTCTTTTATTAGGAATAAAAGGCTTCCCATCTTTCCATTGAGTATTGTAAGGGTAATTTTGCATCCTTGGCAATTTGTTAAAATTATTAAAGGGGGGTTTGTCCCCTCCTACAACTTTATTACCTTTTTTTTATCGGGCTTTAGATCTTTGATTGCTTTGAGATTTTTTTTTAAGCTCTCATCATCTTTGGGTTTCACACTTTAAGGCTTTCCTAGATCTTTTCTATTCAACAAAGGAGACTTATTATCTTCTCTCCTTCCCAACTTTCCTGAGATTCTCCGGTTACTCTCTATATTCACATCTAACTTGTAGGCCTCAACAAGACTTCTTGGATTTTTGTCTCTCAATAGGTAGCCCATCTTTGAGTCAAAAGCATTTAAGTATGTGACAAGGCACACTCTATCATCCAATCTAATGACCTGCAATAATTTGTTCATGGCCTTTTGAAATCTGACATTAAATTCAACATCTTCATTGAAATTGTTTTTTATGTTATTAAAATCATTCAGCATGAAACCTTCATGTGTCTTATCACGATATTGCTCCTTAAAACAATGCCTGAGCTGATTCCATGAACCTATGCTACCATGCGATAAAGCTTTGAACCAATCTCTTGAGTCTTCTGTGAGGGATTGCACAAATAGTTTCATGATAACATCATCTGGGACAATGTTATAGTCATCAATTACATTAATGAATTTCTTTAAGTGCTCCTCACAAGTTACAACATTGTTTCCTATAAACTTAGGAAGCTTCTTTCTGATTTCCTTAGGGATGGGGTTAGGGTAACCAGGGATACTAGTAAAAACCAACTATTTACATCTCTCATGTATAATCCCTATACTAGGAAAACTAGCACCCTGAGACGTGGATGCATTAGTATTTGTGGTGGCAGAACCATTGAATCCTCCTGGTGGGGGAACACCACCTGTCTGATTTGCCAAATTTGCATTGTCTGCTCCTTGTGTCATAGTATAATTATCAAAATTTGTTGGCCCTACAAACCTTTTAAGAAAATCAATTTTCCTTTTCATTTATAATGTTGCAGCTTCTAATTCTACCTTTTCTAGTTGTTTGGATAACAATTCTTGTTCTCTTTTAGCCTTTTCAAGGTCTGCTTCCAACCTCAAAGCCTAGTCTATATTTTCCTTAGGATTCACAAGCTCTTCAATATAAATACCTTTCTCTTTTTGTTTCCCTTTATCCTTTGGAATCCTTGTTTCAAAAGTCTTATAAACAACAAGCCGCTCATCTATTTGCTCAAGAATAGGGACATAATTTATAGCTTCTAGATCTAATAGCTATTTCTTCAATTGATTAGCTCTTATCATGGCTTGTCTAATTCTTTCTTCCTTTTCCTTTTCTCTTTTTTGTCTAAGAGCTACTTGTTCCTGAATCCTTCTTTCTAATTCATCTATTTCATCAAATATTTCCTTAGAATCAGGCAAAGTTGTTTCAGACTCAGCTTGTTGTGCTTTGGGATCTTCCTGCTAATCCTGAGACTCATGAAGACCTTGGGGTAATGAGGAACCAAGGGTGAAAGGAGGAAGAAAGTCCTAACCACTTCTACTTTTACTTCTAGACCTTCCTTCCCTTCCATGCCTATTTGGATTCACCCTCCTATTTTGGGGTGGTCTCTCACCCTCTCTCTCTGTAGGGGAATCACAATCCTCATATTGGTTAAGTCCTAAATCAACTACCTCCTCATATTCTGAGGAATTTCCCTCTTGATTAGGGGGAGCATCACTTTGTTGTCTTGTGTTTCTTCTTTGTCTCCAAGTAAGAGACATATCACTAGTCTCTATATCTCTCTTATCTTGGTATTTTCTAGATGTAGTAGGAAGTCCACCCTGCAAACTTTCCTCAGGGTGTTCCCTACTATAAGACCTTGTGTTTCTAAAACTCATGATGGTATATTATATAGCACTAGTCATAGAGATGCTTAGAGTTGCCACCCATAATTTTGTGAGATAATTTGAAAACTTACTGAAACTGACTCTTATTCCTTTAATGAAGTCCACTAGATAAATAATAAGCCAGCCAGGAGTCTAATGCTCAACTTGTACCCACATTATTTATGACTAATTTATAACACCAAAGATATCAAATGATTGAAATAGGTAAGTCAGGAGTCAAGCTCAACTTGAAACCTACACTATTTTCTCTTGACAGTATTTCTCTATTCTCCAGTAGAACCACTAATTTGATGGTGACCTGGAAGAGCTCAATCAATCTAGGTAATGAAATTTTGAAAGTTTATAACATAAACAATGATTCAGAACTGATTTTGCTTCTTTATTATGCTCTATTCCCCAGCAGTCTCACCATTTTGTTGGTTCCTGATTAGGATTTTATACTCAAAGAGACACCAATATGCCTATGATGGATATTAAGGATTGGTTAGTTTCAAATGTGGGCAATCTATAGGCAACTGGACCAACTATAGGGATGGATTTTCCCTCTTCTACTTCTGGCTCTGTGAAACCAAGGTGGGTACACCTGATCTAATGGTATTAACTCTGACTGATAGTTCTAACTCTACCCCTTATTTCTTTATTGGATCTTTCAACAGATGATTACAGTGAGAGAATACTGAACAAGAACCTATTGTTCATCGATCCTCCATCACTGGGTAGAACAACATATAAATGTAAATAAAAGTAAAATATTGGTACTGATTTAAATGTTTTCAGGATTACAAGATTTCAATCATTCCATATAAAACAAGGATAGGAAAATACAGGTCAATGCCTTATCCATTGGGCAATATTTAGAAAACAGAATGGATACAAAGATGACTTTGAGAATAACTAGTCTTTGAACATGAATACAAATATTTCAACTCATCCCTACTTTAAGATAATCCCTATGTGAATTCAATGAACATATATCTCACCATTAGCAATATTTAATCCAACCCTAAATCAGAACTCAAAGCAAAAATACATACACATAAGCTTGCAAAAGACTTAAAAATTCATAGAATAAACACAATGGAGAGGAAAATACTTGAGATTTGTATTAAGTGTAACCTTGATCATTTGTATACATCATATTCTAAATAGCAAGCCTGCAGAACAATGGCAGTAACCTGTCCTTCTTGTCTATTATCTTGACAGAATGATACAAAATTTACAATCCTCGACCAAGGGTTAGGGTTTCAAACTTTCTTTTCTTTTTTCTCCTAAAACTCTCAATGCCTAGAATGATCATGGAAAATCCTTTTATATACAAGGAGATGCAATAAGCTTCTGGTCATTCTAGGGTTTACAAAATCTTAACCCTAAAACATTTCAACAACTACAAAAATACAATAAAAAATACATTTGGTCCGGCAGGTGAGAAAATTGTAGTTGAGCTGACTTGCTTTATGCCTTTAATGTTGTCCTTGGCTCTCCTTAAAAATCTGATCTACAAGGCCTGCTATCCATTCTGCAATAAATATTCTTTAGTAACTGAACCACCTCTATGATCAAAAAGTAACTGCTATGACTTGCATCATGGGGCTGGTGGAGTATCAACCTTTTCTGCTTCTGGTATATATTGATATCTCCATTTATTGTATACCTCCTCACTTGGAAAGTCAAAATTGACAAATTCAGCCCTTTTTCTTGATAGCTACACCCACTCACTCTCAATTTGAGTGACTTTCTGCTGAATTGTGTCAAACCTTGATTTGGCATCAATTAATAACTTGATAGTGCCATTGAAAGAAAATTTGTCAGCTAAGACACCAGTTATTCTTTCTGTCAGAAGCCCATCCATTTCTTCTCTCCATTGATAGGAAACTTTGAATTCTCCTTTATCTATGAAGATGGTTGGCACCAGTTCATAATTTGAAAGCTTTAATTCAACTTTCAACATACTTGATCTCCTTATGAAACTATCCAAAAAGATGCCAAATTATACCATTCTCTTTACAACTTGATGCACTGGCTTTATCAGTGGGTTTGGGTCCTCCTGTCCTTTAGACAACATACGAAACAACTTTATGCTAGGAGACCTTTTAATCCATCTTTTCAAAATTGGAGATAGTTCATTCTTCTCCTTATTCAAAGTCTCAAACAAAGAATTCAACTTGCTAACATGACTGTGTAAAATGGAGGGCTTCAAATCACAAGCAAACTCCATGATTGCACTTGTTATCTTCTCCTCATATTTATATTTTTCCAAAGCTATGGCCTTTATATTCTCATCCTTTTCCATTTCCAGCCGGGCCCTTGTTTCCTTTAATCTATATGTTTCTTCAATTAATCTCTATTTCTCCCAAATAACCCTTGCATCTATATTTGTTTCTGGGAATGGTGAAGGTGGAAACTCAATGATTGGGCTTGAAGATGAAGCCATTGTAGGCTTATTAGAAATTACCAACTAAGGGAACCTATGATCCAATGGCCCTGATAACTAATCAATTCATTTTTCCTTCTGAATTAGCTCAACTTTGAGCTCATTATAAGATTTGAGGCCTAATTCAAATTTGAGCCTACGCTCTTCTTTTTCCTTGGCATCCTTTTCTACCACACTAACATTGAATTTAGTAGTCTCCAAAATTAAATTTGATGCTTCTACACTAGATGTCTCTCCTACTCTCTGAACAAACAAACTCCCTCTATAGCCTGTAGAGAGATCTCTCCTCTTTCCTTTCTCTTCATCTTTATTCAAGGACCACATTACTAGGGTAGCATGATCCTTAGAAAAAGCAATCCCCTTTGTAGCTTGTTTAGCCTACTCTGTTGTAGCAAGATTTTTTACTTTTCTCTTTCTAACCTGGTCAAAGACAATTACATCAGCAATGTCCCATTCTAGCAAAATCAATGTCCCTGCTGTATGAACCATGGCCTTCCCCTCTTTTGGAGTAACTTTCTCAAATTGTTTGTCCATTTCTACCTTAGTTTCTTCCTCTATTTCTTTCATATCCCTAGTAGGGGACTCCTCTTTCTTCTTTTCACATATTTCTTTATACTAGTTTATTTTCATTCTCCAAAGAAATTGAGAGAATGCCCTAGTTTTAATAAATTTATCATCAACAAGGAAGGAATCACTTGCTTGTTTCAAAATAGGGTCCATCTGTTTACCCTCAAATTCTTCAACTGTAGGATCCATGGCCACCTCCTTTGGTGCCTTCAAAATTCCCTCCTGTAAATCCTCATTAGAAACAAAAATATTTCCCTCATTCCTCAATTGTACAAGTTGTTCTGCTACTCCATGTTCATCCAATTGGATAGGGGATTGAGAAGGAGAGTAAATCTCCTCTACTGGTCTTTCTTCTTCTTGTTTTTGTCTTTTGGGAGAGGGTCCCTGTACTGATGGATCATCAATAGGTCTTTTCTCTCTTGAAGTAGAAGGTACATCCTCACCCCTTTATTGTGATGGCAGAAGAACAGTGTACCCACTTCTTTTTTGCATTGTGTAGACTCCCTTTGGGGTTAATTTCATGTATTTTGGCTGGCTCAAGATCTATCTAGCCTTCTTCAGATTTGTCTTGCTCACAGCTTCCCTCTTCTCATTTACAGCATGCATGAGGCCCTCAAAATGTTCCATTAGGGCATCTACTTTCCTTTCCCATGGCTCAAACTGCTTCAATGGGTCATAAGCTGTATCATAATTATTTATAAAATCTATAGACTTACTATAGATAACCCATTTCTCCTTTTTCACCTATTAAGCTTGAAGATCAAACTCATTTCTGATCACATCCTCTAGAAAATTAAATTGATGCTCAATAAGAGCACACCTCACCTTCTCCCTAAAAACTCCTGAGAGGAAACCCTTTGTGTCTGCACATCTCACTACTACTTTGGGCATTCTATAAGGTTGCAAGACCTTATGCAGATGTACCCATCCTCCCTTTGTGATTACATACTGATGTGCCAAAGTTACATCTGGGAAAAAGGTTCCCCTCCCCTTACCAGTGAGTGTGGTTTCTTGTAAATTACCAATCTATCTTAGGATCTCAGCATATCCAAATTTCAATGGGACTTCATATGGTAAAACATGAGGCACCACCTTGCAACCATACACTTTGAAAACTATTGAAACTGGATATAAAATTATATCTCCAAAATTATGGACAATAGTGATGTCTTGGAAACACTGCTTTGGCCTAATCAACCTTAGTAATTCTGTTGGGATCCTTGGATTGTCAAAAAATAAAATAGACCTAAGCCTCCATGCAAAATCCCTATCAAAGGAAATATAACTAGCATCAACTCTATCCCATGACAGGGTTGTAGTCCATAGTTGCACAGGGAGGGTTTCTCCATATCTTTCTTTCACAATATTCACTGTTGTGCTAAAGAAATTTTCACCCTTGTATAAAAACATATGCATGAGCATAGAATACCATCCAAAAGGCTTAGAAACCCTCATGTCCTTGATTCCCATTAACCCTTCATGAATCAGATCAGCTAGATGGGATGCAAAATCAAAAATTAGTGCTAATTGGGGGTGCATTGATTGTACCATCATGAACATGTATGGTATGGTTATATGGGTTGCCATATCATGTCCTAAGATCAAGGTCAATGACTTGTAGACCTCTTGATCTCTCTTACTAAATAGATCTAACCTGAAGGTTTTTGGTGTGCTTGCACTGATAACACACATGGATCCAATTTCCTCCAAAAATTGCCTCAAGGGTCCAGACCTCAAATAGTCCCTCTATGCTTCATAAATTTCTGTGAACTCCTTGAAGTCTATTTTTTCCAACCCCACAGATGGGTCATTTAATGAAAAAACCTCCCTAATTTCATCCTCAATGATGCTAATTAGGTCTCTCCCATTTATATCCTTGACACATTTTATCACAGGATCATAGCACTTGGCAACTTGTATCAATAACTCAGCATCCATAAAAACACCAGGGTACACTAACCTCCCAATGTCAAATTGCAACACATTACTCAAGGGGGCATAGGCATTTCTCTGTGAAAAAGCTAATCTGAACAAAGTAAGACCACTATCCTTCTCACCCACCTTGGCATCTCTCATCCAATTTCCTCTATCATAGAGTGCCTCTGCAACTGAATCCCTAGGGTGTCTTGGAGTAAGCCTTTTCACCCTTTGTGCCCCATTATCAAAATGTGGAAGTAACTGCATTAAATCCTCAAAAATCCCTCTTTTAAGATAGTCTGTTTGACCAGATAAATTCCTTTTGGGCGGCATTTTTGAAACTAGGGTTTCTCACTAAGGGTATGAATTCTGAAGAAAACCCTAAACACTATCAACATATAACAAAAACTTCTTACAACACTTTCACAATAATTTCAAACAATTTCTAAAATCGAAAAAGACCTACCAGGCACCTAAGAATTCCTTTGCTTGAAAATGTTGCTTGCAAAAAATCTATCGCCAGAGAAGCTTGTGAGAGTAGTGAAAGGAAACAATGATCAAATTTTGATATATAACTTCACCAACTGCCTGCAATTCATCGGCACATAGCACATTAACTTTTCCATTACTAAAAATTGGCAGCCTCAGCATTCACAGGATGTGAAAATGTCACAGAGGAAAATTTTAAAATCTAGCTGTTAATATGTCTCTATTTTGGCACATCAGACGGTTGACAACTTAGTAGAAAAACCCTACAATGCTTTTCCCCAGGCTAGTTCTCGACCAATGAGAACATTTCAAAATCACCATGTGAAGGATTAAATCAGTTAACTTTACTTTGTCTAAAACAGACAATTGTCACCTTATCATTAAAGCGCTAGCCCAAAATTGTCAAAAAAATCATCTTAAGATATAATGATGACCATCAATGTAGTTTAATCAGATGATCACTTTCTTTTAGCATAACATTGGCCCCACCGATGACTTTAGAAACCCTTGGTGAATGAGAAAATGCCAAGTTGGAACACATCAGCAAACTGAAAACCCCACGTCATACTTGGTGGCAGAAGAACCCAACAACTAAGACACATCACTACAACCCTGGGCCAATCAGAAATGACCACATCATTAAAACTTTGACATAGAGGACCCACCAAGCTATCCTCATCTCTTATTGAAATCAATAGTTGTCGCTAAACTGTGAAGTTAAAAATCATGCATCTCATCCCAATGGTTTAATGACAACCATGAGATCTTGCAGCATCTTAATCACCTGAAAGAATAGGCCCCACTGATGACACATCACTCATCTACTTGTCTAATCACATTACACCATGTTTACACATAAGCGGGTCCCCTTCAGACTGCTCTTTATGACTTTAAAGCTCTATCAGCTGCCACATCATAGTTACTGACAACCAATAACAAACGGACACATCAACATGACCTAGCATTTCAAGGTCCCACCTTTCTTTTTGCCTACCAGATAACATGGGATGACTGTCGTTATACTACGATGTTAAAAGATGTGCATCTCGGTCCAACTATATAACAACTGTAGATCTTTCTTGGTTTTTAAACATCTGCACACCTTCTCACCCAGTCGGACCCGCTTTGACAGATGGCACTCTATCGCTAAAGCGTATGTTAGGGAATCTGATAACTAGGAGTCTCATGGATTAATGACAACCACACATTTGTAGAGGTTTATTACTTAGGAAAAATTTAACCCAAGACTTAGGAGGTATTAAAAGGGGGTCCCGACAATTTTTTATAACGGCAAAAACACATGACTTAAACACTTTTAAAAGGCACATGCAGATTTTGAGATTTTAGTTAGCCAAAAAGGTAATGCAAAATTATAATAGGACTAAAGGTGAAGCTAGGGTTTTTTTCAAACATAGGGTTTTCAACATGAAGCATTACCATTAGGTTAAAAACCTAAATAATTTTTTAAATTATTTAGCATAGAGCTAGAAATTTTTAGCAGTAATAATAGTTTACTCTATGAGTGGTTAAGGATGGGTACATAGGATGAGTGAAGGGTTATAGAAACCTTCAATCACCTCCAAAAACTTCAAATCCACTTCCAAACTAGTCGCATCAATCATATCAATTATCTACACACCCTTCCATTCAACTGGTTAGCTAAGTACATTGAGATATCCAAACTAGGGCTTGCTACAAAACCCCTCAAACTGTCAGTTCTTATCTAAAGCTTTAGTAATAATGTATATTACATACCTAAATTATATTTCCCAAGTGGCTAATGAATTCCATCAGTGGAACTGCAAGTTAGGTCTCCATTTGTCTGATAGACATGGATTAGACCTCTTTCCTGACTAGTTTTACAAACTTCTTGTAACTTTGTCCTCACAAATCCAAATAAGATCAATCAAATTGCATCAAAACATAGATTCACAAGGATTTACATTCATATCATTTATTGTTTCAGAACCTTCTACACATGATCATACCAAATAAATATATCACAGGAAAATGGTGGTTTCTCATTCAAATTGCATCCAAATGTTGAATTAAATTTGCTAACCTCTTGGAGAGGTCTTAGCATGTTTAAATGAGTTCAAATATGAGTTCCAACTATTCCATGAATAGTTGTGACCATTAGAAACTTATTTTGAACCTCTTGAGCAACTTTTGAAAAGTTACTTGAGCAAGTTTTACAACTTTTTTGCAAGTTTTGCAAGTTTTGCAATCTTCCACACTTAATGAATCAAAACATGGCCTAAGCCTATGAACCAAATCAAATGTTCTCTAAATGATTTAAAATTATTTAAATTGTGTCTAAACATCTAAACCACTCAAATTACATATCTCATCTATCACTTAGAAACCTATAATCCAAGTGGACTAAGGCATCCCAAGGCTTATAGGTGTTCCTTAGGGATCCTTGACCACGCAAATTGGATCCAAACAAAAAAGGGATGATCTCTAGGATCCATCCAACTTATTAAAAAACCAAACAAACAAAAACATAAGGGACATCAAGGATGTTTTCCTTGGGTTCCCCGCACCATACTCCTCAAGACAAAAGAACTCAAGTCTCTTGAGATGGGAGGTCTTCCAGATTAAATCCATCCTTCTTAATGGCTTTAGGTATCATCCATGTAGCATATTCTATGGGTTGTTGTTTCCACTTGACCAAATATTCATAGAATGTAGTCCTTCTTGTCTTCTTTCTTATCCTCTTGTCTAGGATATATTCAATCTCTAGGTTGGATGGTATGAGAAATTCCTTCATTTCCATGCCCTCTTAAGAATCTTATGTACCTGCAACACAAACATCATTAACAAGACCTTTCTAGGTATACAAGTCATCCACATTGAAGATAGGGGACAATCCAATGTGAGGAGGTAACTCTATTTTGTAGGCATTATTCCCACATTTCTTAAGAATCTTAAATGGATGAAGTTTCTCCGTCATGAGTTTGGTGTACTTCTCCTTCGAAATCCTCTCCTTTTTGAGATGAATCATTTCCATATCTCCCACCTTAAACTACAAGTCTTTCCTCTTTTTGTCTACATATTATTTGTACTTGACATAGGTATGCTTCAACTTAGCTTAGACCTATTCACGAATATCTTTCATTACTTTAGAAAAATCTTCTTCCATTGCACTCATTTTGGCTAGATCTTTCACATCTCTTAGTTCCAACACACCCCTAGGATGATTTCCATACATAATTTGGAAAGGATTTAGACTTGTACTCCTGTTAACCAAATCATTATAAGAGTATTCTTCTTGATCCAATATAGTATCCCAAGTAGCACCATGTTCTTGTATGAGACATCTTAGCAAGTTACCAAGGGACCTATTGATTACCTCTATTTTTTCATCTAATTAAGGATGGTAGGTAGATGATAGTAACAAATTTGTACCAAGATTTTTCTATAATGCCCTCCAAAAGTGTCAAAGGAACTTAGGATCTCTGTCTAAGATAATAGACAAGGGAAAACCATGAAGTCTAACAACTTCCTTGAAAAATAAGCTTGCAATGTGAGAAGCATCATGAATGGTCTTACAAAGGATAAAGTGAGCCATCTTTGAGAATCTATCAACAACTACATAAACATTGTCAAAACTAGTCTTGGTTCTTGGAATTCCTAAATAAAATTCATGCTAACAGAATCCCAAGGCTTGGAAGGGATAGGGAGTAGTGTATATTGTTAGAATAACTGAGAGGGGGGTGAATCAATTATCCAGTGTCCCAATTTAAAATGAATAATCCAAAACAAATTCTTCAACTTCTGCTACTTGGTAAACATAAAATACTTTCACTGTCTGTAATTTTACCGATTGTCAGTCTAAAACTTATAGTAGTTACCGATCAAATCTAACATGTAATATGAAAAGTATGATAACAAGAAAATATCACAATCAACACATAACACAAGAGATTTAATGTGGAAACCCTATGAAGGGAAAAACCACCTAGGACCAGCAACCCAAAATTGTTCACTCTTTTGAAGTGAGGTTGGTGAAGACTCAACCCTATTAAAGGTTACAAACACACTATTAGGTGTGACCTTGTTAGAGGATTTTAGACCAGAAGTTATCATCCAACCAGCAGTCACTCTGGGGTTGATAGGATAACAATGTTCACTCTATGAATGAAACTTCAAAAGACTTTCAAATTCCACTTGGTTTAAGAGATTTGACTATGTACAATGGTTAAATATGTAACAATAGATGATCTACCATGAAACAAATTCAATTTTAGTTTATAGATCAATGTTTAGCTCATTCAAATCTTTCTAATCAATATATCACTTCAGATTAATACTGTATCAACTTACTATCTGTCGGTAATTACTCTCTATAGCTTGGTAATTGTTCTATAGCTCGGTTCTTATTAACCAGTATGATCAGAATGCATGAAAACTCCTTCATGTGATAATTCTACAATATCTTCTTCTTTCAATGTCCTTCAACAATGAAACTAATGTCTCTTATATAGATGAGTAAATCATTTTCTTTTCCTCCATCAGATTTTACCGCTTAATCATATTCATAGATTTTGTAGCTTTAAGCTTCCTCGGCTGATGTGTCAATAACACATTTCAATCTACTCCTTTAGATCTTCCTTGAATTATGTTAGTCGTTGATCTTCATAACAAACCTTATTTGTTACCTCAATTTCATACACTTTATAGCTCATCACTTTATCGGCTAAACTGATCATTTAATTCCTTTTTATTTTTCTCATTTAATAAAGAAATGCATCAGTGAACACAAGCTCAATCAACACTGCACTCCGTATACACTACACTCCATCGGTGTATACTGAAATGTTTTATTTACCGACAACACTAATTTGTATCTTTCAGCTTTATTCTTCATCATAGATGAATGCAACATAATAAAGTTGATATCATCAAGTCATAGACTCATCAACAAGTTACTCAATGTATTCCTTATCCTCATCTAACATATACATCTTCCTCATGTAGATATTTATGTTCTTAATCTCTTTCTCCTTTCTTTAGATGTGTTGGTATAGTAACTTACAAGATAAGTACTATCAAGCTAGTTGACATCAATGACAACATAATACTGATTTAATCATCTTGCATATCTAATCATCAACTTCTCAGTAATCATGAATTACAAATTCTCCATTCAAGTTCTAAATCAGTTGTAGTTCATCAATCTCTCCCTTTAGCATTGATGGAAATTCAAGTAATATGAAGTGTACCATACACATACCAAACATATATTCTATAACTCTATGAAAAAATGTTGTGTGAGTTCTCACTTGCTTAATATGTTTAATCACTACGTTACTAAACAACATTAATAAAAAATATGGCTTTGTCATTCTCTCCCTTAGTTCTCATCAGTGCATATCTCTCCCTTTCTTTTTCATATTATTTATCTCTTCCTTTGACAACAATGCCAAAGAAACAAATAATTAATTAGCTCTTGTAGTAGATAAGTAATTCTCTATTGTTCAATACAATCTTTGTATCTTTGTATACTAATATCCCAATCTGGTTCAGTTCTTCAAACTTAATCACAACCTTGAACAATATCCAAAGTGTGAACTATGCTGCATCAATATGAATGATGATAAGATTAGGCTGATGCAACATCCAGATCACATTAGTGACTGATAGATAGGGGATGGACCCCAAGTCTAGTCCTCAAATATTCAAATGTGTCCTTCAGTAGAGGCTTTGTAAAGATATCTACAAGTTGCTCTTTAGATGTAACAAATTCTAACTTCACTTTCTTCTCTTGCACATTTTCTCTTAAGTAATGATACTTAATTGATATATGCTTTGTCTTAGAGTGCATCACTGGATTCTTTGAAATATTTATAGCACTTGTGTTGTCACAGTATATAATCACCAGGTCAATGATAACCTCATTCATTCCTTCTATCACTTGCTTGATATATGAAATGTTTGACCAATTAGTAGAAGCAACAACATACTTTGCTTCAGTTGTAGACTAAGAAATACAAGCCTACTTTTTACTTGTCTAGGTTACAAGTCTTTCACCAAAGAAAAATGCTCCTCCGGTGGTGCTTTTTCTGTCATCCACATTTCCAGCCCAATCAGCATTGGTATAAACCTTCAATTCAAACTTACCTTCCTTAGGATACCATAATCCATAATCCTCTATCTTTTTCAGGTATCTTAAGATCCTTTTAGTAGCAATCATGTGTGATTCTCTAGGATTAGGAGAATATCTAGCAAAAATTTCCATATCATGTGCTATATCTAGTTTACTGTGAACTACATATATTAGCTTACCAATCATGGATCGGTAAAGTGTCTAGTTTACCTCTGTAGTTTCATCTTCCTTTGTCAATTTACTTCTAGTATTCATCAGTGTTCCTACAGGTTTAGCATTTTCCATGCCAAATGTCTTCGAGACTTCCTTTATGTACTTGGACTGTGTGATCAATATCCCATCACTCTACTGAATCACTTGTAATCCTAGAAAGAATTTGATCTCTCTAAACATAGACATTTCAAACTCATTCCTCATGTCATCAGCAAAAGATTTACATACATGATCTTAACCTCCAAAAATAATATCATCAATGAAAATTTCAGCAATAATAATAGTGTCATTAGTATCACCTTTCATGTACAAATTGTTGTTCTCACTAGTTCTTACAAATCCAATACTTAACAAGTAAGTATGCGGCCTTTCATACCATGCTCTTGGTGCTTGCTTCAAGCCATATAAGGCTTTTTTTAATCTACATACCATGTC
The DNA here is from genome assembly GCA_027943335.1 of Chamaecyparis obtusa. Classification (NCBI taxonomy): domain Eukaryota; kingdom Viridiplantae; phylum Streptophyta; class Pinopsida; order Cupressales; family Cupressaceae; genus Chamaecyparis; species Chamaecyparis obtusa. Next base: position 347,710 of record BSBK01006058.1, read on the forward strand.
TTTGTTGTCTGGATCAACAAATCCTTTAGGTTGTTCTATGTAGACCTTTTCTTCAAGTATACCATTCAGAAATGTTGACTTCACATCCATTTGATAGACCTTAAATTTCTTGTGTGCAACATATGCAAGTAGCATTCTAACACCTTCCAATCTAGCAATAGGTACAAATGTCTCACCATCATCAATTCCTTCCTCTTGTGCATATCCCTTGCATACCAATCTTGCTTTATTTCTTGTCACTTCACCATTTTCATTCAGTTTGTTTTAGAATATCCATTTAGTAATGATAACATTCTTATCTTTAGGTCGGGGTACTAAGGACCAAGTTTTGTTTTTCTCTATTTTTTCTATTTCCTCTTTCATTGCATTAACCCATTCTTCATTCTCTAATGCAACTTTCACATTTTTTGGTTCAAATTCACAAACTAGACATGTACCTTGTCTTGCTTTGCTTCTTGTCTGCATGCCAGCTTGTCTGTCTCCAATAATTTGTGTCTCAGGATGATGTCTTCTGAAAAAACTAGCTAGTACTTAGTTTCTTCTTTCTTTTTCATCCTGTTCAGGTTCATGTGCTTTCTCGGTAGCATCATCTTGTTCATCAGTTTCCCTTTCCTGTTCCTCAGGGTTATTTTCCTGTTGACCAGTTATCATAGGTTGTGACTTCGGTAGATGGTCAGGAATTTCAATGTAAGTGAATCTACCATAGTCTTCTGATTCCTTTCTTTCCTCTATGTTTTTGTCATGAAACTCATCAACACGGACATTAGTACTTTCAATTATCTTATTTATAACCTTATTCAGACATTTTTATGCTTTACTCTTAGTAGAATATCCCAAGAATATTCCTTCATCACCTTTAGAATCAAATTTCCCATTTCTCTCATCTTTCAGAATAAAATATTTGCTTCCAAAAATCTTGAAATAACTTATAGTAGGTTTGTGTCCAAACCATAGCTCATAAGGTGTCTGGTTGGTATCCTTCTTCAGTTGTACTTGGTTAAGCACATATATAGCTATGCTGACAACTTCCCTCCAATATGTCTAAGAAATATTCTTTTGTATCATCAGTGTCCTTGCACAATCAATGATTGACCTATTCCTTCTTTCAGTAATCCCATTTTGCTGAGGTGTCCTTGGTGCAGAGACCTATCTCTCAATACCATGCTCATTACATAAATTAGTGAATTCATCAGATATAAATTCACCTCCTTTATCAAATCTTAAGCATTTTAATTCTTTTCTAGTCTCTTTTTCTACCTTTTCCTTATACCACTTAAACATCTTAAAAGCTTCAAATTTCTCTTTCAAGAACATAACATTCATCAGTCTAGTATAGTCATCAACAAAAAGAATAAAGTATCTATCACCATAATAGCTCTGAGTTCTCATAGGACCACATAGGTCGGTATGAACCAACTCAAGTATCTTCTTTGTTGAGTAGTCTTTTCTTTTAAAACTAGACTTAGTCATCTTACTTTTCTGACATTCATGGCACATAGCATGATCTGGTTTTGACGAGTTAGGAAACCCTCTAACTCTTTTCCTCTTACTAATCTTGATCATGTTATCAAAATTCACATGAGATAACCTTTTATGCCACAACCATGTATCTTCATCCTTCATTAATAAACAAGAAGACTGAACAATATCAAGATAAAATAGATTACCTCTGGATTGTGTATCGGTTCCGACAAGTCTTCCTCCATTATCATAGATTTTTACCTTTCTTCTCTCAAACACAAGTCGGTGGCCTGAGATATTCAACTATGCCACACTTAACAAATTATAGTTCAGTCCATCTACCCAATATGCATTTTCACATTTTATTCTATCATTAATCATCAGTGAACATTTACCTCTCACCATACAAGGTGCATCATTTCCCATCCTTACAAATCCTCCATCATATTCATCAAGTAGATCAAATTTCTCTATATCACCAATCATATGATGTGTATAGCCACTATCTATGATCCATGTATCATTTATGCTTACTTTAGAGATTAGTGTTGTTTCTTCATGTTTCTGTTCTTCCTCGAAATCATCTTTCATAGCAACAAATACTACTTCTACATCATCATCAATGTCAAATTTGGATTCATATTCTTTGGCTATGTAACATACCTTTTTCCCTTTGTCATAGCTATCTCGGTTATCTCTGTTGTTGTGTTACTAGCCTCTATTGACTCTTCTCCCATAGCTTTCTTCATATCGGTCTTTGGATCTATCATCATCTTTCTTATTCAGACATCTAGCAGTGTCTTTACAATTAAAACATGCTAAAGGTAACTTGCCTCTATACCTTCCTTTACCTTTGGGCAATCTTTTGGCCATAAGAGCTTCAAATTCATCAAGTTCATCATCGGTATTACTATCACTATCATTGTTCTTATTATTCCTGCTACTAGACTTACCAATCTTCAAAGAAGACATGAAAGTGGATTCAACAAAAGGTACAACACTATTGTCAAAATTATTCAATTCAAAGGTTGTAAGCTTACCGATCAGTGTGTCAAGAGTAAGATTCGATGTAGCTCTTGTTTCATGAATTACAGAGATCCTGATCGCATAAACTGGGAGAAAAGTTTTGAGAATCTTGCTTATCATTGTTTCATCATCAATAACTCCATTGGATGCTCTAATAGCATGTACTACCTCTTTTAGTCTATTTTTTTATTTTTCAATGTTCTCACCTTCCTTCATCTTCATATCATCAAATCTACCTCTTAGGCTTTTAGCTCAGGCTCTCTTAACATTCAAATCTCTACTGTATATTAGATTTAGCTTATCCCACATCTTCTTAGCAGTATCAAAACCCTTAATGTCTTCAAATTTGGCATCGGTATAGGCAGCAGCAAGTTCCATCATAGTAATATTGTGTTCATGCTTGTCCTTTAGTTGATCAAGAGTTAAGGGACCAGTGGTCAGTTAAATGTAGCCATTTTTCATCAGTTCTAGTGCTGAGTTCCCAATTCCAGATATGTGCAACATCATTTGACTTTGCCATACTGTGAAGTTATCTTTGTTAAAATTTGGCACTTCCCTCTTATACATCTTTAGACCTTTGTGCTTAAAACTCTATTCTCAGCAACCACAGCTCTAATACCAATTGTTAGAATAACTTAGAGGGGGGTGAATTAGTTATCCAGTGTCCCAATTCAAAATGTACAATCCAAAACAAATTCTTCAACTTCTACTACTCGGTAAACATAAAATACTTTCATTGTCTCTAATTTTACCGATTGTCAGTCTAAAACTTATAGTAGTTACTGATAAAATCTAACATCTAATATGAAAAGTATGATAACAAGAAAATATCACAATCAACACATAACACAAGAGATTTAACGTGGAAACCCTATGAAGGGAAAAACCACCTGGGACCGGCAACCCAAAATTGTTCACTCTTCTGAAGTAAGGTCGGTGAAGACCCAACCCTATTAAAGGTTACAAACACACTATTAGGTGTGACCTTGTTAAAGGATTTTAGACTAGAAGTTATCATCCAACCAGTAGTCACTATGGGGTTGATAGGATAACAATGTTCACTCTATGAATGAAACATCAAAAGACTTTCAAAGTCCACTCAGTTAGGAGATTTGACTATGTACAATGGTTAAGTATGTAACAGTAGATGATCTATCATAAAAAACTTCAATTTCAATTTACAGATCAATGTTTAGCTCATTCAAATCTTTCTAATCAATATATCACTTCAGATTTAGTATTGTATCAACTTACTATCTGTTAGTAATTACTCTCTGTAGCTCAATAATTGTTCTGCAGCTCGGTTCTTATTAACCAGTATGATCAGAATGCATGAAAACTCCATCACATGATAATTCTGTAGTATCTTCTTCTTCTAACATCCTTCAACAATGAAACCAATGTCTCTTATATAGACAAGTAAATCATTTTCTTTTCCTCCATCAGATTTTGCCACTTAATCATATTCATAGATTTTGTCACTTTAAGCTTCCTCAGCTGATGTGTCAATAACGCATTTCAATCTACTCCATTAGATCTTCCTTGAATTATGTTAGCCATCGATCTTCATAAAAAACCTTATATGTTACCTCGATTTCATATGATTTATAGCTCATCACTTTATTAGCTAAACTAATCATTTAATTCCTTTCTATTTTTCTTAGTTAACAAAGAAATGTGTCAGTGAACACAAGCTCGGTCAACACTGTGCTTGGTATACACTACACTCTATCGGTGTATACTAAAATCCTTTATTTACCGACAAGACTGCTTTGTGTCTTTCAACTCTATTCTTCATCATAGATGAATGCAACATAATAAAGTTGATATCATCAAGTCATAGACTCATCAACAAGTTACTTAGTGTATTCCTTATCCTCATCTCACATATACATCTTCCTCATGTAGATATTTTTGTTCTTCATCTCTTTCTCCTTTCTTCAGATGTGTCGGTATAGTAACTTACAAGATAAGTATTGTCAAGCTATTTGACATCAATGACAACATAATACTAATTTAATCATCTTGCATATCTAATTAGCAACTTCTTGGTAATCTTGAATTATTGATTCTCCATTCAGGTTATAAATCAATTGTAGTTCATCATATATAACCCTTCATTTGAGGTATGTCCTTTGAGGTTTTGATAGATCAAACAACTCTCAACAAATCTCCTTACATCTGATTGCATTTTAGGCCAAAAATAGAACCTTTTCAATGACTCAAGTGTCTTGTCTATCCCAAAGTGTCCTAACAAACTGCCACAGTGTTTTTCTTTAATAATTTTCTCCCTCATTGAGAACATAGGTATACAAAGTTGCGAAAAGTAACCCTTCTTGAATGATAAATTCTACAAACTCAATGTGATACCTATCTCCTAACTCTTCACAAACATGATAGGATTCTTTGAATTCCTCATCCACTACATACATGTCCTTCAAGGCAGAGATACCCACACTCTCCAACTAGATTTCTTGAATGGTCAAGCTTCTCCTACTGAGGGAATCAGCAACCTTATTAGCCACTCCTTTCCTATGCTTGATGGTGAAAGTGAAGGCTTGGAGATATTCCATCCATTTCAAATGCGTATGGTTTAGTTTCTCTTTTCTATTTAGAAAACTCAAGGCATAGTTATCAGTATAAATATCAAACTCTTATGGCAATAGATAATGCCTCTGTTTCCTTAAAGATTGGACCATAGCATACAATTATAAATCATAGGTAGAATATTTTTCCTTTTCCTCCTTTATTTTCTCACTAAAGAATGCCACCGGCCTTCCTTCTTGGCTCAAGACACCACCAATGGCTCTCTTGCTTGCATCACATTCTATGGTAAAAATCTTGTTAAAAACAGGGAGAACCAGTATAGGTTTTTGTGCAACCCTTGTTTTCAAGTACCTAAAGAATATATGTGCATCATAAATACAAACAAAGTTACATTTCCTACCCTATTTTATGGTATCAGTCATTGGTGCACTCACCCCACTGAAATTCTTAATGAACTTCCTATAAAAACTAGAAAACCCATGAAAACTCTTTACCTCACTGAAAGACTTTTGAGTTGGCCAATTCAAAATGGTTTCTACCTTGGAAGGATCCATCTTCAAGTCACCTTTGGAGATAAAAAAAACCAAGGAACACCAACTCCTCTTGCAAGAGCACATATTTTTCCAAGTTTATCCTCAATTGTTATTCATGTAAGCTTTGTAACACCATATCCAAACGCATTAGAAGATCATGTTCATTTTTACTAAAAATTAAAATGTCCTCTAAATAAACAACAAAAAAGCAGTTAATTAAAGGTTTGAGAACTTCATTCATGAGTCTCATGAATGTGCTTGGTGTATTAGAAAGACCAAAAGGCATAACAACCCATTCAAATAAGCCCTCATTATTTTTGAAAGTTGTCTTCCACTCATCCCCCTCTCTAATTCAAATCTAGTGGTAGCCACTTTTCAAGTCAACTTTGGAATAACACCTTGCCCCTCCCAAATAGTACATTAGATCTTCCATTCTTGGAATTGGGAGCCTATACTAGATAGTGATCCTATTGATGTCTCTAGAGTCTGTGCACATGAATATCCATGTTCCTTCTTTCTTAGAGGGTAGGACTACTGGAAATGCACAAGGACCATGATACTCTTTCTAATGAAGCCCTTCTCCAATAATCCTTGGACCTGTCTTGCTACCTCTACATTTTGTTCAGGGTTTAACTTATAAGAATATTTAGTATGCAATGTAGCAACAAGGATGAGGTCAATACAATGGATAATCTCCCTCCTTGGTGGAAAATATTTTGTACTACTATCTACAACTATTCATTTGTACTTATCCAACAACTCTTGCACTTCCTTAAGACCAATACTGCTCCTTAGCTCCTCATCTTTTGGCTTCTTTTGGGGTTCCTCTTTAGGCTTCATAATAATGAAAAAACATGGTGCCTCTTTCTCCTTAATAACCTTCATAAACTCCTTTTCACCCACCAACATCACACTACTAGTCAAAGCCCTATCTTTGCTATCATCTGGTAAAGGTGTCATGTCAAAAATTATGCCATTCTTGACTAGGGTATATACATTATGCCTTCCATCATGTTGATCATTGGTGTCGTATTGCCAGGGTCTCCCTAATAGGAGATGACATGCATCCATGGCCACTACTTCACACAAAACCTTGTCCTTATACTCCCCAATCTAAATATCTACCCAACATTGCTCATCAACTAGGGTTTTTTGGTCTTTACTTAGCCATGATACCTTATAAGGGTTTGGATGTGGTAATATTTTCAACCCAATATTTTCTATCATCTCTATAGAAACCATATTTTCAGTGGAACCAGAACCAAAAATAACTTTACACACCTTGCTATTTACCTTACAATAATTTTTGAAGAGGGACTTCCTTTGTGGTGGCTCCTTGTTGATAGGAATCTTCAAGAGGGTTCTATTAAACATGATACACTCTCCTTGTTCAGATGTTTTAGTCCTTGAAGAGGTAGTGTGGTATGATGTCATGCTTTGACAATCTTCTTCTTAAGAAAGTTGCACTCTCCTTTCTCCTCCTTTTCCACTTGCACTGGTGCTTTCCTTCTCTAGACACCTAAAGGATTGGTGACCAATCTTATTTCAGGTGAAACACCTACCTATGAACATATGTGAACTTCTCCCTCTAGATCTTCCTCTACCATTTCCTTTGCCACCTTTGAAATTGCTTCTATGATTGGAGTCTCTCTCTAATTTGTGATGGCTTGATTCTCCATGAGGTCTTGGTGATGAACTTCTTCCTTGGAACCTACCCCTTCCTCTAAAGTTATTACCTCTTCCTCCTCTATTGTTTGATCTCCCTTCATTCTCTATTTTTCCTCAATTTTAAGTGTCATTTGGAAACACTTGTGCACTAATTAAGGATTAAATAAACTCAACTCATCTTGTATACTATATTTAAGCCTATTGAGATACCTTTCAAGTTTTTTCTTTTCATTCTCAGGGACTTTAAATTTTAGGGTCATCCTATGAAATTAGATTTAGTGTAGCTACTCACATCAAGGTCTTTTTATTTCAGATTTTGTAAATTTTTGTGGAGTTTGACTTCATAGTCCTCTAGCACAAATTGCTTCTTTATCTCTAGAATCATCTTCTTCCAAGTTCTGATTGGATTCTTCCCTTCCTCTACCCTTTCATTCTATAAGAAGTTCCACCAACTAAGGGTTGGACCCTTCATCTTAGATTTGACCATCCTCACTCTTCATCTTTCAGACACTTCCTCATATTCAAAGTAGTTTTCTACTACTTCAATCTAGTCCATACAATCCTCTGGATTTAATTTCCCAAGAAACATGGGAATGTCACACTTATACTTCCTTCCTACCCTCTCTAGTGATTCTAAGAGAGGTCTTTTATCTACACACACCTCTCCTCTTTTTGGTATGGGAGCCTCTTCTTCTTCATCATACTCCTTAGCAACACTTCTCCCTTGGTTTCTCTTTAATCTTTCCAATTCTACTTCAACCCTTCTACTCCTAGAGGCTTTCTCCCTCATAATCAAGTGGCCAATTATACATTGGTCACTCTTGATGGGGTTTCATCATCACCCTTCTCCTCCATGGTTCAAGTTCCTTCCCAAGAATAGTACTAGTACTTTGATACCACCTCATGCAGAGAGCATAGCAAGAAGACTAGGAAGTGGTCTACCTCCTATACAACTCTCCCAATTTGATCTTGGCACTAACCAATCCCACTAACCTTGGGATATGGATTATATCAACCAATTAGGGATGTCTAAACCTCTCTACAACCTTGTCTATCTTAGGATTAGGTAATACTGAGAGGGGGGTGAATCAATATTACTGCACTTTAATTTAAACTTCAACCAATTATAAATAAACCATAATAATGCTGAAATGAAAAGAACATATAAGAACAACACATAACTCATGACACCATAATTTTTTCTTTAGGAAACCTTGGCCAAGGGAAAACCCGGTGGGGATGGTACCCACAACTATGCACTAAAATATTATATCCATGTTAGGAGATCTATCCGTGTTAGGAGCCAATTATTACATAGTACATTTCCTTGTTAGAGGAATACAAAACCTTGTTAGGGGTATACAAACACCTGGTTAAAGGTGGTGAGCATATAGCTCTTACAATCAAAATACTATCTTAAAAGAGTTCTCAAAAATGAATAATACAAGCACTTCCTTTGCTTAGATAGTTCCAGTTGTATCCCTATTAAACAATGATCTCGCATTTTCTCTCTTCTCTTAGATTTTCATCTATCACATCATCATCATTTTTATACATGTCGCTTTCATAAATCACTCTATACTTATACAAAATTTATCATCCATTCAGCTTCACAAATACCATACAAAACATAATAATAAATTATGTAAATGATAAACATGGAGTCAGTGATCTTATATTACCAAATTTTTAGCAATATACTTCATCCATCTAACTTGGCACATTACCATATCCACTACCCTTTCCTTAATCTTTGCAACTTCTTATGTGCCATGTTACATTGATTCTTTGTCTTTGCATACCTTCAGATCATTGTATCTCAATGATCTGATCACCAAAACACATGTGGTCTTAATTTAGGCATATACATATCCCAAAATACCTTATACTAACTTTGCAAGCCATAATACCTCATACATTGTCATCTCTAATCAAAATTGTACCATAGTACACTGTTATCTTGATTTTGTACTTAGTCATTTTCATGACTGCGACTCCAGTACCAAAACTCTCTGCATGCGATCACTCCAGCATATGTGTTTCCATAAATGACAACCCTTAAGTGCTCCCTAGTGCCCCAAAACATCACTTTCCAATAGTCTCAACTCCCTAAGGTCTTTCACCAACTTCACCAATTTGAAGGTTTAGGGACACTTTCCCTATGTTGGACAAAATTTTAAAAAAATTCACCACTGATGTCCTGTATCCAACTTAAGGGTTATAACATTTTTTTTGGTTTATATTAAGAGATAATTAACTACTAAATTGATCCCCCAACACCTACAATGCTCCAGGAACAACTTCACCTACAAATCATAGTAGGTCTTCACAAGTGGTTAAGGAATTCCACTGGTGGAACTACAAGTTAGGCCTCCATTTGTGTGACAAACCTAGATTAGACCTCTTTTCTAAATGCTTTTACAAACTTTCTTGTAACTTTTTCCTCACAAATCCAAATAAGATCAATCCAATTGCATCAGAATGTAGATTCACAAGGCTTTGCAAGCATACCATTTATTATTTCAGAACCTTTCGTACATGACCATACCAGATAGATATATCACAGGAAAATGGTGGTTTCTCATTCAAATTGCATCCAAATGTTGAATTACAACTGCTAAACTCTTGGAGAGGTCTTAGCATGGTTAAATAAGTTCAAAGATGAGTTCCAACTTGTCCATGAACATTTGTGACCATTAGCAACTTATTTTGAACTTCTCAAGCAACTTTTGAAAAGTTGCTTGAGCAAGTTTTACAACTTTTTTGCAAGATTTGAAATCTCGCACATGTAATCACTCAAAACATGACCTAATCCTATGAACCAAATCAAATATTCTCTAAATGATTGAAAATCATTTAAATTGTGTTTAAAACATCTAAACCACTCAAATTACCTTTCTCACCTATCATGTAGAAACCTATAATCCAAGTGGACTAAGGCATCCTATGTGTGTGAGTTTGTGACCTGCAACACAACACTTTAATAGGATAATAACATCACTTGTTAGTGGAAAATAAAGATTTAATTGCAAAAACTAACAAGCAAAAACATCCTATTGCTCTCTAGTTAGTATGAGTATGAAATAGGGTTAATTGCTCTCAGATTTGACCCTAAACAATGACAATCTACACTAAAATGAGAGATTCAAAAGTGCATGTAAATAGCTAAAAATGAAAGAATGAAATCTTAATTCCTTCCATTATAATCCAAATTGAAGTGTTTTCTACTTAATAAAAGCTTGAAAACATGGAAAACAACTATCAATCTAAGCCTTAATTAGCAAATTCTCCAAGAAGCATGAGAGTTCATAATCATGGATCATGAAGCCTCAAATTCATGAGCAAATAGGAGTCTAAGCATCAAAATTAAAAGCAAGTAGGTGTATGTGGAAGAAGAAGAAAAGCCTTTTGAAAATTCTATTTTATAGGATTTGGAAGAGAATCGACGGTTGAGATGCATCCATGAGGAGTGGTTGAGATGCATCTTGGCTTGATCCTTGATCCATGTGCAAGCCTCCTAATCATAAAGTGTGTTTTTTGTGCTTGTTTGATTTAGGAGGTATTTATGCATTTGCTTTAATTAATAACTCTAGCCTTTGCATTTTAGTGGGATTTGATTAATTAAATAGGCCTAGTGTTAATAGCTTTGATTTTTGCTTGGACCTTAGTAATGAATGCTCGATCTAGGATTTTGATGGGTGTATTGAATTTTTGAGAGTTCATGCTAATAATCAAAGATCAAATTAACACAATTAAGGTTATATGCCGAATTAAGGGCAAATAGGGCCTTATGTTCTATTAGCCCAATTTTAGATGATTACATTTTCCCCTCTTTGAATTGCTTTGTGAACAACACAGGGATTCAAAAAAAAATCTGATTCAAGACGTGATTTAGGAGATTTATAGAGCAACGAGAACTACTCTGAGGTTGAGAATTTTGAGCTTGATTGAACAAAATCCTACTTGGTTTGAAAAGCTACCAATTCTAAACTTGATTGAACTCAAATTGACATTACCAATTCTGAGCTTGATTGAATGAAGATCAATAAAAGAATCTCGAGCTTGATCGAACGAAACTCTGCTTGATTTTAAAACTATCAATTCTAAACTTGATTGGATAGGAATTGATGATACTGACTCCGAGATTGATTGAACGAAGGTCAATATGAGGTTTTGAAAAGAATTTTTAGTTGAAAATAACAGTCTCAGCTTGATTGAAGAGAACTGTCGTACCCCTAGTGTTGAAGAATTTAATTCAAAGTATCAGATTTCAATATGATTATGCCCCCTCAGGATTGAAATTGGAACAAATTCGAATGGACTCATTAGTTTCAAGCATTTAGAAAGATTTTTCATGATTGAATTAGTGTCGGATCAACCATAGATCGATTGTATAAAGTTTTAAAGCCATTTAGATCAATTTTGGTGCCTCAAAAGCACTATTTGACCAAGTTTGACCAATAATTTGAGAGAGTTGACCAAGTTTGACTTGTGTGGAAATGATATCCCAGCATATAAATCTGATTTTCCTTGCTCACTGCATCATTTATGTACCATTTTCCCTTGTTTGATTGTAATTTGACCATTTTGACTTTTGCCTTATGAATGTTGACTTTGCATTGTAACTCTATTTTTACTACATTTGGATAATATAAATCACTTGTTTCAATTTCAGTCCTGATATTAAGTCTTTATGATGTCTTATAGATAAATATCCCTTAGGGTTCCGGGGCCCCCGGGAGGCTTAAATAGGTCAAAAATTGACTTTTAACTATTCATTTTCACTTTTACCCCTTGAGATTTCAGAGAGCTCTGAGCAACCATGGTGTTCCCAATAGAGAAGCATCAATTCAAGATGGCCAAGTGACATGACCACCTGAAACATTACACTGCACCTGTGAGTATCCGATAACACACCCTTTCAATTTGAAATTTTTAAATTTCATGCATTTTTATGCATTTTATAGGCAAAATAGTTTTGAGTCGCATCCCAGATACGAGATCACAACATGTCCATCCCATGTTGCCTCCCAGATTCTAGATCGCATCCAAAATTTTGAGGATTGCACACCAGCGGGTCGCATCTGGCAAAATTTGAAATTTCATTTGCTTTTTAAGTCAATTTTTGAAACAGGTCCGTATCTGGGATATCGAATCACATCTCAAATTTCCTAGTCCATATCTAGGATTTCTTGGACCGCATCATGTTTTAGGGTCACATCCTAGATTTCTTGATCTGCATCCAAGATTCTAAATTACATCTGGTTTCTTTTGATTTTTGAGCCAAGTACACTTAATTTTTTTGAACTTTTAAGTAATTTTTTGACTAATTTCTCTTGTCTAACATTGACATAGTGCCCCTATTTTATGTTGTGTAGGCCGATTTTCTAGTTGTATCATTTAGATCCCCAAGGCCTACCCAATTCTTGGCTCTGCATGATCAGCTGAGTGATGAGGATTAGCAGATCGTCTGACGATGTGGTTTATGGAGCCTTAGCAATTTACCTCACATTCAGGTAAATCGCAGTCTTCTCACAGCTTTGGTAGAGAGGTGGCATTCTGAGCACAACACCTTCCACCTTCTAACCGGTGAGATGATGGTGACTCCCAAGGACATGTGGAGGATCCTGCATGTTTATGTGATGGGACACCATATTGAGTATGAGGCCTCTGAGCGCGTGGTGATTGTTGATTCCAGGAGAGTCTTTAGAGATGATCATGATGCTAGATAGGGGTTAGCATGGTTTTATCTGTGGTTGGTCTCATGTCATAGGTCAGCTGATCGAGTCCCCTGGGAGGTATTCTTGGGGTAACTGTATACTTTCTCACATGTACCGTGAGCTCCATGAGATCATCTATCAGCTTTCCTGCTCCATGACTGTAGGGAGCATTGTTCTTCAGATCTGGGCATGGGAGCATATCCCCATGACCCATCCCATTGTTTAGAGGCACTGCAACATCAGGTTGCCCTATATCTATATGTACTCTAGTCAATCAATAGCCCCATTTGGGCAAGTTAGAGTACTGGCACCATTTGCTGGATGATGTTACTGATGTGGAGTGGCGACCATATCATGATTGTAAGGTCTGGCCTTCAGATGCCAGATAGATGCCCTTTTTCTTTCAGTCTCAATACCTTGTTGGGTGGACTTGTTATGTGGTTGAGAGGTTTTTGATCACCTGAGTCTATCATTAGTATGGATGTTTACAGGGCATGTCACAGGAGACATGTCTATATGCTCATATTAGGAGTGAGGAGGCTCAGTGGGGAGCTTGGTTAGTATATGAGATAGTTATTTACGAGATCTCACACATGCAACATGTGGATTGGGATTATCAAGTATTTTTTCATGATGCCGACATCACCGATGAGTACCATGATCACTACTTGGGTTCCCTTATCCTTGATTTATTGCTCTTGATGATGCTATTCCCCAAATCAAGGATGCCCTCAATTATGATCCTAATGATGATGTGGGAGGATGAGCTCGACCTACTAGAGGAGATGATAGGGGCTGAGATGGAGCCCGCAAAGGCAAAGGGAGAGACAGAGATGGGGCCCATAAGGGTAGAGGAGATGGAGGAGATGATAGGGGTGGTGGGGGTGGTGTAGTAGGTGGTAGCAAGCATTGGGCCTCAAGAAGTGATGCTATCCATAGGCAGCATAGGGTACAAGTCACTCCTCCTTGAAGAGATTCAAGACCATTATTGCATAGAGATCAGCATGCATAGAGACCTATCGAAGGGGAATAGGATCAGCAACAGGTACCCCTAGATCAACAATAGGCATGACAAGATCCTCCTACAGGTAGTGATGGTGACAGACTTTCATAGTGTCAGCATGAGAGAGTTTCTCTAAGATTACAAGTTGCTACCCTCACAACGCAGTTATCAGAGAGGGACTCACAGCTAGCACAAGTCTGAGCCAAGTGAGACACATAGATACCTCAGCTGAGAGCATACAAGGATGCTCAACTAGCATAGTTGAGAGCACGTAGGGATGTGTAGCTTGTAGAGTTGAGAGCTGAGCATGATAGGTATGTCCACACAGCTACCCATCAGGGACAGTAGGCTACCTATTACTTCACTTTATATTACGATGCAGTTCTTGCTGCTCAGAGGGCTCTATTGTATTTAGTTATTTCTCAGTATTCAGAGGGTGCCATGCCACCACCACCACCACCTAGTTGATCAGATGCACCCCCTCCTGATCCTCCTACTGAGGATGAGGGGGCCAGTGAGTTGTAGACCTCTTATTTTATGCATATTTTGTATCTCTAGACTCCTTTGTACTTTGTTGATAGCATGCACTTGTACCATTTTTTATCCGATGTACTCTATATTTTTTCTTATATGCTATTTCACACTTTGATATATTGATACTCTAATTCATTGGTGATCTCTGATAGTAATTCTTACTTATGGACATTTTTTATTATATATTGATGCTCGTACTGATTCTACCATTGATACTCTTTATCTGATGCCTCATATGTTGCCATTTCTGATGTCTAATCTTTCATGGTTTCAATTTCTACACATGTGATATATGATGTTTGATTTATGCTTGGGATATTTGATGTGATAGTCATACTTGGTAAAGATTAGATAAAGTGATGATAAAATGATGTCATAATATATTTCACTGATATATGCTCACATTTTTGTTATTTTCAAAGTTTCATGAATGTATGGATGTATGAGATGTATTGCAATACAATGTATGGACATCTCAATTTTATTTATGTATGGATGAATATGGATGCAAAATATAGGTGGTTTTATGATATGAAATGGTTTATGAATGTAAATGGATATTAGTGTTTTATACTTTATCACTTTAGATTCAATTGTTTATGATTCCATGATGTACTTGGTCTCACATGTCAAATGATTAATGCTTAATGTTTTAGAATTTTTAGCTGATGTCATAAATGCTTTGAATAGATCTTAGTTTATATCATTGCTTCGGATAGTTGAATCCACATTTTCATTCTTATGCAAGACTAAAATGAATGCAACTAAGTTAAAATGAAAGCAATTTTAAAATGAACTTCAATGCAACTAAAGACAATGAAATGCATCTAAATGAACTTAATGCAAATTAATATGATATGCAACTAAAATGAATTCTAATGCAATTGACCAATGAAATGCACCTAAGACACCTAGGATAGTCATTGTTTATTCAAAGCGGGTTGTTTTTCATCATAGAGCCTTTGTTAGCCAGACCTCATTAGGATAGTACAATTTTCACGAATAGATTTGGCAATCCTAAAAATATGAATACATCCTTTTTATTTCATCATGTTGGAAGACAACCTAAACATTAAAGCACCTAGCTATAAATGTCTTGTCAGTTACTTCTTCTTTGATATAAACCATTTCTTTTCTAGTGCATAATGTGTAAATGTATACCCACAATGACCTTTCATTTTGTATTCATATCCTTGGGTATAATTCGATTTACTATGCACTTTACTAGGAAATAGTTTATCTTTGTTATTTTTTAAACAGGCAAGGAAATAGATCCAACCTCACTAAGGCTTTCATAGGAAACAAGTAAAGGTATACATGGTGTTCCACTACAAGGTGGAGGCACTTATAAGTAGACACCCATTCCCCATGATCACCGAAGATCATTGGATCTATTACCATAAACAGAAAATAAAGAAAATGTTATGCCCCCAATCTTTGTTTCTCTTAGTTCATAGACATCATCGAGTTACTCATGGAAGCATAACTATCAACAATTGATAATAAGAAAAAGAAAGTTCTTTATCCCTTGGCATGGTCATTGTATCTACAGAATATAGACAATTGTGATTATAGTGTTGAGAAACACTCTTGATTCATCCTTTCAAACACACACTTCAGAATTATTATCAATCAAAATTTATTTCTCCATCCATAAGTGTCTCACCTATTTTAGTGTTTAGAAACACTTTTTTTATCATGACGTTGTGTTGAGAAACACATTTTTAGATTCAGCTGATTGGTGTTGAAAAACACCATTTTTCATAGTTTATAGTCAATTGCGAACAAAGGTGGTATTGAGAAATGTCATTGTTCATAGTTTATTGTCATTGCAGATGAAGGTGGTATTGAGAAATACCATTTTTCATAGTTTATTGTCATTGCAGACACATCATCTTGTCAACAAATGTGATTTAATCAATGCCCCCTAGGGAAAAATAGTTTACCTAGGACCCTAATGTGGACAGATTCCAATTTTATGAAGGCACAATTCTCTGAAAGTTCTCTTAGGACTTGGCATGTCATGAAAGTGACTGAAGGCTATTTACAAACTGATATTTACATAGGCCAAATGTGCAAGTGTTGTCTTGATAGATAGAGCATCGATTACAAGTAGCACTTGTTTACCAGGTTTTCACCACTTGGCTAAAGTTCTATTTTTGCTATCATGGCACCTGTTGGGTTCAAATTTTCCCTTTTGTTCTCGATGTTGTTGGTTTTTAGGATTTTCTTTGAGAACTAGATCTCCTATTTGAAAGCTTCTGGGTTTTACCTTCTTTTTGTATCCTCTTGACATCCTTTTATGGTAAGCTTTGAGATGATCAAATGCCTATTGTCTGCGCTCATCTAACAATTCAAGCTCTTGCAGTCTAGAGATTCTATAGTCTTCATTAGTTACTAGATGTTTCAGTGATATTCTTGGTGACGGAATCTCTACCTCAACTGGTAAGACTACCTTTGATCCATAGACTGGTGTGAATGGAGTTGCACTAGTTGGAGTTGTTATGCTTGTTCTGTAAGCCCATAATGCTGGATTGATTTGCAAATGCCAATCCCTTCCTTATTTGTTTACTGTCCTATGCCAGATTTTTAGAATATTTTTGTTTAATGCCTCAACTTGTCCATTACCTTGAGGGTAATAGATTGAAGAACAGTGCTAAGTGATTTTAAATTGTAGACACAACTCATCTATGTCTTTGTTCTTGAATTGTCCCCCATTGTCAGTCACAAATGACGAGGGTACACCATAACAAAAAATGATGTAATTCAAGATGAACATTGAAACTTGTTTTCTGGTTGCATTGGATAGTGGGATAGCCTCCACCCATTTTGTGAAATATTCAGTTATTATGATGATATATTTATGTCCACTTGATGAATTGGGGTAGATTTGACCAATGAAATCAAAGGCCCATTGTTAAAATGGCCAGTGTGTTATAAAAGGAATCAGCTCTATAGCTGGTACATGTATGAGGTTACCATGAATCTAGCATTTCTTACAAGTTTTTGTAAAGTGAATAGCATCTTCTCCATAGTGGGCCAATAGTATTCAACCCTTAGAATTTTCTTGGCTAATGAAAAACCATTCAAGTGTGATCCACACACACCTTCGTGAACTTCTTTTAATACACGATTAGACTCTTCATGTTCTAAACACCTAAGAAGTGTGCCATCTAGACTACATATAAACAAGTGATTAGCAATGATCACGTAGTGGGATGCTACTCTTATGAGGGATCTCTTTTCATTTCTAGAATAGCCTTCAAGAATGAGTTGGTCTTTGAGATAGGCGTAGATAGAGGCATATCTGGATAACACTTGAGTTTCAAGGGCACAAACAATTTGGCATTCAGGAGAGTCATAAGCCGGGAAAGGGAATTCTTCCACCAGGAAGTCATAGCGAAATTGGTGTTCTTCCAATTGTAACATAGATGCTAAAGTAGCCATCGCATCAGCTGCTCTATTTTCTGAACTGGGAATTTGTTGAAACGTGATTAAGACAAAGTACTTTTTCAAGTCATCCACCATTGTTCTATAGGGCATTAGCTTTTCATCCTTAGTCTGATAATCACCATTCACTTGGTTGATAATAAGTTGTGAATCCCATAGATGTGTAATTCAATGATTTTCCACTCTATTGCAAGCTTGAGCCCATTCACAAGAGTTTCATATTCTACCATATTGTCGGTACATGGAAAGATCATCTTATAAGCTTTTGGGGTCTTATATCCTTGTGGTGTAATAAATAAGCATCCAGCTCCTAATCCTTGCTATGTGAAGGATCCATCAAAGTACATTTTCCAAGGATGTTCTGTTAGGTGCATGATAGATTCATCTAGAAATTCCACAAGTAATGGCTTATCATCAATTAATGGCATCTCTGCAATTTGATCAACAATCACCTACCCTTTAATGGCTTTCCTATCCACATACTCAATGTTGAATTCACTTAGAATCAGAACCCACCTAGCAAGTCTTCCTATCAGCATTGCTTTGTTCAATAAGTACTTAAGTGGATCAATTTTAGCCATTAGTTTCACCTTGTGTGCTAGCATATAGTTCCTCAGCTTCTAGGATGAAAACACCACTACTAAGCATGCCTTCTCAATCATTGAATAGTTTAGCTCATATGTGACCAAAGTTCTACTGATATAATATATGGCTCATTCTTTCTTGGCCTCATCCTTTTGCACAAGCAATACTCCTAGTGATGTATCTATTGCTGATATGTAGAGCAACAAGGGTTTTCCATAAATTGGCACCATTAGGATTGGAGGGTTCATTAGATAATTCTTGACTTGGGTAAAATTCTCCTCACACTGGACATCCCAAGTGAATGTGGTTCCCTTCCTCATCAACTTTGTGAAAGGTTTTTCTTTATCAGCCAACTGAGATATGAACCTTCTTATGGATTGTAGCTTTCCCTATAAGGTTCTCATTTGACTAATGTTCTTTGGTGGTTTCATTTCTAGAATTGCCTTCACCTTTGCTAGATCCACCTCAATTCCCTTAGCTAAAACTATGAAACCTAAGAGTTTTCCAGATGACACGCCAAATGCACACTTCTTAGGATTAATCCTTAATTGGAATTGTTCCATTCTATCAAAGATCCTCCTCAGATCCTCTATGTGTGTAGTCCTTATTCTTGATTTCGCCAAAGTTTCATCAACATAGTCTTCCATGTTCTTATGCATCATATTGTGGAAGATTGTGGTCATTTCCCTTTGATATGTGGCACCTATTTTTTTGAGACCAAATGGCATCACACTCCAATAGTAGGTTCCCCATGCACAAGTGAATGTTGTTTTCTCTTGGTCTTCAGGAGTAATTTTGATCTGGTTATATCTTGAAAATCCATCCATTAGGGAGTACATCTCATAACCTATTTTTAAGTCCACAATCATGTCTATGTTTGGGAGTGGAAAATCATCTTTAGGACAAGCCTTGTTGAGATCCCTAAAGTCTATGCATACTCTTATTGATTTGTCCACCTTAGAAATGGGAACTATGTTGGAGATCCACTCTGCCTAATAATCAAAGATCTAACATAGGTGGTGGTGGTGGTGGTGGCATCTAACATAGAGCTTTTAATGAATGCATCCATTCACAATTATCTCCCATAGTCCCACAAGAAGGATTGAGGCTGTTAACCCTATAGGAACCTAAAAGTGTGTAGTCTCGAGAAGTGAGATTAAAGCGGTTCTGCTCTACATGAAATTCAAGTCAGTCATTGGGATTGATCATCAATCTCCCAAGACAAGATAAATCATGTCTCCCAAGGCTTTAGCCTCAAAGGAGCATCAAATTTTATAGTGGGGTGGAAGAGTCAGCAAAAGACTTGTCCCCACTTGGGTCATTCCCAGGAGATTTTCTCCTCAACCGGTAGGCCCTCTAAAGGTGTACAATAAAGAAAATAGATGAATGATAATAAGCTTTGGATTTCTGGTTTTCCAAAAAGGAGAAGAGCATAATCTACTAACTTATATCACAAATCCCAAACACATCATGCAATTTTAAGGTTTATTTACCCCAATTTGATGCCAAATAGTAAGCCAACATTTGAGTTTATGTTTCTCCCTCAAGGGGAAAAGAGCATAATCCTCTAGTTGATTTACAACTTGATCTCAAATTGTTTTAAAATTCCTAAAATCACACATAAAGTTCTTCTGTCGATTTTTCTTTAGAGGCAACCTGCATAACAAGCATTAGTAGTCTTTTTTATTTTTGGCCTTGGGAAAAATGTCCTACAAACAATTGTTAGGCTGTCAAAATCAATCAAGAACACCATGTTCACCCATTAGCTTGTTAGTGGGTTAGAAAATCCAAAATCTGAAGATAGAACTTGAAGGAAAATTATATAAGCAAATTGTTAGCATTCATTTCTCAATCTAATTTCAAAACATAAGTCAATTTTTGAGTTTCTGATTTTCTCTCAAGGAGAAAAGAGCATAATCCTCTAACTGATTTATGTGGTGAAATCAAACTGTCATTAGGTGCTCAAAACAAAATGCATAAAGGTTCATTTTATCCTTAAAGTAAATCAAAATCACAAGTTAGCATTTGAATTTTCTATTTTTTCAAACCTGCAAACCATAGTTAGACTATCAAAAACCAGAAAGATAAATAATGAAATTTGTCAAGAATCAGGAAACCCAAGAATGCAATGAAAAACACCAAATGCGATCCTAGAGTTCTTCCTGCCTAATTCCCAGAAATGACCCTATTTCCCACATGCGACCCCATTTCCCAAATGTGATCCAGATCTACAAGATGCGATCCTGTATTTCAAATAGGTGCGAGCTTGTTTTTGGATGCAATCTGCGAATCCAAGATGCGACCCTAGATTTACCGGATGCAGATGATCTTCCCGATGCGATCCTCTAACAAATTTTTGTACAGATATAGTTTGTTAAAAATGATTATAAAATGAAAAATCTAGGGATATGCCCCACGGTGGGTGCCAAAAATGTGTGTGTGCGTTTGTGACCTGCAACACAACACTTCAATAGGATAATAACATCACTTGTTAGTGGAAAATAAAGATTTAATTGCAAAAACTAACAAGCAAAAACATCCTATTGCTCTCTAGTTAGTATGAGTATGAAATAGGGTTAATTGCTCTCAGATTTGACCCTAGACAGTGACAATCTACACTAAAATGAGAGATTCAAAAGTGCATGTAAACAACTAAAAATGAAAGCATGAAATCTTAATTCCTTCCATTATAACCCAAATTGAAGTGTTTTCTACTTAATAAAAGCTTGAAAACATGGAAAACAACTATCAATCTAAGCCTTAATTAGCAAATTCTCCAAGAAGCATGAGAGTTCATAATCATGGATTACGAAGCCTCAAATTCTTGAGCAAATAGGAGTCTAAGCATCAAAATTAAAAGCATGTAGGTGTATGTGGAAGAAGAAGAAAAGCCTTTTGAAAATTCTATTTTATAGGATTTGGAAGAGAATCGACAATTGAGATGCATCCATGAGGAGTGGTTGAGATGCATCTTGGCTTGATCCTTGATCCATGTGCAAGCCTCCTAATCATAAAGTGTGTTTGGTGTGTTTGTTCGATTTAGGAGGTATTTATGCATTTGTTTTAATTAAAAACTCTAGCCTTTGCATTTTAGTGGGATTTGATTAATTAAATAGGCCTAGAGTTAATAGCTTTGATTTTTGCTTGGACCTTAGTAATGAATGCTTGATCTAGGATTTTGATGGGGTTTATTAAATTTTTGAGAGTCCATGCTAATAATCAAAGATTGAATTAACACAATTAAGGTTATATGCTGAATTAAGGGCAAATAGGTCCTTATGTTCTATTAGCCCAATTTTAGATGATTACACATCCCAAGACTTATAGGTGTGCCTTAGGGATCCTTGATTGGACACAAATTGGATCCAAACAAAAGAGGGATGATCTCTAGGATCCATCCAACTTATTACAAAACCAAACAAACAAAAACATAAGGGACATCAAGGATGTTTTCCTTGGGTGCCCTACACCAATATCGGTCCATACCTTCTTTGGTTTTATAATAATATGTCAATGCAGCTTCACAATTTCTTTGTTTAGTACTAGGTGACCTTTTTCTTGCAGATTTACTTTGTCTTCCCTTTTTGTTCCCCATTTCTTCTCTCGAAAAAAAATGTCTTCTAAAAATTTGGCAATAGTAATTCTCCTCTTTTAAAAAATGTCTTTGATAAAAACACCAATAGCAATTCTCCTCCCAAAACACGCCTTTCAAAAAATCAGAGCAATAGTAAAAAATGTGAATTAAGTTGATTGCAATTGTGTGAAAAAATGAAAAAAAAAACATTTTCTTTTATACCATGCCAAAAAAAATCCCATAATTAGACAACCTACTTCGGGCGAACTAGGCCAGTTAAAAGTCTGATAGGGCTTGTTCCCACTAGACTTTTCCCAAGGGGTCTTCGTGTGAAGACCCCTTCACAGGAAGCCTCTGGTATGGCTTCATCCAAAGGGGGTCTTTTCTTGAAGACCCCAAACTTGAAATTTCTTTTAGGATGCAAAAAAAAATACAAAAAAAATATCTTTCAAGGCTTAAAACAAAGACCAATCAAGAGGATATTCTGAAACAAAAAATCCCAGATGATGCTACTTCGAGTAAGCTTTCTAATGACTATAATTTTAATACATATTGAGTTCATTGTCACTTTCAAAATTAACTTTAATTAAACATAGGTTGTTTGGTCATTCAACAACATGTCTCTTTGACGCTTTGGGAAAAATAGTAACTTAGAAAAAAAAATTTGAAAAATATGTATGAAAAACGTATTTGTGTTCCCTTTTTTATCAAAAAAAAGAAAAAATTAATTTTGATATATACACTTCAAGTTAGAGAGATCCCAAAGAAGTTGTGTCTAAATTGCAGTTACTCCTACTTTAGAACTTAATAAAGTATGAAATATTGAACCAAAATGAATGAAACCAATTCCATCAATTAGATATTGAAGTTAAAAATATAACCTTGAAATAATTACATCATTATCATTTTTGAAAAAAAAATTATGCTAATCCAAGTGACAGTCACTCCTTAAAAACATTGATTTTTCACAGAAACCACTTTTCAAAGGAGAAAGAAAAATGGATTCAAATAAATTTTAATTTTTAAAAATATATATATTTAGAAACTAGAAAGAAATTTATAAAAGGCTCTAGTTTACATTATCTTCAAATTCCTAATATTTTTGCAACAATAGGTATTCGAAAGTGAAGTTTTTTTTAGAATGTTGATCTCAGTGTCAAAGTTGGCCAAAAAGTGGGACACACTATTGTGGGACCACCCATGCATATATTTATATGTGAAGATATATGTATAAATATATATGTATGTATCTGTGTATGTCTATATATGCATGTCTCTTCATGTTCTCTCTCTCTCTCTCTCTCTCTCTCTCTCTCTCTCTCTCTCTCTCTCTCTCTCACTCATCACCATCTTTGTCTATTTTGAGCCCTAATTATCCTCCTTCTCGAGCTCTATCTCATATTTCTCCCCCTCCCTCTTTTCTCTCTCCACCCCTCCCTCTCTCTCTCTCTCATGTGATTTACTATTCTCAATATAAACATAGTCAAATGTGACTAATTCCAAAAAATAGTAATGAAGTGAAACATTTTTCCACCATACTACTTGATTGTCCAATTTATGTTTGGATTAATTAACAATTTGACTAGTATCAAAATAAAAAAGGCAATCCTTCATAGTACAAAATTTGATTCCTACTACGATTGAAATCTTTATAGAAATGACTACTTAAAGAGTTTTAGAAGAGTCAATATCAACCAAAATGCATGTGGATATGGTTTGAAGAAATAATTTTTAGATCAACAAAGCTGTCACAGTCAGTGAGCTAGAAATAGGGTTGAAAGCTATTTTCCAAGTATTAATATTAAGCATATGGACTAGGCAACTCAATAGATAATCACAAAAAAATCATTTTACGATCTAAAACATTTTCAACAATCATAACAATGTAATCATGAGTACAACAATAAATTTAAAGATTTCCACTCAAAATGTTTGATCCATTTAAGAAAATCGAGAAGACTTCACCATAAATGATAGAATCGGCTGATTAAACTGTGTTTTACCAAATAATATTTATTTTCGGCATCTTCAACCAATCCTAGAATAGGAGACATAGTGGCCCATTGGAGAGGTTTTATCAACCTATCACTAGCAACCCTTCTTTGGATCCTCTGCATTGGGTACTTAGGATAAGTGTCAAATGCAAAATTATCAAGAACTAACCAAATACTAGGATCTCATTATTAGTTGATTTTAGATCTAGCATTAAATAACCCAAATTTGACTAGAATTTTTAAACATGTTTTGAGTATAATTTCTTATAGAGATAAATAAAGTTCAAAATTGGCAAAACAATAAGCATAATATGTTTTCTATACCAATATAAAGAGAATAATAATATGGTATTAAGATATATAGATGGGTAGCTCTCAAATAATTCCATAAAAAGAAATCTAAAATCTAAAACCATGTTATTCAATAATAACACAAAAAATAAACGTGTTCTCTAAAAATTAGAGATTCAGATTTAGGCACTCATTTGCCTCCCCAAAAAAATAGATTGCCTCTATAACAATTTATACAAATTTATGAGTCTTGTAGTTATGCATTTTTAATTAAAATTAAAAACAATTACTTGTGAAAGGTTGACAAAAGAAATACAACCATTAAAGACCTAAAGTCAACATTCACATATTTAAATGTGTAGTAAAATTGGGAGGGGTGTTGGTGTCTACCCCTTTTTAGTTCCATGACGGGATAGAAATTAAGGAGTGAACAATGTTATCAATCTAGACCTAGAGTAAGCTTGTTATCACAAGATTAGGAATAACCACCAAAATAGGTAATAAAAATAGTGTGAAATTGTATAAGATATACAATTTATTGTGTAATATGCTACAACAAAAAAATGGACACTCGTGGCCACAATAGTGAGATCAACCCCAAAATCAATGTAGATGCTAGGGATAATACTAGCTCCATCTCCAATTAAAGAAACCCAAGAAACACCAAAGGTTGCAAGGAGTGTCAAGAAGACAATATTTGAATTTAAGAAATATTAATCCAATCCAAACTACATAATGTTAGGCATTATCACATCACTATTGATGTCAATGGGGGGTCATCACAATAAGAAATTTAACAAAATCTATAGAAAGAACAAAGTTGTGTCTAGACCAAAAAAGTAGGCACAATCCTAAATGATGCAGATGCTAGGGATAATACTAGTGCTATGTCCAACCAAAGAAGCTCTAAAAATACTAAAGGTTGGAAGGAGTGGCAAGAAGATGCCATTTGAATTTAGGAAATATTGACCCAACCCAAACTCCATAAAGATAGGCATCATCACACCAATGCCATGGATGCCAAGGGAGATCATCACAATAAGAGATTCAATAAAACCCATAATAAGAACCATGTTGTGGCCCTACAAAAGAAAGGCACTACTAGCCACATAGTAGCGCAACAACCCCAAAATGAACACAAATGTTGGGATATTTTCAATGTCATCTTCAACTAAAGAGACCCTACAAACACCAAAGATTGGATAGAGTACCGAAAAGATGACATTTGAATTTAGAAGTAAGAAGCTTGAAATAAATAGGAATTAAGTCATTTTAAAAAAAGGGTATAAAATATTAGTAGTGGGTCACCTTATTCTTCTCTTAGAAGAAAGATCTTATATTGAATGGTAAATCAAGATTCAAATTCCATATTTTAACTATGTAAAAAAAATTTTAAAAACACTAAAAATTAAAGTTAAGAATCAATGATCTAATCTCAATAAATAATAAAAATATTAATTTAAAAAACTTTAAAATATTTGTTAAAAGTCAAACAACTTAATCATAAACTAAACTAATGAAATTAATAAGAAATTACACTAACAAAATTATTAAGAGCTTAAGCTAACCAAATGGTAGGATCTCATCAGTTAGTAGATCCTTATATCTAGTGCTTTTGCAGATCGGAAGATAAGTATATAGTTACTAAAATCTAAGGGCTGCCTAAGAGTGTATATTACTGTCCTAAGAATCTGTAATACGTCCTAAATCATTAATGTCAAGTGACTGAGAGCATCCAAAGAAGCAAAGGAGACAAACCATCATTATAATTTTATAGCTTTAAACCAAGATGGAATAAATAGATCTTACAAGTGTTACATTCCTTACCGAAGATCTCTCTAATCCTATAATCATTATAAATAGTTTAAGATCAATTAAGTTTCTAGAGAATAAACATGAAACTTGAGAAAAATTACCATGTTTTCCTAGACTAATAGGTCAGACCATTGAACATTATTGATTTACGTAATTAAACAGCTTGCATAAGGATGATTGCCAGATTTAATATTTTGTCATCTTAAGCATGAATTGGATCATAAAGTAACCTAGCAATGAGTTAAGTTGCCGAGGAAGACTGAACCTAAGTATTGGCGAAACAGATTAAGCGTGTCGTGTACTAAAGAAAAAAATTGAGGAGATATAACAATTTGAAGCAGCATCTGATTAGCGTAGCGCATGACTGCAAAATTTGATAGCAGTAGATCATGACAAAAATCTGGGCACACTAAAATCTGTTTATAATAAATAAATAGATGAAATTTTTATGGTTTTGAGATTTGACTATGTACATTTTTTTCTTAATAAAATCCAAAAATATTCATACTCCTATCTATTTATAGTATTAAACTCATATCTACTTATATTAATACTTCTATGCTTGAGTGACCCAAATCAATTACCCAACGTTGATTAACAAAACCCCTATTTTAATTATAAGTTTCTATACAGAAATAAAGCTCAGAATTGGCAACACACTGAGCATAACATATTTTCTGTACAAACAGATAGAATAATAGTAATATAAATGGGTAGCTCTCAATTTAAACAATTTCAAATAAACAGAAATGCAGAATCCAAAACCCTGCTATTCAATGATAACACTTCAAAAATTAACTTGATCTCTAAGGTTTACAAATATAAATTTAAGCACCCATTTGCCTTCAAATAAAAACCGATTGCCTCTGTAATAACTGATACATATTTATGAGAGTTGAAGTTATGGATTTTGGGACTCGTGAGAACAAAGCAGCATTGTGATGCATCGGCGGATGATGTACAATTTTGCTCGCGTCTCATTCATCTTGCGTATGCAACGCCTTGTAAAGTAAACCTCCTCCTGCTGGTAATTATCACGGGATGATGACGAACTTTTATAATAAAACGTAGCCTTAGGGAGTTTCTGGTT
>BSBK01006058.1:380000-396192 GCA_027943335.1 Chamaecyparis obtusa
TTTGTGTGTAGATTTGAGTCTCCCATTTGAGATTGTAAACACTTTCCCAATCTCTATGCAATCATAAAATTTATCTGCAATAGCATTAAAACATGTTACTCTTATTTCCCCACCATCAAAATCAACTAGGTAAAAACTAAAACCTTTTCCATCTCCTCTTGCATTGTTAAACTGACAAAGTTGAGTCTTTGTAGTAACTCCTTCCTTTATTGTCCATATGCTCCTATAAGGATGCAATGATACAATAGGGATAATTTTTGTAGTAGTTTTATTTCTTGCAACAATTAGTTGATCATATGAATTGTTGGTAGAATCCATGCATGTGTCGTCATTACATAAACAAAATAATAGTCAATATAGTAGCCTTAAGGTACATTAGACACAATAATAGTGAATGAATGTCATTAAATACAATAACCAAGCATGCAAATCAACACACAAATATATATATAAGGTTAATTTTAAATATATGAATCAATGATAGAGTAAAAAATTCTAATTCACCTAACACTTAGACAAAAAAATTTAAACAAAAGAAAAACCACATTACCATGTATATTTAGCTTATATAAATTTCCTCATTTGAGAACACATTAATTTTCTATAATATTTGATAATCTATCATCTAAACTAAAAATATTAGATATTACTCCAATTATTTAAATAGACAAGATATTTTTATTTTAAATATTAATCAACTTGATACTAATCATCTAGCTTAAAAAAATTGATTAAAGATATTTTCCACTAATTAGTGAATCAATGTACATAATTTACTTGAAGTTCATAATAGTATTTTTAAATTAAAATTAGATTACTATTTTAATAAGACGTAAAAAATATTAATTTTATAATTTTTTCTTGAATTAAAAAATTAATATTAAATAAAATACTAGTGGAAAAATGGCTCTACATGTGAACATGATTTAGGGGAAAATGTGAATTATGGCAGACAAAGAAACTTTAGAAAAGCATCAGTTGAGTAGGGGTTTACCCTTGGCTTGAAAACTACTTTTCTCTCCTACATTTGCAAACTACTCCACCCCCAAAAAAGAATTCACCAAATTTCATGAAAAATCAACGAGTGGAAATGTTATCAATAATAATCTCAAATCATCTTTTCAAATTGGTAATTCTGCATTCCAAAACAAGCCTAGGGTTTCAAGGCTCCCTCCTCCCAAAAATAGGAAAAAGTGGAATAAGGGCTCTACATTTTCTAGTAGAGCTAGTGGGAGGAATTAGACGCAAAGAAACCCTAGTGTTGACCATAATATGATCATAGGGCTCAAGGAAGGAAAAGATGGCTGGCAAGTGGTGAGAAATTGTCGGGAAAAGTGTGCCCTAAAAGATAGGGTTACATTTGAAGGTGGTGTGAATAGTAGCAATGGTCTTAATGGGTTGTGGGTAATCCCATCACATATAAGACACCATCCTTTGCATCTGGAGCCAATAAAGTACCATTGGGTAGGGTTACTAATATAGAACCCCTTTTAGAAAATAGTTCGACACTCAAAATCTCTCTACAAGTCACCGATGAGATCTCCTCGGGCTCATATAATCCCTAGACCAGAGCATGATCAAGATAGGTAGGAGGCTCCTAAGGCATCCACTAATCCTAAGAAAAAGCATAAAAACCCTAACCAAATTGCGGGCCCATTAGATAATTTAGAGGATGGAAGGATTCCTTAATTAGCCAATAATGAGATTAACAGGATGATTATAAGAAACATTTCCATTGAAGGTTTATGGGAATATTGCAAAACCCATGGCATGTATGAAAAATGATGTGGATTCAAATATTCCATTAATTACATTGTCCAATGGCTTGAGGATTTTTTTAGGGACCAGGTAAGTATTACTACCCTTGATGAAGATTTTTTGTTTATTGATTTCAAGGATGTAGCCTTGAAAAAATAATTTTTATGTGGAAAACAAATTTATTTTAAGGGATATAATCTACAAAAAAATTATTGGAAACAAAATTTTGATCCAAAAGATTTCCATGATGTTATGATGCCTAAATGGGTCATCATACCTAATCTACATGTATAATTATTGCATTGTTACATTTTGATGAGAATTGGTGATCTTTTAGGGGGATTCAAGGGTTTAGAAGAAAACTTTTTATCCTCGTCTATCGTCAAAATCTTAGTTAACATGGAAATAGAGTCATAGTTAATAAAATTGATAAAAATTATCACTAACCAATCAATATACCTTTTAAAACCTATAATATATAATGGGAAGGTTCATGATAAAGTTTTTTTAATAGACTTGATGATCTAGTGATTCTATAGAAACTAGTGGGTTCTTGACTGAGTCTGAGGAAAGAGATTTATAGGAGGATCTTCAAGATAATATCACTATTAATCTTAATAAGGATGGAGGTGGGTTCACCATTTCACAGAAAAAATTGGTTTCTACTCTAACCAAGAATTATCAAGCTAGGAATGGTTTTTAGGGAGAACTAGAGGTGGAAGAAGGGGATATTATGGAGTATGATAGGGGAATAAATTCTAGCATGGAGATGATAGGTGCCCAATCAGTAAAGGAGATTGTACAAGTAATGGGATCAAAGGAGGAAATGGTAAGGTTTGATGAGGGGAAAGGTGATGTTGAAGTCCATGACACTACTATGGAAAAGAGAGGGGTAATAGACACAGTATGGGTAGAACCCAATATGAGAATGAAAAATGAATCTAGAGGGGATGATATAATTGTGGAAACTAATGTCATAACTAAAACACTCCCTATTGACCCAAAGGGGGGGACAAACATAACAACTATTGTCAACATGGAAGAGGATAGGGAGGTATTGGAAGACAATGGAATCCAGCAACATAATATTGTATCTATGAATAATTTTGAGAATCCCTTGGATATGAGAATTAACATATTGACCAATGAAGGGAGTGCTACAAATTTAGAACAAAAGGAATTAAAAGAGAAACAAATAGCAAGAAGAGAAAATGTTGAGGAAGTTAAACTATCTATCAATAGCCTAATGCAATAGAGAAAGATGCTTGGAATGAGAATGAGATAGAGGGAAATAATGTACCAAATAGTAGTGACTAGATTGAAGAGGAAAATAAGATAATAATGAATTATGTATGTAATTAATTGATCAATGATCTTATGGTGAAGTTTTTGGATGAAATTTCTGATGATGATAAATTATCATTACAAAAAAAGTAGGTTATTGCAAAATTAATAGAATTAGATGAAGAGAAAATGTGGCTAGAGGAGGTAGAAATGATGATAGAATTTGATAACAAGGATAAAGGTGAAGGAATTAACATCCTTGGTATTGCAACATTTGAGGTGGGGAAGGAAAAACTAGATTGAGCCAAGAAAAATAAGAAAAGAGGAAGGAAATCCTTGATTGAGCTAAGATTTAAGGATGGTAAGATAGAGGGTCAAACTAAATTGACAAGCATGATATATGTTGCAAAGGGGAAGATCCTTCCCAAGGAACCATGAATCTCCTTACATGGAATTTTAGGAGCATGAATGCCCCTAACAAGAAGTGGATCATTAGATGTTGTATTACAACAACAAACTCTGAGATAAAAATAATCCAAGAAACTAAACTTAATGCGGAATAGATAGATGTCTTTAGGAAAAAAAATTGGGCATCAAAGAGATGGTTGGATACCCATCAAATGGGTCCTTGGGGGGGTTAGCATTAATTTGGGATCCAAGATCAGTTTCTTTCAAGTAAGAAAGGTGTCAAGAAAACTGGATGAGTGGACAGGTAAAAATAATTAAAAACAACTTGCAATTCTTCATGTTAAATGTATATGGACCAACACAAAATAGGGATAAAAGAAGGATGAAATTGAACAATATCTACAAACAGACCCTAATCAGATTTTCATAATTGACGATGACTTTAATGCCATATTAAACCATAGTAAGAAGTGGGGAGGAAGTTAGATAGCTTCATAGTTTGTGAAATATTTAGGGAACAGGTTAATATTTAAATAACTTGTTGGAAATAAAAAGTACTAATGACTCATTCACATGGAACAATAGGAGGAAACAATTCAGCAATATTGTTGAAAAACTATATAGGTTTTTCCTTTAAGGAAGTTTAATTGATCTACCTAATACTTTATCTATAAAAATACTACCTATTTCAGGATCAGATCATTACCATGTGTAGTTATCCACCACTTAGGACATTAGACCTAAAAGATGTCCTTTCAATTTTGAATAGATGTGGTTAAAAGATGATAAAGTAATAGAACTAATTGAATAGTGGTGGAAGGAGACCAAAATTATAGGATCTAAGTTATATAGAGTAGTAAGTAAATTAAAAGTGGTAAAGAATAATATATTGTTGTGGAACAAAACTCATTTTGGTAATATTTTTGAGGTAAAGATCAAACTAGAAGGGAACTAGAAATGTTTAACAAGTAATGCAGTCAAGCTTGGTGGATCCAATTAAGGACTAACCGACCTTGCATCCAAACCAATATGCACTGGAAATACACAGTAACAACAATAGATTTGCAATGAAATAGAAGTCTATATTCATAAAAACACTGATTACATGCAATGTGTCAGGTTTTACGGCCTTCCCGGTTATGGCCAATTACAAAGCAAGTAACAGTCTACAAGATCTCACAGGATCTAAATCTTTTCCCCAACATTAGCATCCAGCTAGTCTAGGTCTGCAACATGCAGCACACTGGTAGGCACCCAGGAAAGATCTAAACTTGTACTCAAACTTCCAAGCAATCTTCCTGATCCTAAGCTCGCAGGCTACTAACCTTCCTTCCCACACTTTGATGCCCTAAAAAACTACCCAAGCATCCAATAAATATTGATTCCCAGCCACAAGTCGACTGATGAAACAATAAATCTCTATAAACAAATATTAAATACAAAAACATCACTCAGCTCTCACATAGCCTTACAAAATAAATAAACTCTCAAAGATGGCCCCAAACGGTCATCAGATCTACATAGAAGAATGCAACATGCTAGATCTAGGTCCCCACATGTCCAATGGTCAATCCATAACACAAGGAGCGCGACCCAAATTAAATGCACCAGTCAGCCAAGCTGATCTATCCAACCAATCCAGTCGGTAAGCAAGAACACCAAGCAATAGAAGAGATAACCGAGCACCAGTCGACTGACCATGCCAAGCATGACCGAGAAATGTAGTTATCGTCAAGTGCCAATGTACCAACTCCTTCAGTTACCAAGCATTCTTCAAAGACTGAGCACCCCGGTAACCATATAAACCAAGAAACCAGTCTCCCAAACTAACCAAGAACTCTCCAAACCAAGACCAAAACTAACAATCTACCTTCAAAGACAAACATATTTTTGGTTGATACAAGATTGCCAAGAATCCTAGGATGCTCCTGCATCAACAAGGAGGTAATTGAAAGTGGGATGGATGAGACACTCTACTTAAAATAAAAAAGGTTACTAGATGAATATGAAGATATCCTGGTTAAGGAAGAAATCTTGTGGTAGCAAAAATCTAGAGAGACTTGGTTAAGCGAAGGTGATAAGAATATAAAATTCTTCTACAACTGTACCAAATTAAGGAGAACAATGAGTAAAATAACTAAAATTAAGACCAATGATGGAAATATTAATGAAGATCCTAGTCAAATAGTAGTCAAGGTTGTTAGGTATTATGAGAATATTCTTAACAATTGGGAGGGATCTAACTTAGGCACTATGAATGACATCCTGGAAAATATCTCGAGGATAATCACAAAAGAATAAAATAAAAGTTTAGATGCTAGATTTTAGAAGGTTGAAATTGAAATTGCATTAATGTAGATGAACCTGAATAAATCATTGAGACTTTATGGATTCCCAGCTACTTTATTTAATAATTACTAGTATTTCATTGGTGATGAGGACACTGAAGCCCTAGAAGGGGTGAGAAACTCGAGTAACATTCTTAAAGAAATCAATAACATGTTTTTAGCCCTTATTCCAAAAAAGGATAAGGTAGATAACTTTAATGACTTCAGACCAATTACATTATGAAATACAATTTATAGACTACTCACCAAAACTATTGCAAATAGATTGCAAAAATTTCTCCCCTTCTTAATAAGCAAAGAACAAACAGGCTTCATCCCGAGAAGGTCTATATATGATGGTGTCATCATTTATCAATAATTAATCCATTCAATTAAATAGAATAAGGAACCAAGTATGTTAATTAAGTTAGACAATAAAATGGCCTATGACAAGGTAGAATGGCATTTCCTATGCAAATGCCTGGAAGCCTTTGGCTTTGCTAAGCATTGGATCAACCTTATTTATTTCATGCATCTCCTCCCCAAAAGTCTCCATCCTAGTAAATGGAACACCTAAGCAATTATTTTGCATATCTAGGGGACTTAGATAGAGGAATCCCATATCCCCCTTCCTATTTATTATTAAGGAAAAATCTTTGGGTAGATTTATTACCAAAGCCAAGGAATCAAATACTCTTAAAGGTATCAAAATAACTAGTGAATTGGATGCATCCACTCATCAAGAATTTGTGGATGACACCATTATTTATGGCCAAGGTGATAGATAAGAGGTGAGAGCATTAAAAGCTATGCCTAATTCCTATATGAAATCCTTTGGACAGGAAATAAGAAAGGAGAAATCTAGCATCTTCTTCTTTAAAACTGATAAGGACATAAAAAGTGAAATTTTCAATATCCTCAATTTTTAAAAGGGGGGATTACCATGTAAATACCTTGGATTACCCTTAAATAAAGGATGTAGATCCTCCAAATTATTGAATCAGATAGTGGAAATAATTAAGAATAAAATGAAAACGTAGAGGGTTAAATGGCTCTCCTCAACAGGGAGAGCAACTATGCTAAAATCTATTCTATCTACAATGCCTATTTATCAAATTTCTTGTATTGATCTCCCTACAGCTAAAAAATATGAGCTAAATAAACACTTGAGAGCTTTTTTCTAGCAAGGAATTGGGGGTAAAAAGAAAACATCACTTATTTCTTGGGATAAGGTATGTAGGCCCAAGATGGAAGGGGGTTTGGTATTAAAAATATTAGAGAAAATATTAAAGCTTTGGGTGAGAAGTTAGTATGGAGGATGCATGAACACTCTCACCTTAAATGGGCTAAAATCCTCTACCATAAGTGCTTAAACAATAATGACTCAACAAGTATTTTTAGGATAGCATCCCCCTTAAGGGGCTCACATAACTAGAACTTTATGCTAGATTTTAGAAGCACCATCATTGAAAAACTCACCTAGAAACTTGGGAAGGGAGAATAGGCCCTATTTTGGTCAGATTCATGGGGAGCTTTTACTACAATAGAAAATATCTCCTACCTTGAAATCACTAAGACCCTTCTAGAAGCAAGGTAGGTAAATCTTGTGATGGACTACATTGAGGTTGTGGATGGGGACATCTCTAAGGGATGGAGATGGAAGTCTCTAGATTACATTCTCATTCTAGATAGAGAAAAAGATGAGTTGAATAGAATCTTGGAAACTAGAAATGGCACCCTTCATCCTGACAGGGATAAACTGGTTTAGGATGGCTCAAAATCTGGAGACTAAATCACTGAGGAAGGATACAATTACCTAATGAGTAAAAAGCTAAGACCAAAGATAAACATTCCAATGGATTTATGTTAAGATAATAGATGCTTACCTAAGGCAAGGTTTTTCACATGGCTTGTACTTCAAAATAGGATCCTTACAGCTGATACATTTAGAAAGGATGGATACATAGGTCCTAGAAGGCGTCCTCTTTGTGAAGAAGATGAGGAAAGTGTAGATCATATATTATTAACCTAAAAAATTTCTCACTAATTAATGTTGGAATTGGTTACATAATAAAAAGGGATGGAACTTAGCAATACCAAAGTCAATCCTAAATATGTTTCAATCTCATCCTCTTAGAAATAGGGATTGTTTATATTGAGGTGTATGGGTTGTTGCACCATTTATTGTCTTTGGGAGCTCTAGAAGCAAAGAAATACATGCATTTTCAAGGACAAATGGATGAGTCGAGAACAACTAACCAATAAGATGGAAGCTGCCATTATTGAGATTGTGAACAATAAAATAATGAATAGGAAAAAAATGGACACCTAAAATTATCCATTCACACTAATAATGAACACCTAAAATTATCCATTCACACTAATATTAATTTTTATTAATATTTTCCCTTAACATTATAGTTGATTTTTATTAATTAACTATATTGTTATATTCTTTTCTTTACTTAATAAAATTTAGTGTAATTAAATAAATTCATTTTCACTTTGTATTTAAATTTTATTTAAATACGATAATGTATTAAATTCAATTTAATATAGTATCCCTCCATTTCTTATTATAAAATAAATTTTATTTATTGTATTCCTCCACTAACCTAAAAACCTTGATTAAATTAAAAAAATATTTTTATTTAATCCCCTTTTTCACTTTTTCCTAATCTTAATTTTTGCTAATATTCCTCTAACCTTGATTAAGAGGTGGATTACCTCTAATCATGTGCACAATCACCTTGTCCAAGGTAGCCACCTCTCCATCATTTTTCTCCTCCAATCATCTCAAATTCCTCTTTCCCTCTAAAAGTGAAGTTTGACTTTTGCATATTTTGTCTCTTAATCCTAGCCATTCATTTATTTTTCCTCTTCATCTAAGCCACTCCCCTTTTGCCTCCTAATCTTGACCATTAATTATTTTTCCTCTTAATCTTGGCCACCCATTCTTTAATCCATTCTATAAAAAGGAGGCCTCACTCCTCATTTTGAAGTTAGTTACACAATCACAAGCTAGAGCATTCTTGGAGCACTTAAGCACTCTTGCATTCTTGGAATTATAAATTATTAGCTTGTTGCATTCCCATCATATCTTAAATTAATTTCTTGCATGGTAGCTTAAATTTGATTTTCTTATCTTAGTTTGAATCTTGCATTGTCATCTTAGTTTAGTGGTTCTATTTCAATATAATTATTCATCTCTTGTATTCGCATTCATAGAAATAGATCTTGCATTTTGCATCATCATATTGTGAAGCTTGGGGAAATCTCATCATACTTGTTCTGAGTCCTTCACTCATCAATCTTAGTGGGATTCATGTTATATTGTGTTGGGAGAGACACCCACAAAATCTCTAAGAGAAAATAAAACAAGGTCTTAGGTGCCCTTGTTTTAGCTCATCGGAGATTGTAGTGAAAATTTGGTTGCATTACAAGTTATTTGGCATGTTTAGTCTAACTTAAATGCTTCATATTTGTTTTTTTTGCATGCTTTCATTTGTGGTGCAGTTGCAGGGATTTTCATTGCATACATTTTGGCATGTCCAATGGGACCCACTTCCTAGTTTTATTTCATCATTTTTTTCATTTTACAAGTTTTTCCATCAGATTGTTGGATAGAAATCTCTGCACCTATAAAGGTGTCTCTGAAGGATAGGGGTCTATGTACCTATAGAGGTGCCTCTAACAGATAGGTGTCTTCACACCTATAGAGGTGACTCTAATGGATAGGTGTCTCTGCACCTACAAAGGTGTCTCTAGTAGATAGGCATCTCCACATCTACAGAGGTGTCTCTAATGGACATGTGTCTTCGCACCTACAGAGGTATCTCTGGTGAATAGGAATCTCTGCACCTATAAAGGTGTCTCTGACACATAGGTATCTCCATCTATCTCCACATAGGTGTCTCTTCCTATCTCCACATAGGATTTTTTATATGTCTCTACATAGGTTTCTTTTTCTATCTCTACATAAGTGTCTCTACCTATCTTTACAAGTGTCTTCGCACATAGGTGTCTCCACCTAGAGATAGAAATCTTTGTATATTTTAGATTCATTTCATTATATCTTTCATTTTAGGGTTGTTGATTAGGATTTCTTATAGAAATTTGATATTTTCTATCTTATAGTAGTGATTTTGCAGGACAGTTGACAAAGATTTAAACATTTTGAGACTACTAATTCATTTATTTTGTAGGACGTTGTTTGAAGGTTTTGAAAAATATAAGACTACTAATGCATTTGTTTTGTAGGTTTTCTTGGACTTTCAAGTGAACATTGTTTTTTAGTTAGTGGTTTTTATAGGCACCTACTTTAATTAGGAAGGCTCATTTATTGTGGTTAGTTGAGTAGTAGGAAAGTATTCTCTTATCTCTTTAAAGATAATCATAAATCTACACCTACTTGATTCATCACTTATAAGTGAATCTTGGGTGGATTAACATGTGTTTGGTGTGTTTGGGAGAAGCAATGGAGTAGGAGACTATGCTCTTTTCCTTTAAGGAAAATTAGAAATCTAGACCTCCACTTGTTATCCAATTTTATTTGTTCTTTTACCTTTAGAGAGCCTTTTGTTGAGGGGAAAATCTCACGAGTACGACTCAAGTGGGAGAGATAAAACCCAGCCCTTCTAACACACTATAATCAAATCCTATTTGAGATTAAAGTCCAGAGGATGTATTTATTTCTACATTTTATGTATGCTAGATTTTCATAGCGATGAGAAGCATCAATCCTGTGTGCATGACTACGTTAATCTAGTACTTGTAGGGATATAGGCCTCAATCCTTCTTGAATGACTACAAGGGATAGTTATGAATGAATGCCCTTACTAGACACCTTAGGATAGAAAGATACTTGGTTTACCTTCTAAAGTGATCATAATATTTGTGCAAGGAGGGGGAATAATCTCTCCTAAAGATTACTCACCATAAGTATTCCCTTGAGCATTTGGAGGTGGCTAATATGGCATTGAAGGTCTCATTGTGTAGTATCTTTTGAACCATATTTTTTTTAGCTCTTGGAAAAGGAAAAATAGCAGACGGGGTCTCTAGGGAGTGACATGGTTGTGTGAGATGATGGGATATCCAAGTTGTGGGAAAAGATTTTGATCACTAAGCCCAATTTATTGTATAGATATTTATTGAGTGCCTTCGAATTGTGTTGAGATCTATGGAAATATTTGTGGCTTGAAAAGGTCACTTGAACATACACATTGCACTATTATTTTCTATTAGTCTGACTTGTCATAATTTCTTGTATCCCTTAAGTTTTCTTTGTCCCTTGTTTGATATTTTTTAGACTTGTGTTTGTTCCATTTAGTGTGAAAATCAATTCTTTCCCTTAAACACATTGGTTAACCAAATCATCACTTCTATAGGCTATGTCCCATCTTTCCAAGAGCAAGAAATTTAAGCTTCCACTAGCTTTGGCATATAGAGAAAAGAAAGTGACCAATCAAAGTTCTAGAAAGTATCAACACATCATCAAATCTATTCAAAAAGAGATCCAAGACCAAGAGAAAGTTGACAATATTGTCTTTAATATAACAAGCTCTCCAACTACTTGTGCAAAGCTCACTTAAATCAATCCTTTGTCAAATTTGAGACCTATGATTAAACCTTCCTTTTTTCATCCATCCTTCATCCTCCTAATCAGTCATTACATTATCATTTTTATTCTTTGTAGCACATCATTTCTCTAGACCTAAATCAATCCTTTGTCTTTATTATCCCCCAATCCAACTTCATCAAGACCCATCCAATCTTGTCTTTCATACCGTCATCATCAATCATAGGTGGAAATATTTATCAAAGTGTCTTTGTGATCCTCATCCTTAATCAAAATCAAATCCTATTACTTGAGAACACAATTCCTTCTTGAGTGGTTTAATCCAATCAATCTTATCCCTATTTTTCTTTTGATTATTAACTTCTATCTATAAGTAGAACAAGGGTTTCATCATTTCTCTTTCAAAATATTTTTTTCACTAAGGTTGTCCCAAACCTTCAAATAAAATATTTATGCCCTTCCCTTGCATCCATCAAATCCAATATCTTTGAGGCCCTGTCCTCATAATCAATCAAAAAATCCAAGTATTTATCTTAGTCTTGAGTTCATCTCTCACATTCAACAACTTTCATATTTAATATTCTATCTCAATCATCCCCAATTCATCTTAATCTTCCCCATATATCTAATTGAGGTCAGATTAATCATCCCAATCATCCTTCTCCATCCACATATTCTTCTAATCCGATCCAAAACCCCTTATCCAAGCATCATGAATTGTATTGGTTTCACAAAATGTTTGAGGACTTTCAAATACCAAATCTCAATCCTCAAGTCATATCCGATCCCAATCCATATCACATTCCTTACTCTTCCTCTACCTTTGAAAAGGGAAATCAACCTCATTATCCTTCACCCACATATGATTCCTTCCATCACCAACATAATGCCTCCAACATACCCTATCTTTCCCAAGAAATTGAAGAGCTTCAAAATATTTTCCTTAGCTTACAAAATGAGGGTCAAAAGAAAATTATTACATTTGAAGACATGTGTCCTCCCCCCTTTCTCCAAATCCATAATCCGCATCCCCCATCAAACCCCAATCCTCCACACAACTCTCAACCTTTACATAATCCTAGTCCTCCAAAACCCACATCATCCCTACCTTCTAATAAATCCTTAATTAATTTGGATAAAATGCTAGAAAAGGAGTCCAAATCCCCAACTCTAGAGAAAGTTGTCCAATCTCCCCAAGTCATGCACCCACCTTCATTCCCTCCAAATGAAGACATACCTCAAACTCTTAAGCCTCATGAGTCTTTCACCCTTCCATCCACCCAAATTGAAGCTTCCACCTCCACCATCATATCACCCTCACAAGTCCACACATGTCAAGACCTTGTCCCAAAGAATGCTACCAAATATTCCTCTCCTCATCCATACTTAATCATTCCTCCACCCCTTGATCCCCTTATTTCTCAATATCCATTTATCCCTCTTGATCTACATCATGATCTTATTCCTCATCAAGATCAAGGCATCACCTCCACTCCATCCATTGATACCCTTCCATCCCAAGGTGTAATATCCACTTCCACTAATCTCCCTCCATGTCAAGATCAAATTACTTCATCTCATGATCCCATTTCCTCCACTCCATTCCATGATAGCCTTCCATATCAAGATCCAAAAATCCCTTTCACTCCACCACATAATCATCTCCAAAGTCAAGATCAAAGTACCCCTTCATATCATTTTCATGATTCCAATCCATCTCAAGGTCCTATTATCCCTCATAATTCCCCTCATGATCCTAATCCTCCACAAGATCCCATTACAACTATCCAATCCATCCATGAATCCAATATACATGATCTTGGTTCCTCCACCTCTATCCAACATGGCTTCCTTCAAGAGCTTATCATTCCTCCAATATATCCTCCCCATGGACTCGCATCTTGTTGTCAAAATCATACATATCCCATTTAAACAAAGAATTTGTCAATATGTTGGTAAACCTTCCACTCCTTCCATATCCATAATTCCTCCATCTAAATTAAAATGTTCCCATTCCCCATCCATCCAAACCATCCATCTTCATGCACTCATACCATGGCTATTGGAAGCAGATTAGATGCGAAAGCTAAAATGCATCAAGCCAAAAATCCACAAAAATCCAAGGACCAACATTTTCCATCTAAAATACATTTTCAAGAAAAGAAAAATATGATCCAGAAGAAAGAAAAATTCAAAATACCATAAAGGCCTAAAAAGAACAATTCAAAAATTATGTGGATTCTCAAGCTACTCATAGAAGCAATGAATCTCAAAGAGAAATACAAATTGGCATCCAAACTTGCTAATTCACAAGCTTCCTTCGCTCATAAATCCTTC
The DNA here is from genome assembly GCA_027943335.1 of Chamaecyparis obtusa. Classification (NCBI taxonomy): domain Eukaryota; kingdom Viridiplantae; phylum Streptophyta; class Pinopsida; order Cupressales; family Cupressaceae; genus Chamaecyparis; species Chamaecyparis obtusa. Next base: position 393,693 of record BSBK01006058.1, read on the forward strand.
AATCCTCCATCTTCAAACTCCATTTTGGCTCTTTATGTCCCAAAATCCACTATCCTAATTTCATCATGTTCTTCATCTATTTTGGGTCCTTATGTCCCAAAATCCACATTTTATCCTCTGTCTCCTTCAAAATATCCTCCTTCATGACTCCTCCGCCCTTCAAAATGCCAATAATGATCTTCCCATATCCTTCCTCCATTTATTCACAAGTCTTTCCAGCCTACCATCCATTATCCACCAATCCTTCCACACCTATCCATCCCTTTAATCTAATCCTTTTCATAAATCCTTATCCTACCACCACCTACCCAATTTCATCCCCTTTCTACCATCCTACCAACATATATATATATATATATAGTAATATATATATATATATATATATATATATATATATATATATATATATATATATATATATATATATATATATATATATATATAATCAAATGATACATATATACACCATTATCATTCATATATATATATATAATATATATATATATATATATATATATTATATATATATATATAATTTTGATATTATTATTAATAGATATTTACTATATATATTAGTCCTAATACTATATATATTAATTCTTATTAGGACTGCTTTTCCTTATAGAAATTAGATATGTCATTTGGTATGGGATGATATTGTTTACTGAATGTATCTACCATTCCCCTTTTAAGTGTTCGATTATAATCTCATGTAATTCTTGTAAATACCAATTATATTATATAACTCTTTCCTCATACTTTGATATATGTCATTTATTCCCATATTAGGCATTCTCATATTGCCTCTAACCACTTCGATTAGTGTTAGTTAAGATCATCACCGATGATTCCTGGATCAAGAATATCAACGAGTGAGTTGATATTTATGGAGTCCAATAATATAAGACCATTCGCCTCATTATCGTCTCTGTACTAAGACTATCACATTCCCTTATCTTCTCCTATGATCTCCCTATTGACCGCTGCTTGTAATCCCTTCTGCCAATCATTGGTATCATCTCCTCATTATCGTGTTTGCCTACTTCTGTGCATATTGATCACCGTGTAGCTGTATCTATCGTTGATCCCTTTTATATCTTCAAGATAATGTGTTTCGCATATTTACAAGCATGCCCTTGTTTATATTCTATAGTCTTCTACATATCAATTGATGATAATGTTGTAAGCCATCTGCATTTTTCTGTGGACCGACGGTTTGCGTCCTATATTATTGTATTTCTTCCTCTGTTGTATTAGAGGCTCCCTTGTATCCCGATAAGTCTAAGTAGTCCCCGATGATTGCAGAGAACTGAATATCACTGGTCTTTCGATGTTATCAGAGGAAACCCCAATGATCACTTAATACAGATGATTTCTAGACTTGAACGAAGTTATATTTATTGTTGTGTATTAATTTACAGTTAATTACTCGAAACAATCTCTTCGTGCATACTTCCCGACTCCCACCTATATCTTCTGTATTTCTATGATTAGAATTTGTATCCCACATTTCATGGGTGTGACTGGTCATATTACCGTCGCTTTGTACATGGTGTCATTTGGAGTCGATTAATCACATTGACTAATATTAGTCGATGGGTTGCTTTATCATTTGGTCGATTAGTAATTATAGGTTTGATTGATATAATAAATAAATGATTAATATTAATATTAATTATATATTGGTTAACAAATTATAGTAATCAATTATTAATACAATTATATTGATTAATTGATTATATAATATTTATTAATATTAATAGGGTTTGATATTAATATTAATTATATGTTGATTAATAATGTTGAGCATGATTCATTCTTTATTGATGTTGTACACATGTTGATTACGATTCGTGACATGATTTGTCTATTTTTTGGGTTTCTTTGCTAGAAGCATGATTTGTCCTTCGGTGTTAAATGTTGGATATTTTTGTTATGTTTTTTAAGAATTAGTAGGTTCGAGGGGTGGAAAGTAGAATCTTCCATTATGAGTGGCTTTGTAATCAACTTTGGGGGGATGAGTCAATATGCCATAATAGTGGCTTTGTATCCAGATGCAATCAATTGTTTTTTAAATTAATAAAATACTTGTACCGATCAAAAAAACTTTTTAATCTTATGAGCTCTTAAGATATAATATGATAAAATAAATTCATGCAACTATTGAAAATAAGTGTTACATAGTGGCTTGTCTTTATAGTTTCGTAATAAAAGTATTTGTTGTCTAGTTGTAGATAGATAATACAATAATAATTTCTATTTTTTTTAAGATATAAATTAGTAGTAGCAATTGCACCTTGTTGTGTAATAGGTACGACATAGAGACGTAGAGACTTAATACACGGAAAAAAATGGTTGATTTTTGCATGTATTCACATATTTCATAAACCAATTGATAAACCACTTAGCAAAGATTGTGTGTATGCAATAAAAGGTCTAATTGGAGAAGTGGTAGCTTCAATCAACTATGCATCCATTTACAAGGATATAAATATGACTA
>BSBK01006059.1:0-77500 GCA_027943335.1 Chamaecyparis obtusa
CAATGAACACACATTAACATGATGCCCTAGGCTCACTAACACAGAAAATGCCATAATCAAATCATCCAAAGAAATGAACTCAATGCCATGGACACAACAGAGCATGGAGTAATGAATATCACAGTAAGGTGTGCCCTCGGAATACATGATGGTATTCAATCAAGTGATCAAATGCAATGTATTCTATCAAAATGTAGAGGAGATAATGACACAATCCATACCTTGAGAAAAGCCAAGTTTCCAAAACCAAGCTCAAAGATCAAAGGCCCAAGTCCAAATAAAAACTACAACACCTATACACAGTGCCAAATCCACCGTGGCTGATGAGGTTTCGCATGCTGCCCCTTGAAAAAATTCACAGTGGTGATAATGAAATGAGAAATGAATTCTTTTTTTTTTTAAGTCATGCCTGTGTTCATCGAAATTGCAACCTACAAGGTAGTGGTTGAACTTTTGACTAACACGGATGGATTTTAAAAAAAATGAAACTTTTCCTTCTACAATCTGACCAACCCAAAACCTTTTTTTTTCATGGTCAAAATTTTTGGTAGAAAAAACTAGGTCAAATGTACTAGTGTTTGTTATATATTTATAAGTTTTTATTATATTTTTAAAAATAACTTCTTGTAATACATTAATTTTTTAATATAATAATTCTTAAACAAATAATAAAAGGTAATTTTTAAATAAATGAAATAATTTTAAGTAAATTTAAATGGTATTTGAAATAGAAATAAACTAAATAATGTAAAAATATAAAATATATTTTTAATAATATAAAATATATAATTTATTGCGGTAATTAAATTAATTTATGAATTGGTTTATAGATATTTTAGAGAAAAAATGTGAAAGATGTCTTTACTAATTTATTATCTAACATGGCACTACTTTGATCATATTAGTTTATTGTTTCTATCAACTATGATTCTGATGAGGAAATGTATGAAGATGAAAAAGATCTAATTTCTCATGTTAGTAAGAATGATACATGGATAATAGCTAGTGGATGTTCACATCACATGACTGGTGACATACATAAGTTTATTACTATGGAAGATCATGATGGAGGTTATGTTAGATTTCGGTAATGGTGATCATATCCTTTGACAAGTAAATGTTCTATAATTATGATAGATAATACACAGTGTGAATCTATTAGGTTGAAGGACTAAAGTACAATCTCTTGAGTGTGGCAAAACTGAATAACATAGGTTACCGAATGGAATTTCAGAATGGAGGTCTAATTGCCATTGGTGAACAATCAAACGGTAACTTATTCTACCTTGATATTGCTACAAAGACTTGCTTATATGTTAAAGTTGAGGATGTATGGTTATGGCATAAAAGATTATGTCACGTGAATTTTGAAAACTTAATTAAGGTGAGAAAAAAATAATAGAGTAAGAGGTCTACTGAGATTGGATAAACCTGAAAATGTCATGTGCAAAGGATGTCATGTTGGTAAGAAGACAAAGTTAAATTTTATAAGAAAATCTTATAGTGCACAAGGAATTTTGGCATTAGTGCACACTGACCTATGTGGACCTATGAGAACACAAAGCTACTATGGTGATAGATATTTCATTTTATTGGCTGATGTTAATTCAAGAATGATGTCTATCATGTTTTTGAAGGATAAATCTGATGCTTTTCAAATATTTAACTAGTACAAGGAAATAGTTTGAAAGGAGACTAGAAGATAATTGAAGTGTATGAGATCTGATAGAGGAGGTGAGTTTACATATGATGAGTTTACTCTTTTCTGTAATCAACATGGAATAAGGAGACAATTGTCCGCACTGAGAGCACCATAGAAAAATGGTATAGTAGAGAGAATAAACATGTATCTATTATTGATTGTTAAAGGAAGTTTATGATTGAGAAGGGAGTGTCTCAAACATTTTGGAGAGGATTCAGTATTGCGACTTATACACTAAACTGAGTACAACTGAAGAAATGTACAAACAAGACTCCATATAAAATTGAGTATGGTCACAAACTGAATGCAAGTTATTTCAAAGTATTTGGAAGTAGATGAACATACATTCTAAAGGATTCTCTAAATGGAAAGTTTGATCATAAAGGTGATAAAATAATATTCTTAGGATATTCTACAAAGAGAAAGGCTTACAAGACCTTAAAAAAGTCTACTAACAAAATTATGGAAAGGTGCAAGTGTAAGGATTGATGAATTTGTAGAGAAAAATGATAAAGACAACAAAAATGAACTCAAGGACTATCAAATATTTGTATAGTTCAAACTGAAGTTCTTGACACCATACCGGTAGTACAAATTGAGGAGGAAGCTGAACAGAGAGAGCCACCACTGAATGTTAAAAATGAAAAACTACCACAGTCTACCGCTCGCCTATTCTAGCCAAGTATGTGAGAAGACACCATTCACCAAGTAAAATTATTGAGAGAAGAATGCTAGATTTATGACAAGAATTAAGTTAAGAGATAACACATGTTTGGTTTCTAAATTTGAGTCAAGAAAATTAAATGATGCATTGGATAATGAAGATTGGGTTAAAGCTATGAAATAAGAGATAGACTAAATTGAAAAGAAAAGAAATAGACTTTTGTACCAAGACCTAAAGATAAAAATGTTATTGGTACTAAGTGGATTTTTAGAAATAAATTGAATGAATGTGAAATATAATCATAAACAATGATAAATTGTTTTGCAAACAGTATGCACAAGAAGGTATTGATTATGGTGAGACTTTTTCACCTGTTGCTAGATTGGGAGTTAGAATTCTACTAGAATATGTAGCTTATAAAGGATTCAAATTTTATCAAATGGATGTTAAGTATGCATTTCTTAATGGTATTCTTGAAGAAGTTTATGTTGAATAGCCTAAAATATTTGTTGAGAATAGCTAACAAGAACATGGTTTGTAAACTTCACAAGGAACTATATGGTTTGAAACAAGCACTCTGAGCATGGTATGAAAAGATACACCCATATTTAATCAAGATTGGATTTCAAAGAACAAGTGACAACAACAATTTGTATTTGAAATATGATAGTAATGATAAGATTTTGATTGGTGAAATATTTGTTGATGACATTATTTTTGGAGGAAATAATACATTATGCAAATCTTTTGTTGAAGAGGCGAGAAAGGAATTTGAAATGTCCATGATAGGAGAAATAAAATTCTTTATTGGACTACAGATTCAACAAGTTAGAGATGAGATCTACATCACATAGTCAAAGTACATTAAGGATATCTTAAATACATTTGGTATGGAAGATTCAAAATTGGTTGGAAAAGTGATGGCTACTGGTTGAAAATTGTCGAAAGAAGATGAGTCAAAGAGAGTAACTGAAACACTCTACCGATCAATAATTGGTAAGATACAATATGTTGTACATAGAAAACCTAAATTGCTCATGCAGTAGGTATTGTTGCTATATTTTCTACCAATCCTAAGGAATCACACATGTCTATAGTCAAAAGAATATTTAGATATCTAAAAGGGACTGACTTCGATCTACTATACAAGAAAGGGGGAGATTTTGATGTCAAGGTCTACACTAATATTGATTGGGCTGGAAACATTCATGATAGGAAAAGTAAAAGTGGAGGAGCTTTCTTTTTAGGAGAAATATTAGTGACATGGTTGAGTAAGAAACAAAATTAGATATCCCAATCTATTTTTGAGGAAGAGTATGTAGCAAAAACTATGAGCTGTGCAAATATTGTATGGATCACATAGCTACTTGAAGGTATACGTGGGGAGATTACCAATCTAGTTACTATTCACTATAATTTAATATAAGTTCTATGAACATATCAAAGAGTTTGGTGATGCATTCTAAGACCAAGCACATTCTATCAAGTGTCATTACTTGAGATAACAAGTTCAAGACAAGCATGTGATATTGGAGTATGCAAATTCAAAGGAGAAGATAGCAGATATATTTACCAAGCCACTACCAAAGGATTCTTTGAGTATCTCACATGTAAATTAGGGTTGTTTCCCCTATCCAATAGTCACTAAAGCAATATTGAATCAATTCAAGGATTCATTAGAATATCTATTTTGTGATTTGATGCTAATGTTCACTCTTTAGGTGATGCCTGAAGTTGTGAAAAATAATTATGTATGCTATGAGACATCAACACATGCTAGGTATGTTTCACTTCCTGAACAAAGTTTTCAAGAGTATGTATCTTTAGCATTATTGTGAAAGAGGGATAATATGCTATTGCTGATTACAAAGAAAGAGGGGAAATAATAAAAGGAGAGAGAGAGAGAGAGAGAGAGAGAGAGAGAGAGAGAGAGAGAGAGAGAGAGAGAGAGAGAGAGAGAGAGAGAGAGAGAGAGAGAGAGAGAGAGAGAGAGAGAGAGAGAGGAGAGAGAGATGAGAGAGAGAGAGAGAGAGAGAGAGAGAGAGAGAGAGAGAGAGAGAGAGAGAGAGAGATGGAGAATTGAATCATAAGCACAGAAAGATGATAAAGTTCAGAGGGAGAAAAGGAGAGAATACAATGAATGGGGAGACTAAAATCAGAGAGCTACAATTGACAAGTGTTTCTATCATCAATTCACAGTGTTTCCATCAATTTCAAAGACAAATATTGTAGAAGGATTAAATCAATTGTTATTTTTTCATTGATGTCAAGCAATTGATTTTCTGGTTTTGTATTGAGTTTCCATATAATTCAGAGTATGATATAAGTTGAGTGAGTTAAGGAAAAAGAAGAAGTGAATTATTGTGAAGTTCAAGAACTTAATTGGATAGCTAATACAAATCAAACAATTATAAGGTAATAATGATTTGATTGTCTTTTACTTTACATTTGATTATATCAAGTCACTAAAGAAGAATGGTCAAGTGAGCAAGGAGTAAAGTTGACAAGGCAAATAAAATAGTTCAGTTACCAAGAAGGAAGAGTTATTCAATAAAATGAAAGTAAGTACTAGTAAAGTGAAAGGAAGTCAAGACATCAAGTTCATAGAATCAATTATACCGAGTGGAGCAAATAGAATTTTGGTTGAAGGAAAAAGAGTTAGCCACTGAGAAAGGAACATAAATTAAATACAAGGATCAAAACAACCTTTACTAATGAGCCATGATGATCTAGAAGATTCCAAGGATGAGGAAGATTAATTGAAGATATCTACAATTAGGAAATTCAAGGTAACGATCTATTGTAAAGATCGAAGTAGAAAAGGTGAAGGTACAAGTTTCAAGAAGAGTTCAAGTTCTGAGGTTATGATAAAACATTTTACCAAGTTCCAAATTCATTAAATTGGTTTAAGAGGATGATTTGATGGATGAGAATAAACAAAGAAAAATGTAATAAAAGAGATTAAGAGGAAAAATAGAGTCTATATATAATGGATGAAATTGAATGAGAAACAAGCTAGAAATTTGAAGTATGGATGTGTAACCGAGTGATGTTAGTGAAGAAGAAAAAGGTTGAAATCTGAGTCTACAAGAAAAGTGATGAAGAGTTGAGGCCAGTGAGTAATGAAGGAATGAAGTAAGATAAAGAGTGCATAAGGGATCTAACTAAGAAAGAGGTAGTTACAGATGTAAAGATCAAGTTTTATACTATTTCTTACTAATATTTGTAGCAGAAAAATCTCTTAACCGAGGGGACTTAACAGTCTTATTGTAAATCATTGAGAGAGGTGACATTCTAGAAGAGTGCTTAAAGACCTTTAACGAGGCCACTCCTAATAGATCTGAGGTAAATTTATCCTAACAAGGTCACATTTAACAATGTCCATTGTAATCTTTAACAAGATTGGTTTTTTAACCAAGAATACTTCATAAGAGTATTTCTTTGGTGGATGACAATTCCCATAGTGGTTTTTCCCAAATTGGGTTTCTACATTAAATATTGGTGTTATATGTGTTGAATGTTTATTGTGCATGTTATTATTGTTATCAATTATTATTGAACTTTTTCTTATCAAGTTGAATTTGAGTTAAAGTTCTAAGATTTAAAGAATCACTTATTATTGATTTACCCTCCTCTCAGTAATCCAACATCCTTAAGGGCCATAAGAGGAATTACCAGAGACACAACAAGAGGAACCTTGAAAGAATATCTTTTAAGGATATCCCCTTGAATCTTCATAGGATCAACTAAATCACCAACCATGGGCACAAACAAAGCTATTCATTCCACAAAGACATAACTTAATCTAAAGGCTCAAGAACATCCACATCGGAACCACCCATAGGGATAACTAGTGCCATTAGTTCTACTAAAAGACATCCTAATATATAGGCTCAAGAAAATCCACATCAGTAACCTTATGGGGTTTCTCCTTCCACACATTTTTGTAGTCTTCACAACCTTTGAGGGACAATTTTTAGTCTATTTCCCCACTTATTTAAAGTGAAAAACAAGCAAAGAGGATATATTCATACTCTATAGTTTGAGTCTACTCAGAAATTGTTGAGTTGATTTTAATCACAAAATGTAATGTCCGAATATTTCTAAATGATTGCATAAATACAACCATAAATCAACCATCTTCTAGAGGCAATAATAGAGTCAACCAAAAGTAAGACTGCAAAGGAAGTCGCAAGACCTCTAATAGTACATTCATCCCATAATTCAAGGCCTCCCATGGATTCTAACCCAAACAAGGGCCATATTTTAGGACCAATCTATAGTATTAACACTCTCTCCCAATATTTAAAGACAATAAAAATGACCCAACATCCACAAACCATGAGTAAGCATAACAATTAGGTCATCTTCACAAGTAAAGGAAATAGAAAAAAAGCCATTCTCCATGGAAATCAAATCAATAAAACCTTTCATATTCCATTTCCTAGCTACCCAAGCACAAATTGTATCAATAATAGAGTGAGGAACAATAAATTTACCCACCCAATACCACTCCACAGAAGAAATCTCCATCTTCATGATATAGTCTAAAATTGAAATAGAGAAATTCCAAGAAACATGATTAAACAAATGACTCACAAGAGGCAACAACTCCTAATTTTTTTAGTGGGAACCAAAAAGTTCAGTCCACTTTGGACTATGGTAATGCTAGGGAGATTGGGATAGACTAACCTAGTCTATGCTCCTTGATCCCTTTCTTGGATCATAAGGTGTTCTACTCATGCCATGTAGTCTCTAGGACTTCCCTTGCTTGTGGAATCCCCTAACCTTGCCTAATCTAACCACCAAGAACAAGTACTTCTTCTCCTAAGCTCTCCTGCACACAACTTGGCTTCAATCCCTTACATAAGCTTATAAGGGCACAACTGCTTCCACACCTTCTCAGGTCCTAGCAAGCATGGATATGACTCCTAAGGTGTTTACACAGCCTTCCATGTGACCACTTTGGCTAGGGAAATCCATCTTCTTACCCTATTTCAACTTTTACCCTCAAAAAAGGGCTACAAGGAATGAGCCCCAATTAGGCCTCCATTCTAGATTTATAGGGCTTTCACCTACAACCAATGCCAAATATTGGATAACTTCCAAAAGATACTCCTAATCATATGCCGAGGTCTCAAGGATTTTCAAGGTTTTGGGACTCCAAGTGCTTGTACATTTCCCTAATCAAATATGAGGGTTTTTAAGGGTTTTAGGCTTGGCGGGGTCACTGAGCTTGTTTGGTTTCTTCACTACCTTTTCTGGATTGGTAGAAGCTCCTCCTTCTCACCAATGACACTTCATTATTCCTTCTTCAAATCCTCCAAAGTATTCCTTTCTCCAATATCCACCCTTTGTCCTCTATAACCTTTGCAATCATGACCTTACCTAGTCGGGCACAATCAAGGCTTGCCTATGGCTTGGTCTCAAAAATGTTTTCTTGCATTTTAAAGGGCCTACTTAAAATTACAATATGTACAAAGGTCTATACTACCATATCCCATGGTTCCATGGAGTTTTCTATGGTGGGGATAGGATTTACATACCATCTTTATAAGCCAGTCAAAACAGGACAGTAGAATGGGAACTGTAAACTATTTACAAAAAACACACTCAAACCTGTAAATAAAACTATTATAAAAAAAAAATGAAATCTTATAGAAAAATTAAGATTACAATACTCAAACTCTCAAATTCTATTCATTAACTCTCAAGCTTCATGCCATTTGTGCAGTTTGGCATACAAAACACAGTCAGGGTCTAAGTTTTCTTCCACAAAGCCATACAATCTGACATCCAACCCCACATTTAGGGTTTTTTCCAAGCATATAGGGTCTTTCCTTGGGATGTGTGCTTGATTTATGGCTTTCACCACTAGACTAGGGTTATAACCCTTTAGAAGGAAAAGTTGCTATGCAACTTTTTAGCAACTTTTCCAAATTTTCTCTTCCTATGCTTTTAGACCCTTTCTTAGGCCATTCTTTGGACACACAAATACCAAAAGACCCCAAAACTCATTTCTAGACTTACACCCCATGAAAGATCAGGTGAAATTAGGGTGACATCATCCACTGAGTCCCTAAGAATTTACAAAAGACTAAGCTAGACTGTGAATCTAGGACCCAAACTAGGACCTAAACAAACTCACTGAGCTCATGGATCTTATTATAATTACATGGATTCATCAAGAAGTAGAAACACAAAAAAATTTAATGGTGGGAGCCCTAAGAAAAGTGCTCCTACACCATACTCTTCCTCTACACAAAATTAAGGAACTCTGGGAGAGATAAGAGCTAGATCAATGCCTAGCTTCTTGAACTTGCTCTCTTCAACATCCCAAGTGGCTTTAGACTCAGGTTGACCTACCCACTTGACCAAGTGTTCCATGTAGACTTGGTGTCTTATAGACTTCTTCACTCTAGACTCCAAGATATTTTCTTCTCTAGGCTACTTCACTTGAGGCATAGAATTCACATCTAGGTCCTACAGTACCTTGGCTTGATTCTTAGTCTGCCCTACTATTTCTCTTTTGTATAGGACCTAATCAACTATTTTGAAGACTGGTGATATAGCTAAGTCTGATGGAAGATCCACTTTATAAGCATTCTCACCATATTTGGCCAAAATTTTACAAGACCCTACTCTCTTCATTTTTAGCTTTGTAGGCATGCCTTTTTGGATTCTAGATTTTCTCAAATGGACCATCACATAGTCACCCACTTTGAACTGAACCTCTCTCCTTTTCTCATGCACTTTAGCTTTCAGTTTTTTAGTAGACTATAGAATGGCTCTCTTGACCTGTTCTTGTACTTCCTTGATGGTTTGAGTAAAGTCCCCTACTTGGCCACTCTTCATCTCCATTGAACCAAGTTCTCTTAGTTCACACACCCCTCTAGGATGTCTGGCATATACAAATTCAAAAGGACTCCTTCCTGTGGTCCTATTAACACTATCATTGTAAGCATACTCAGCTTGTGGAATAACTAGTTCCCAAGTCTACCCATACTCCTTGGTTAGACACCTTAGCAAATTGCCTAATACCCTATTAATAACTTTAGTTTGACCATCAGTTTTTGGATGGTAAGCTGAGTTGAATGATAGGTTAGTTCCTAGTTTTTTCCATAAATTTTGCCAAAATGGCTCATGAACTTTCTATCCCTATTTGAAACAATTCTTAATGGGGGTCCATGAATCCCTTAGAATCTCCTTAAAGAAGAGATGTGCAATATAATTAGCATCATGAGTAGTTCTACATGGAATGAAATGGTTCATCTTAGAAAAACTATCTACTACCAAATATATGCTATTGATACCTACTTTTTTCTTAGGGAGCCCTACCACAAAGTCCATGCTTACACACTCCCAAGGCCTATTTGGAACTGGTAATGGTTGATAGAGTACTGCATTGCTTAAGCCTCCTTTTTCCCTTTGACATACACAACACTATTCCACATACTTCCCCATATCCCTTGGCAACCTAGGCCAATAGTAGTACCTTTGTACTAGATTCATAGTCTTATTAATGCCAAAGTGTCCACTTAGGCTTCCATTGTTTTTTTCATGTATAAGATTTTCTGTCATTGATCCTCTAGGCACACATAGTTGATTGCCTTTAAACAAGAGGCCATTTTGAAGAGTATAGTCTGCATACTCAATGTGAAAATGATTTTTCAAATTCTTTGCATACCTTTTAGGCTAAGGAGAAGTCTTCATCATCTTCATAGATATCCTTGAAACTTTCTATCCCTGTGCTTAGCAATTGCACTTCTTGGATAGTTAATAACTTCTTGCTTAAAGCATCTGCCACCTTGTTGAGCTGCCCCTTCTTATACTTGATGGTAAAGGTAAAGGATTCAAGGTACTCCATACAATTCAAATGTCTATTGCTAAGCTTCTCTTGAGTGTTAATGTAACTCAAAGCCTGGTTATCTGTGAACACCACAAATTCCTTTGGGAGTAAGTAATGTCTCCACTTCTTGAGAGACTGAACTAGTGCATACAACTCTAGATCATATGATGAATACTTTTTCTTTGCCTCATTGATTTTCTCATTGAAAAATGCCACAAGGCTTCCTGCTTGGCTCAATACACCCCCTACTACAATGCCACTTACATCACACTCTAGTGTAAACAACTTGTCAAAAGTAGGTAAGAGTAGGATAGGTTTTGCGGCTACCTCTTGCTTCAATTGTTGGAATGATTTATCAGCTTCCTCAGTCCACTTGAACTTAGTTCTTGGTCCTCCTTTGATGGTTTCAAGTACTAGTGCAGATATTCCATTGAAGTTCCTCACAAACTTCCTATAGAATTGTGCCAAGCCATGAAAACTCCTAACTTTAGTCCTTGTTTTAGGGGCAGGCCAATTCAAGATTGCCTCCACTTTTCTTGGGTCCATCTTCAAGGTACCCTTGAACACCAAAAATCCTAAGTAGACTAACTCCTACTTCAAAAATCCACACTTCTCTAGGTTGATTGCCAACTTCTCTTCATGTAACCTCTTTAGTGCTAACCTCAAATTTTCAAGGTTCTCTTCTTTGGTTCTGCTATAGATGAGTATATCATCTAGATACACCACCACAAATCTACCAGTGAAGTCCTTCAATACCTCACTCATCAACCTCATGAAGGTGCTTTGTAATGCCCTGCCAGGCAACCCAAGAGGACAAGACATAAAACCTCTATAAAATGAAAGTAGTGAATTTTTTATTTATTTATTTATTTATTTTAACTAGAATAATATTCATCATTACACTTCATATTTTTAAAAGAAGAAATAATTTTCTACTACTTGAATGTAAGATTTATACAACTTAAGTCCTCCCGGGTTCCCTAACGTCGCTACCTAAGAAACATCATATAAACCATTTACATGCATAAGATATTCACAGAATCATGAGCTTAAAAGATCTACATTCATTTTAATGCACCAAGTTAAATGTCCCTAACTTATTTCTTTTATTAAACATAGGTTAATCATCCAACATCATTATTCCTTTTATCAACTCATTCCATAAATTCATATTGATTTCATCTACATCTACTATCCTTTATATCACTTTTCTCTAATAATTTAGGTAAGAGATTAATATTCATTAAGGTAGGCATTATCCTAGGTATTTCATTAACATGAACCAAGTATTAACATTATAATCAAGTTACTATTTTATTGCGTTGTTTCATAACCATTCATTGTTAATAATTCCAATCACTAACCTATCATTTCTCAATAATTTCCTTGGATCCTTTCATCAAGAGAGAATACATTATTTTTGTGATACATCATTATATATAACTATATTTAAGATTATTTCCTTTACATATGGACAACATAAGAGGATAGGAAAAATAACATAAACACTTTCTTTTAATGCTAGTAACATGTCCAATATTCTACATTATTTTCCCTTTCTTTTACCTAGAACTACCCATTCCCTTATGCATTGCTTTGAATTGAGATTACATCAATACTAAAAGACTCCTTTTAGGAGATTAAAAATTACATGAATTCAAATACATAAGTACATCTCAACATATTAAAATATCCAATAAGAAATCTTCAACTGCAGATCTGGAAAGGAATATGTGCTAGGATCATCCAGAGAATCATGAACAATACCTCAATATAAATATTAACCACCCAACCACGTGGAACCAATAGGCCCACTCCCCCGAGCTAGGAGATAGAACCAAAGGCCCATACAAGAGGTAACAACTAGAAAATTCCTAAGGTGGTGATAAAAGTTCCCCAAAGTCACAACAAAAAAAAGAAAAGACAAGAAGACCACAAGGAATACCAGAGGCATGATCAAATTTGATAGAGACTCTAAGCTACAAGCTAGGTGAGTGTCATCACATAGCCCTCACCCCTTGGGTTGTCCTGGTACTAGCCACTCTTGGCCCCGGCCCCCAAGTAGGCACATGCGGAACTGAATGCCTCTTGTACAGACAAGGTCATTCAGTTGTACCTACGCATAGGTACCTTCTCCCACTCCCATCCTTAGTCTTTACTAGCACTAAAGGCATGGGCGAGGCACAATTAATCTTGATTAATGTGTAATTTCCCATTCCAATAATCTCCCATTCCCAATTCATTTATTTAGGTTATCACTTGATTAAATAACTCATAGTAGGTTATCCTGGTACTAGCCACTTAGGGCCCCGGCCCCTCACTATGAGCCACTCACCTAGTGTACTTAGGTTCCCTAACATACATATAAAAATCATAAGAACATAATAGATTCATCATCAAGAATTCATATCAATTCCATAACAACATTTGATTGAGTTTAGGAAAACATATGTTGTCCCTAGTCCACTTGACAACCCTAAACCCAATATGACATTCAGAATGCTCCAAACATATAAGAAGACATCCAAGTGATATTATAAATATATTCAGAGTATAAATAGATCCAATTAACTAAAAACAAATTTTAATAGCCTCTGGTAACCATACGAAACCTTAAAACTTAATGATGTTCTTAAATTGAATTATTTCAAGTAAGGATTAAATGCAAAGAATAGTCATCATAGAACAGTCATCCATATCTTCCACAAAACATAAAATAAAAGAAATCTCTTTGGTGGAGATTTAGATAACATAATTATGGACTCTCAATTTTATTTTTAGGAAGATCCAATGGTGGGAAAGAAAGTTATGACTTCTGGTTTAAAACAAAAAATTCTGGTTAGGGTTCAGACCTGCCTTCACTAAAACGGTTGTAATTTTCACAAAACATAATTAAAATTTACCAAACCAATTGGAAATGAAATATAAGACTTAAAAGAATCTCTGATATCAAATTTAGACTTTTATATAATCATATCAGCCTGTAGCATACGAATACATTTGACAGAAAATTCGGAATCAAGAATGGACAGGCATAGTCTGCCAAAATGTCAAAAATAAGGCATTAATTCGACCCTAAAAATAAAATCAGATAAATACCCATTTGAGATCTTTAAATTTTACTTCCAGAAAATTAATTTAGTAAAACCATAGAGGCAATTTAAATTGTTATAATAACAGATCTCCAAAAATGGGTTGCTAAAAAACCCTAGGAAAACACATGCCAATTCTTACAAACAAAAACTCAAAACTTTAAAATAACCATACAAATGAAAAGTATAGATATAATAAATAATGATAATATATAAATAGATCTATAATCTATCAGATACATCCTGTAACTAAAATATTCAATCCATACCTCATGTCCTACGAAGGTTGAATCGAAGAAGGAAGGAAACAAAAGAGAAGACAAAACCAAACTTGAGATGCATCCTTCAAACTCTATCCACTTTCAGAAATCTCCATGAAAGAAATAAATAATTCCACAGCAAAGAATCCCTCTCTCAACTACTGAAATTCTCAAAAAAATGTCTCTCTCCCAAAAGCAAAGATAACCAAAAATTCTTAAAGACATATGCTTACAAACTCTCCTTCACATCTCCAAGTTTTCTCTTCAAAATCTCCATGAAAAGTAAGGCCATCCTCTCCTCAATGCTTCAGCCCCAAAAACCCCTCTCTTCAAATGAGAAAGTAGTGCATATAAATAGATTTCCAAAGGTTGAGAGGAAAAGTAACCAATTCCCAACTAACTCTTAACTAAAAAGTATTATAAAATAACTTAATATCATACAACTATATTACTCAAATATACAATAAAAGATTATTTGTATTCATTCATACACACATGTAATATTATCCTAACATATATGCATATGCCATCATTAATTACATCAATATCTATATATATAACCTATCCTCATTATTAATAATTAACAATTGAGAATAATATACCTCGCATTATTTAATATTTAATTATTAATAATATTATACTTTACATTAATCCCGAAATATACACCATCAACAATATCTACAATAATTAACATATAATCACATATAAATTATATATATATAAATACATATATGTGTGCACCCATATATATATATATATATATATATATATATATATATATATATATATATATATATATATATATATATATATATATATATATATATATATATATATATATATATATATATATATATATATATATATATATATATATGCCAAATACCAAACACTATAATCTATAAGATTATGAAGTAATAGATCACAATATTATTACCTATTTATAATTACTATAGCATATAACACTGAGGTAGAATAAAATCACATGCCTCAAAATAAATCTAATCATCGAAAGAGGCCATAAAAATCAACTATGAAACATATTGAGAAAACTATAAGATCAAACAAGGTCAACCAAAGTCAACAAGGAAAGTCAAGCCAAACTCCCGAAACACAACATAGAAAGATTAACTAAGAATCATACCAAGAAGGAGAAATAAATAAAATGAGTAAATAAATCATACAACCAAATGAATTCAAGTGGCCACAAGGCACTAACTACAACCATGCCCAACCGAGTGTGTTGGATCTGGGTTTTTGACCCAAAGGTTGACTGACAAAGAAGGAACCCTAATATTCCCAAATTGGAATAATGACAAAGGAAGACTCATGTAGGGGCCTTAGTACTATCTCCATAACAACAACCATCGAGGATTTGAGGGCATGCTCAGACCTGTGAAGCCAGGTGAAGTCGATGTCCGGTACCTGCAAGCCTGCATCACAAAGAAGAAATACATATGCACGGATATACGTATAAAAGAAAACATTGCAGACAGATGACCAGGATTGATACATCGTGTGGACCTCAGCTATGTGAGTAACTACGACTTCGTCCTGAATCATGAAAACACATCATGTATATATATACACTCAAAGCATGTAGCATCATCATAACGAAGGTTAGAATCTGAAGCATTGTGTTAGTCTCTTATCAATACTAATAATAAATCAACATAATCAAATCATCAAGTGAGATACAAGATTCATCCAAAGTAACCTTAATAGAAGAAAATATAAATAACCACTTATATATATCTATCAAGTACATATCATATAACATCCTAACTATGTTCATAAAGGTCTTGTAGGTACTCAATACATACATGGAGTTAAATACATACAAAAGTGATACCTTTAGATAGTATGTCTGATATTAGAATCATTGAGTACTAGCTTATGAAATTATTATAAACAACTATAGGAATAGATCAAACAAGTATCATGTAAAACTTAAGCTATAAGAAAACATCGAAGGATCTTAATTCTTTCAAAAACACAAAACTTATATTAGGGTTAGAGGGGTATTACATGCTTAGGGCATTGGAAAGCCCAAATGGCATTAGAAGCCATTCATACAACCAATCTGTGGTCTTAAAAGCTATCTTCCACTCATCACCCTCCTTAATTATTATTTTATGAAAACCTCTTTTAAGATCCAACTTGGTAAAGTACATAGGACCCCCTAAATAGTTCATCAAGTCTTCTATTCTAGGAATTTTGAATCTATACCTAATTGTAATCCTATTGATAGCCCTTGAATTAGTTAGAAGTCTCCACTTTCCTCCTTTCTTTGATGCCATCACTACTAGGATTGCACATGGGCTGATGCTCTTCTTAATAAGTCCTTGATCCAATAACTCTTGTACTTGCCTTGCCACCACCTTGTTTTGATCAGGTGTTAGCTTATATGTTGCTTTATTGGATAGAGATGCATTAGGTACAAAATCTATTTGATGGCTTATAGACCTTCTTGGAGGAACTATTGTAGGAGCTCCATCACTCACTATGTCTTTGTATTCTTCCAACATTTTCTTTACCTCTTTAGGTGTCTCTGTCTACAACTTGTGTTCCTCTTCCTTTGGCTTCACAACAATGGCACACCCCATTGTTTCATCTTCATGTAATAGGTGTAAGAAATCCTTACCATTTCTAAGCAAGACACTAGGTGGCCTTGAGGCTCCTTCATCATTCTCTATCAGAGACCGAATCTTAAATGTTTTGTTATCCTTCTTAAAGGAAATGGAGTTCTCCTCACCATCATAGATCGTCTTCCTATCAAACTACCAGGATCTTCCTAATAGAAGATGACAGGCATCCATGGGTAGGACATTACAAAGGATCTTTTCCTTACACCCTCCAATGGAAAGCTCCACCCAAGTCTATTCATTGACTAGCACACTCTACTCTTGATTCAACCAAGTTACCTTGTATGGGTTAGTGTGGGGAATCTTTGTGAGTTTCAACTTCTTAGTTGCCTCATCTTATTTGATATTATCAGTTGATCCTGAATCAACTATCACCTTGCATACCTTTCCTATAATCTTGCATCTAACTTTGAAAAGAGCTCTTCTTTGCTTGGGTTCTCCTTGACTAGGTTGCCTGATGAGTACTTTTCTAAACATCAGATTCTCCCCCATCTCTAATTCTAATTTTCTAACCCCATTGGTGCATTAGTTGGCTCCATCTTCATGGGCATAGGTTACCCTCTTCTCATTATTAGAGCTTGTAGGTTTATCGGGACACCTATAAACAGGGTGTCCAAGTTGACCACATCGGTAACATTTCATTGTGGAAAAATAGGAGCTGCTTCTCCTTGCACTTCTTCCTCTACTTGACCCTCCATGGGATCCTCTTCCTCTACTAAAAGTACCTCTTGTACTAGTCTCTACAATTTTTTTAAGGAGTCTATTCTCTCCTTGGCTTCTTGAATCACCTCCTCTGCCACTAGAACCTCCTCTTTGACTCCCTCTAGAGTCTCTTCCTCTACCTCTATTTTTGAAGTTAGGTTCTTGCTTCCTTCTCTATTTTTCTTCAATCTTTTGTGCCATATGTTGACACCTAAGAACTATGTTATGAGTGAACAAATTCATCTCCTCTACTATACTCCACTTCAACCCACTCAAGTACCTTGCCACCTTGATACTCTCCTCTTCCTTCACTTTGGATCTCAAGCTCAACTTGTGAAACTCCTCTGTATAGGTGGAAACATCCATCTCTTTCTATCTGAGGTTCAATCTTCTCCTATGCTATTGGATTTCAAAATCCATAGGCAGGTAGGCTTCTCTAACCTTGTTCACCATGGCTTTCCAATTAGCAATTGGATTCTTCCCTTCTTTCTCCCTTTCTTCTTGGAGATATTTCCACCATCAGAGCTTGGCCCCTCAACCTTGATTTGGTCACTTTGACCTTTTGTGCTTTAGTGTTCTCTTCACAGTTAAAGTGATTCTCCATGCCCTCAATCCATTACATTACTAATTCAGTGTCCATTCTACCAGTGAGTAAGGGGACACCTTCAAGGGCTTTACCGGTGATGGATTTAATTTCCTTCAAGAACTACTCATCTTGTGTTGGAGGATCAAGTTTAGGTACTTCATCATCAATGTTCTTTTGTTTTTCCTTGCATCCTACTCCTCTATTCTACCATTGACCTTGTATGCTTTAGCTTGGACATCATCCAAGAGTTGTTCTAACTGAACCAACCTTTCTTGTAGGATTCTATTTGCTTCCTCCTGGTCTTCTACCCTCTTTGGTAGCTCTGCATTAGTCACCATCTTATTCTTCTAAGATGACCCTATTTATTCTTTTGGAGGTTGAAACATTCACACTCTTCAACTACTCACTTCCCAAGTCTTGATTGCTCTAATACCAATCTGATAGGGAGATCGGGATAGACTAGCCTAGTCTATGCTCCTCGATCCCTTTCTTGGATCATCAGGTGTCCTAATCACACCCTGTGGTCTCTAGGACTTCCCTCTCTTATGGAATCCCCTAGCCTTGCCTAATCTAACCAACAAGAACAAGTACTTCTTCTACTAAGCTTTCCTACACACAACTTGGCTTCAATCCCTTACATAAGCTTATAAGGGCACAACTACTTCCACACCTTCTTAGGTCCTAGAAAGGGTGGAGATGACTCCTAAGGTGTTTACAAGACCTTTCACATGACCAATTTTTCTAGGGCAATCCATCTTCTTACCCGATTTCAAGTTTTACCCTCAAAACAAGGCTACAAGGAATGAGCCCCAATTAGGCCTCCATTCCAGATTTATAGGGCTTTCACTTGCAACCAATGCTAAATATTGGATAAATTCCCAAAGAGATTCCTAATCATATGCCAAGGTCTTAGGGATTTTCTAGTTTTTGGGACTCCAAGTGTGCATACATAGCCCTAATCAAATATGAGGGTTTTTAAGGGTTTTTAGGCTTGGCAGGATCACTGAGCTTGTTTGGTTTCTTCACTACCTTGTTTGGATTGGTATAAGCTCATCCTTCTCACCAATTATGCTTCATTATTCATTCTTAAAATCATCCAAAGGATTCTTTCTACATTATCCACCCTTGCTCTCTATAACCTTTGCAATCACGACCTTACCTAGCCAAGCACAGTCTAGGCTTGCCTAGGGCATGGTCTCAAAAATCTTTGCTTGTACACTTTCCAAGGCCTTGGTTGAAATGAAAATATATAAAGGCTTTTTAAAACCATATCCCATGGTTCCATGGAGTTTCCAAAGTGGGGATAGGAGTTACATGCCCATCTTTACAAGCCAGTCAAAACTGGACATTGGAATGGGAACTGCAAACTATTTACAAAAACACACTCAAACCTGCAAAGAAAACTATTATAAACACAAAAAATGAAAGATTTTAGACAAATGAAGATTTAAAATACTAAAAATCTCAAATTATATTCTTTATCTCTCAAGCTTCATGCCATTTGTGCAATCTGGCATACAAAACATCGTCATAGTCTAAGTTTCTTCCACAAAGCCGTACAGTTTGACATCCAACCCCACATTTAGGGTTTTTCAAAGCATATATGGTCTTTCCTCAGGATGTTTGCTTGATTTGGGGCTTTCACTTCCAGGCTAGGGTTACAACCCTTTATAAGGAAAAGTTGATATGCAACTATTTAGCAACTTTTCCAATTTTGCTCTTCCTATGCTTTTAGACCTTTCTTAGGCTATTCTTTGCACACACACATGCCAAAAGACACCAAACCTCATTTCTAGAATTAAACCCCATCAAAGACTAGGTGACATTAGGGTGACATCATCCACTGAGTCCATGAGCATTTACAAAAGACTAAGCTAGACTGTGAACCTAGGACCCAAACTAGGACCTAAACAAACTCACTGAGATCATGGCTCTTATTATAATACATGGCTTCATCAAGAAGAAAAAAAACAACAAAATTTAATGGTGGGAGCCCTTAGAAGGGTTTTCCTACACCAAGTAAGCTTTAGAAGCATAAGTATAACCCACCTAAGTATCCAAAGGAATAGAGGAGAGTCCTTCATGCACATTATTTGGCACAACTTTGGAGGGGGGCAAGGAGAAACAACCTCCTTAGAAACTACACCAAGAGATGAAGACACATCCAAATTCATGAGATTCCATGCCCACACCTATCCCACCATCAAACAAATGACTAATGCCATCCTTTGTGACT
The DNA here is from genome assembly GCA_027943335.1 of Chamaecyparis obtusa. Classification (NCBI taxonomy): domain Eukaryota; kingdom Viridiplantae; phylum Streptophyta; class Pinopsida; order Cupressales; family Cupressaceae; genus Chamaecyparis; species Chamaecyparis obtusa. Next base: position 19,737 of record BSBK01006059.1, read on the forward strand.
TCTGACCCTTTACATGCCCCTCCGCTAGCATTCTTGCAAATTTACAAGATTCTTGGCCAAAGGGAATTCAAATTCAAATTTTCTTTACCACCAAATGACAACTCCATTTGACTTTACTCATTTTCAACTATTATTAAATTTTACAATTATTTTTTATAAATTTATTATATTTGTTTTCTATTTTTATTATTTTGTATGTTACATAGTTATATTAATATATTAATATCATTAAAATTCATTTCTTAATCTTATTATAGTTATGTCATTGTGTATAATAATTATTAAAATAATAGTAAAAAAGATTTTTAATAAATACAATAATCTATAAATAAACTTAAATAAATTTTTGAAAAGGATAATTTTGATCCTAAGCTTGATTCATAGAAGACTCATTGTGATTGGAATAGTTATTTGAAGTGGAACTTGTTCATCAAAGTAAAATTTTGTTAAATATTCATAACACTTTATCTATTTATAAAGAACATTTATAATTTAATAAATTAAATTTGACTTCTATAAAAAAATAAAAATATTATTATAAAATAAATTATAAGAAAGAATAAGTCTGCAATGAATAATATAAATCTCTATATATTATTTTTTTGAAAACATAACAATAATTCTTAAAAATAAGATAAATATGAAATAATTTTAATTAAAAACTTTATTTAAGATATTATAATTACGATCTTTGAAAAATTAATCATAATCTCTCAAAGTAATTATAATCAATGGTTCACGACTTATAAAACCAATGCAAGACAAATCAAATTATTTGGTTTGCGGATTTGTTTTTGTCATTGCTAACTCCACAAACAAGTTGGACTATTCTCAGTTGATCAATCTTCCAAATACACTGCCCATGTCCGTATGTCAGTTTCTGATATATTGCTTGGTAAAATCAATAGGACATGCATTGATTGATGATGTGTTTCATGGTAAAATCATCGATTCTGAGCCTCTGTGAGTTTCCAAACCATCACCAATCTATGATACATATTCCTTGAAAACATCTCAAAAAGTAAACAACAAACTAAAAAGCACATCTTAGCAAGAGGGACACTAACTTTTTTTTTTCTAAATTCTCCTTATATATCGTGAGATTTATCCATGGGTTTAACAAGGAGGACAAAGAATTGTATAATTATATATTTTTTATTATTATTTCTATGATTTGTATTAAATTTAATTTTTTGTCTAATTATTTTAAGTTTTTCTTAGGTTCTGATTAAATTAAATCGAGAAAGGGCCCAAATCCAAAAAAAACATCAAGTTATATGACAGTTCAAAAGGAATTCACAAGCTATAAATTCAACTAGCAAAAACAATCTAGCAAAATGATCGACTACTAAACTAACCAAAGTCCAAGAACAATAAACATAAAACTAAATTGAAGGAAGATGGATTTCCTTCCAATCCTCATTAAGCTCTTTAAGAGTGTCTAGAAAAGAAAACTTTCTAGATTAACACATTGCAATATCTGGACCAAGTCCCTCTTTTGGGTAATGAGTGGTTATAAAGTGGGTATCGTCATGCTTCCTTCTTTTGATATTCTTATACTCCATCTCTTCCTATAGGGTGTTAAACAAGGAGGTCATTTTTTCCATCATGTCTCTGTTGAACTTAACAACTTCATCCAATTTCTTATTTATTTAGTTTTGGTTTGCGTTAACATTTCCTATGTTTCCTCATCTAAGGGAATGAGTGATTTAAGCTCTCAAATTTATTCCTTTGTGATGCCCTAGTTGTCCAATTTTTGAGCCAACTCTGCTGCCACTTCCCACATGCTAATGTCCATATTGGTAGTAGACCAATATCTAGCTTTAGCTTCAACCTCAACAATGGCTTCCATTCTATTAATTTTATTTCTTGTCATGTCTAGAAATTAACCATTTGTTAATGGAAATTTTTTGGTTGTAGAGAATACACAATTTATCAACCTTGTTTAGAATTAGCGAATACTCAGGTAGATCATCAGAAAAAGGGTTTTCTGAATGAGGTGGGAAAACATTAAAGGGACTTTTAGGTCACCCAAGTAGTTGTTGTGCTTAATAGGGAAATGGGATTTATGTGGTGGATTGATTATGTTGTTGGGTGAATTCTCAGGGGACCAAGTTGATATGCTAGTACGAGATGATATAGAGTCCTTAAAAAATAATAGTATCAATTTTACAATATTTCATTTTTCTTTATGTAGAGGGTTAAACCTAGTAGAGCTGGTGGGGTGGGCAAGCAAAAGGAGGTTGAGTGGCCTTATGGATTACCATAGGTTTACTGAGATGCACAATTAAAGAAGGATTATAAGGATTGGGGTTTTGAGGCCAAGATTAGGGATTGGGACAGATGGAAAATGTAGAGGTAAAGGATTAAACCTCAATGAAAGGGGGGGCTACATTTTGGCCTTAATAACCAACTACAACAAGGACAAGAATATCTAGAAAGGGAAATTAAGATTGAGATTGTCCAAAAACTTATTTAACATAGGAAATAAATGGCAAGGAAATGTTTAAACCTACCTTCTAGAGTGAAATTTTTTATTAGCACTAGAGAGACATCCTTCCATTTTCTAGGTAGCACTTCCCAATTGAAGCCATTTTGAAGCCTCAAAACATCTTCCCTATGACCAAGGAAATTCTTGAGGTTGTGCTTATAGTTCCAATTAATATTTGTGGGAATGGCCTCACCTCACCCTTTGTGACTAGATCAGTAATGGCTACTATCATCTCCACAAAGACCTCAAAAGAGACCATGCCAATTATAATCTTTGGACATTATCCTAGGCATCCACAAATTTCTGAAAGAGCTTAAGGTCAAACCCTATCATGACCTCAATGTAATCATTCAGATCCAAGATGCCCAACCTATTGGAAGGGCCAAAGTGTGTTGTTGTTCTTGTATTCATCATATTTATCTAGTTCAATCTAGGTGTGATTACCTCCCATTATTTTTTTGGAGTGAGAGTTCACAAAGATAGTCGTAGAGTACATACAATTAACCATAGCAATAAGAAGTAGTAGGGAAATAATGATAATTCCTCATCATTAATGTATATTGGAGAAGGCATGTCCTTTTCCAAATGTGGCCATATCTAGTTCGATCATCACACAAGCCTGTTGAGTCAAGTATTGGAGTTTTGATGCAAAAGGAGAGGATGACAAGGGCCCAAGAATGGCTCACCCTAGCCTCATCCACCTTGCTCAAACACACACAGAAGCAAACAAAAAGACAGTGAGAGGTAGAGAAGCAGAATCATTCATATATTACTTGCAATAGATTGATACATGCTAGGCTATAAGGCCTTCCCGATTACGGCCAGATATTACAATGAATTATAGAAGTCCTCAAATATGCAAGGATCTACCAACAATCTTCTCCTATCTATCTTCTATCTTCTATCCAAAAAACTTCCTCCTAAACTCTAACAAAATAAATATACTTATACAAGAGGATACCAAACTAAGTTGGCCTTTAGATCCACAATCAACAGAAGGAATGGTCAAATATGGGACCACACGCTTCCTAATAATAGATACCAACAATAAATCCATGACCCATAATCAATGCACAAGTCAGCCCCAATAGAACTCAAAATAAACTACTCGGTAAGCAAGGATAGCCAAGCAACAGACAAGCATCATCAAGCTCCAGTGAAATAACTGACCAAACTGGAGATAACCGAACATACTAAGTAACCAAAGGAAACCAACCAACTACCGACCAACTCAATCAAAGAAGGAACTGAGCAACATAGACAAACTCCAAATTCTTTTTGGTGACACAAGATTGCCAAGGACCTAAGATACTCCTGCATTAGACACTTGGGGTTATTTTGAAATGATTCTCTGAATCATTTAGTAGGCATGATTTGAGCTACATCCAACTTAGACAATGAAATCCATGAACTATCTTCAATCAGTCTATTCTTCCACCTTACCAGATATTCCATGTATTGTTTTCCTCTTGTACTTTTACCAACTTGTTGCTCCAAAATTTGCTCAACTTCTTCATTCTATTTCTTAGGATATTCTGTTGGTACTATCATTTCTTCATTAGGTTCATGATACTCATACAAATCATCAATGCTAAAAATCAGTGATATGTCCATGTCATTAGGTAGCTCAATCTCATATGCATTTCCACTGTCAAATTTCTTCAAAATCTTGCAAGGTCCAAACTTCTTCACCTTCAGCTTTCCATATGTTCCAATAGGAAATCAGCCTTTCTTCAAATGAACCATCACTTCATCACCAACATCAAAAGTTTTATGTCTCCTTGATCTATCAACTTTGTCTTTATATTTCTAATTACTCTCTTCCAGCTTGTATTTCACATCTTCATGCAATGTCTTCATGTATTCAACAAATTTTACTCCTTCAATACTTCTCTTACTTTCATCATCAATGTCTCTCAAATCTGATATGCCTCTCAGCTTTATGCCATTCACAATCTCAAGATGTGTCTTTCTAGTACTTCTATTCACTGAATTATTATATGCAAACTCTACTTGTGCCAACATAGAATCCCAATTGCCTGGTGTGTCTCTAACTAAACATCTCAAAAGATTTCCCAAACTTCTATTCACAACTTCTATCTGTCCATTGGTTTGTGGGTGAAATGTAGAACTATATTTCAACTCAGTTTCAAATTTCTTCCAAAGAGTCTTCCAAAATTATCCAACAAATTTACTATCTCGGTCAGAGATAATACTCCTTGGTAATCCATGCAATCTGACAATTTCCTCAAAGAAAAGATCTATTATATGTACTGCATCTGATGTCTTTCTACAAGGTATAAAATGTGTCATCTTAGAAAATCTATCCACAACAACAAATATAGAATCATTACCTCTTACTATCTTTGGTAAGCCAAGAAACAAATCCATATTGATGTCAATCCAAGGTTTCTCAGGTACAACAATTGGTGTATACAATCTAGTATTCTAACTTACTCCTTTTGCAACTTGACAAACTCCACAACTTTTCACAAATTTCTAAACATCATTATACAAATGAGGCCAAAAGTATTTCTCCTTAAGCAAATTCAAAGTTTTATCAACACCAAACTATCTAGCCAAACCACTACTATGTTTCTCCTTCATCAAATTAGTTCTCAATGGTCCTCTCGGTATACACAACTGAATACCTTTAAACAACATACTTGCCTTGATAAAATATTCTTCCCATTTTGTACTCGGTTGATCTTGAATAGGTGCTTTGCACTTTCTCAGTTTCATACAAATCTCTTATCTCGTCAAAACCAAGAACTTCAATTTTCATCTCAGTCATCAAAGATCTTCATCTACTCAATTCATCAGCAACTCGATTAGTGACTCCACTCTTATGTTTTATCACAAATGTATAGCTCTGCAAATACTCAACCCATTTCATATGTCTCTATTTCAACTTATTCTGACTACCCAAATACTGTAAAGCCTTATGATCAGTATACAACACAAATTCACTTGGTATCAAATAATGTCTCCACTTCTTCAGTGCTTGAACAATAGCATAGAATTCTTGATCATACATAGAATATTTCCTTCTAGAATCATTCAACTTTTCACTAAAGAAAGCAATAGGTTTACTTTCTTGACTCAACACAGCTCCAATTGCACTACCACTTGCATCACATTCCACTTGAAATACCTTATTTAAATCAAGCAATGCCAAAATAGGCAATTGAACAACCTTCTACTTCAGAGTCTAAAAACTTTTATCAACTCCATGTGTCCACTTGAATTATATTTTATCTCCTCTCATAGTCGGAGTCATACCATTACAAATTGAACTGAGATTCCTTATGAACTTTAGGTAAAAACTTACCAATTCATGAAATGATCTTACCTCACTAGCATTCACAGGTGTAGGCCAATTTAAAATAGCTTCAACCTTTTCAGGATCCATTTTCAAACCATCAACTAAAATCACAAATCCCAAATATACAATCTCCTCTTTCATGAATGAACACTTTTTTAGATTTATCAGCAACTTTTCCTCTTTCAATCTCTGTAAAACTTGTCTAACATGTAACAAATTTTCTTCTCTAGTCTTACTAAATATCAGAATATCATCAAGATATAAAATCACAAACTTACCCAAGAATTTCTTCAGAACTTCATTCATTAACCTCATAAAAGTACTCGGTGCATTAGTTAAACCAAACGGCATAACCAACCACTCAGACAAACCTTCTTTTGTCTTGAAAGCAGTCTTCCATTCATCACCTTCTCTGATTTTGATCTGATTATACCCACTTTTCAAATCAATTTTGGTAAAATACTTTTCTCCAGTCAAACTATCCATTATGTCATCCATTCTCGGTATAGGAAACCTATAATTCACTTTTATCTTGTTGATTTCTCTAGAATTAGTACACATTCTCCATTCTCCATTCTTCTTAGGTGCCAATACAACAAGTACTACACAAGGACTCAGACTTTTTTTTATCAAACCTTTATCCAACAACTCTTGAATCTGTTAGTTCAATTCCTGATTCTCGGTAGGTGTCAACCGATGAGGTGCCTTATTCGATAAACTAGCTCAAGGGATTAGATCCATACAATGATCAATACTTCTCTTTGGTGGAAAACCATCAGGTACATTATAAAAAATGATATCCTTATACTCAGTGAGTAACTTATGAATCTCCTTAGGAACATTATCCTCTATTTTCTTACTTAGTTTGTTAGGAATTACAACAAAACATATATCATTCCTCTTGAGATCTTTCACAAACTTTCTTCCTTCCATCAAGCAAAGTTTCATAGATGTGCAAAAATTGCTAACATGTTCTTCCATCAAAGGTAACAAGATTTGTTTTCTTCCATCAGCCACAATCATATAGGGTGGCTGCAAGAAGTTGGGTGCCAATTTTTGGCAAAAAGTGGAAGTGTTTTTCCTGTTTTTCAAAATTCATGTCAATTGATGTCAAAAATTGAGGCACTTAGAGATTGAATCTCAAAAAAATTCACTAATAGAAATTATAGCAATCGGAGTTAGCTTTTCAAATATGTAATTTATTTCAATACCCACATTGCATAAATTAATTTTGGTAGGCATATTTAAAAACCACTTTTTCAGAATGCCTATTTCAGGACCATACCTCACCCGTGTACGGCCACCCTTTTTTGACACAAATAAATCAACATATGTTAATCCTTTTTACGAAAGATACCTAAGACACTATAGATTGATGAGTATATTTTTCCCTTTTTTTTTTGTATATATATTTTTTTATTGATTTTTAATTGACAATAAAGTCTATTCTCAAAACCTCTAGTGTACGGCCACCATAATTTGATGAAATGTTCATATTTTTTAAAAAACAAAAATTTTATCTTGAAAAGAATAGAATGTAGATTGATGCCATATAATTTTTTTTTGCAGAAACCTTAAAACAAAAAAGTTATTAAAAGTTTAGTAAGCCTCTGTGTTTCACATTTTCATACCTTTTGCTATTGATAAATATAGGAAAAATAGTAAAATTTATTATATCATCAAAAAATTTACATTTATGGAATCAGGACAATGAAATCTATAATGGGTTTTCGTTTCATCAAAAAATTCAAATTGAAAGACGCTCAAAAAATTCGTTGAAGACAGAAAATTAATGTTAAAATAACTTAGTCAAATTTGTGGAGGTGAAGACATAGGGTCGGTGGGACCAAGCCTAAATCATGCCTATCCCATACCAAAAACTAAGGCAAGTTCAGTTTTCCCGCCCCAAGCTTTTAGAAATGGGTGCTCGATTTGAAATTTAAAAAAATGGGTGCCCGTTTCAAAAGTAACCGTTAACGAAACGGGCACCCATTTTGTTAAAAAATGGGTGCCCGTTTCTAATGAATCCATTGGAAAATGACAGGTGCAAAAGTACAGAGGTCCAATGATTGAATCATTATTCAATCATTGTACGATTGTACTCATGCGCAGACAGAATGTTTTAATTAATTTAGACTTGGTTTTGTCTTGTTCTGGATTTGACACTTGTTGGATTAAAAATTCATCCAAATATGGGATCAAAGCAACGTAGAAAGAGACAAAGGATAGAAAATAAAGAAAAGGAAGCAAAACGTCAAAGAGAAAGAAGAGCAAGAATTAGAGAGGGTAGTAATGCCGGAGCTTCGAGTTCAACAGTAGCTTTAAAGGAAGAGAGCATTGAGAACACTGTAATGGATGAAGAGCCAAAAGAAGGAAATACAAATCAAGAAAATCTAGGTGCATCTACTAACCCAGTATTGGGTACTGGTATGTCTTCACAACCCCGCATATATTCTAAAAATGAAATTCATGATTTTTTTCAAGCGGGCTACAAAATAAATGATTTGGATTTTATTCATGGAAGTACAGTAAGAAATGAAAGTCAAACACCAGTTGAAAAAGAAATTGAAACCCCACCTATGACTGAAAATCAAACCCCAACTGATGGTGAAAATAAAAGTACAGCTAAAATTGAGAGTGTGGATGTAGACATGGAAACACCAGTTGAAAATGAAACATGTTTAAATGATAATGAAATGGGTAATCTTTTTCAATTGAATAGTGGTGTGTTAGACAATCTTCATGGCTTGGTTTCATGGAGGCAGATTAGGACATATGCTAACAGATTGTTCAAACAATTTTTTTATAACAAGAAATTTGGGTTTCAATGTCAATTGATATTACAATTAATGAAAATGATGAAGATGCGGAAAGTGATGAAGAGGTTAGGAGTCAATGTGAAAGAAAAAAAAAAGGATGAGTCTTCGAAACAAGTTGTTTCGACTATTGCTAGTGCCTTTGATACAATTGGAAAGAAAAGTCATTCTAAAGATATAAATGCAGCACGACGAGCAATAATAATAGCTTTAGTAAACAAATCAACCCATGATAAAAGAATGATGAGTAACATAAGTGGATATCTTAATATTCATCGTAAAACTTTGGCAAAAGCTATGAAGAGAAGAGTTGACTTTGAAAGTGATCCAGCTAACAACTTATGGACCTATAGTGGCAGACTCCCGAGATCTGATATGAAACTTACTAGTGAAGTGAAAACATTGATTGAAAGATTTTGGAAGGATAATACAAGAGTATCGCCAAATGCCAGGGATGTTCTAAAATTAAGATTTGGCTCAAAAATTTGCAAACCACATCCAAAACACCTTTTGGACATGACTCAAACTGAATTATACAAAAAATTTGTAGATGAAAAGGTGTTATCAATCAGCATAAGTCAAAGATCATTTGAAAAGTGTAAACCTTGGTATGTAAGGGTAAACAAGGAAAGAGTCACATGTTGTTGTAAAACTCATGTCCAATTTTGTTACCATTATGATTTATTTCGATCTATACGTGGTACCATGCATACTAAAGAAATGTTACAGGAATGTGGTATCCAAATTCCACCTCAAGTTATAAAGGAGTTCATCTCAAGTTTGTTTTGTAAACCACATAATGACCAATATTTTCTTTTCAATGCATGTGTTTGTGGTGTATGCAATATATGTGGAAATCTTGCATTATTAGATGAGTGTTTTCATGAAACTCCTACAACTAAATTTGGACAACAAATGATTGATGTGCGAAGATTTAAAACTGTTGAATATCCATTGAAGGATGGAAAGGTTGGAAGACGATGTGACCTAATAAATGAAAGCATTAGTGTTCACGCATTCATGAATGAATTCAAGTGTAAGATCATACCTAAATATGTGAAACACTCTCATAATGCTAGATGGCTTGATGAACAATTTCGCATGTGCAAGAATACATTCCCAGTGGGTAGTTTACTTTCAGTAGTTGACTTTGCAGAGAACTATACTCTTGCACCACAAGATGAGATCCAATCTCAATATTATAATTCAGTACAAGTAGCCATTTTTGTTCATATTGTCTATAGGCATGCACCTGATAGTACAGAAGAGGATAAATTTTCTTTGAGGGAGTACCACTTCTATATGAGTGATAATAAACTACACTCATCAGATTTTGTGCAATACTGCATGGAGACATTTTACGACAATTTAAAGGAGAGACAAATTCAAATGACACAACATCTAATATGGTCAGATAATTGCACAGGTCAATTCAAGAATGCTAGAATATTTTATTGGTTGAGTAGGACACATAAGAAAACCAATGTCAAAAATATCTAGAGTTTTTTTGAAGCTAGACACAAGAAAGGAGAACATGATGGTGATGGTGCATGTGTTAAGAGAGCCCTTTCAAGAGAACAGCTCAAGTTTGAAGAAAAATCCAAATTTAAAAATGCACGTGAAATTGTTGAATGGTGTAGTACAAGTTTATCTACAAGATCAAATTAGAATTCTACAATCAAATGTTTCTTCTGGCTAGTAGAAGAGAATTATATCCTTTCAAGATATGAGTGTGATACGATAAATGGGTCAGCAAAATGGCATTCATTTAGAAGTTCTGATTCTAACACTTGGACTATATGGACTAGGGAGCTAGCATGTTTTTGTCAATTTTGTGTTGCAGGTGAATGGGAACAATGTGAGAGTATAGAATGGGTTGAAGAATGGAAACAAAGATCCTTAACACCTACTGAGACACAAGTTCCAAGTGATTCAACTAGTGAAGACCTAGATCATGCATTTGCATCAGAAGATTATGATCGTGTTTCAGATCTGATACAACCTAGTATTTATTTATTCAAATTTACATTTATAAGTGTAGGTTTTTTTACATACATGCATATGAAACTAATTATTTTTACAGGGCATGTGTATGCTGTTGTTGCACCTGAGGATAATGATGAGCAGACTGAGTATTGGCTTGCTAGATGTGTGGAACCTAAGAAAAAGTTGATATGTCATCAAGTAGATGATGATGGTTTTCAGTATCCAATTGGGTCTGTTGTGGTTGTTGGTACATGGCTATGAAAATACCTAACAAGAAGAAATGGGTTACCAGCGTTTGAGGACTACCAATCAGAAAAGAAAATTATGCAGTATTCTCATTTAGTGGTGGCAACGAATATCAAATTAGAAAGATACAAAGGGAGGCCTGCCAATAAAGTCTTATGGACCCTTTCGATGGAAGAGCATGAGGCAATCATAGAAGCATTACAAAAAAGAGAGGATGCAGATGGTACACTAGGTTGAATCAGATTTAGAGACATGTGAGTGATTTTTAATTATGTTGAAAGTTTATATAGTTAGTTCTATTAGACATTAGACATGTACAAGTTCAATATATTATTATGTCAAATTTGGAGTTAGTTCTAATTAATTTCTTGTTTGAATAGGTATCAACTACAACTTTACACATGTGTGACACTCATATGCGGATGGTACACTCTAATAAATCACATGTGTACATGTGTAAGTGTTTTTTAATTATGTCAAGTTTAAGTTAGTTAGATATTAGACATTAGACATGTACAAGTGATAGATCTTATTATGTCAAATTTATAGTTAGTTGTGCATTAAAGACAATTTTTCTAATTAATTTCTTATTTGAATAGGTATAAAGTGTACAACTTTACACATGTGTGACAGTCATATTCAGGAGCCCTAGAAGATGATACATTAAATTATTTCATTGAATGTTTATTTTATTTTTAATCATATTGTAATTGGGCTAAGAAGTGGGGTTTTCTTACTAGTTCTTTCCCTATGAAGCCCTTGAACTAGTTATATATATAAATAAAAATATCATTTATTGATGTACCATGTGTTATGATTCCTGTATACTTATTAATTTGTTCATTTTTTAATTCAAATTCTACAATTAATTTGATGTGACATATAACTTGAATAATTTGATGTGACATATTAATTAATGATATCCATTATCTAGTTATCTAGTTATGTAGTTATGTAGTTATCTAGTTATCTTATTTTATCTCTACTTATCTGATTCACATTATATTTATTCACGTAGAGTATTTACATGCAATCCATCTTATTAAAAAAATCTTAGATCTAAAACAAATATTCTAATTTAATCTATGACATGTACATATATCGATCAACCAAAAAAAAGCTAATCCACATAACATGTCACTCTAGTCCATATATAACATGTCCAAATAACTAGTCCAAATAAAACATGTCCATAAAACATACATCATTGGTCCAAATAAAACAAGTTCATCTATAACAAGTCCATAAAACATGTGAATAGTCCAAATATAACAAGTCCATAAAACATGTGAATAGTCCAAATATAACAGGTCCATAAAACATGTGTTCATAGTCCATATAACATCTAGAAATAGTCCATATAACATCTGAATAGTCCATATAACATGAAAACACAAGTAACATCTAAGAGCCTGGATCACCCATCTGATTTGCCGTCCTCTTCACTCCACATGAAGAGGACGGAGATGTATCATCATGTTGTACACCATCAAGTGACTGTAAACATAAATTATGAAGAGATAACATAAGAAGTGGGTTTAAACAAATAATTCACTTACAAACAAAATAAATATTGAATATACATATATCAAATAAATTACCATGGAACCCTGCTGAGTAGTTTCCTCTGTGGGAGGAGGACCTAGAGTAAAAAATGTCATTGTGGTAATGTCCTATACAAAACAAATTGCAAATTTATTATAATAATATTCCCTAAAAATGACATGTGCATCATGATTCAAAAATATTGGAATTTAATATATTAATAACTATGACCTCAAAGGATGATGAGGCCTGCATCTGACTGGGTCCTACACCATGACCACGTGAAACTATACTCAGTAATGGTTCCGAGGGTACATCAGCAGGGAATGATGTGGCGAAGGCCTACACAATTGTAAAAAATAGAAGTGAATTAGAATATACGCATAAATACGTGAGCATGTATAAATAGTTAAATTAAAATTAAAATGCAATATACATACAAGAGATAAATGGGGAGTGTCCTCTGTGACCGATGGTAGAGTACCCATCGAACTGCTGCCAGGGTGGTATGAAGTGTGACCCTACAATATATAGTTTGAAAACAAACATTATTAAAGTAAAGTTTCAACAGTAAATATTTCTAGGGGTCGAATAGACATGATAAAAACACATACAGTGAAAGGTGCACCAACATTTGAAGCAGTCGAATGGACATGGTGACAGTCCATGGATGTCGTGGTCTCCTCTACCCCCTGTTCGACAAAAACAACATATTTTGGTTGATATGGTTTGTGTGTCTGTACATATATATGTAGACAAAATATTTTATCACTATTATATAGATTACCTCTGCGCTAGATAAATCCGCTGTGTATAGAAGGTCAAGAAATGATGACAACTTGACAGGTCAAGCCTTTGTGTCATCATATCCTCCATGTGTGCCCTCTGCATCATCAAATCCATCATCTGGCCCCTCGCTTTGTTGACTAGTACATATGTCCCCACAGCTGGTGCAAACATGTGCTGTGCTCTGGGGTGCCCTAGCCATCCTAAACTGCTCAGCTAAATCACCCGAAAGGGCGCTTAATGAACTAAGAGCAGAGGTGACTGCTCCATGGTGTACTGGCACTGGAATCATAGGAGCTGGATAAGAAACAAGGGGCTCCTCATGTGGATGATTTTTGACTCTATCACTCAGCTTTGCCCCAGGCCTGTCCTGAGGCATGCCTCTACCGACCCCCTGAAATGCTCTCATGTCAAAATAATTGGGTTTTTTACCCAATTCAAACTCAGCCCACAATTTTCTCAAAAAGTACATGGGGACCTCGTGATTTGCATGTGGTGGATGGTCAAATACCATCCACCACCACTCCCAAAAGTGATGTGAAATCAACGGGTGCTTGCACCAACGAATAGATATTCTTGATTTTTTGGGGTTTATTTCTTCACCTGTTTTCGGATTCTTAAACCACCAAGCAAAAACTGCTTTGGTGATTTTAAGATCCTTCACCTCTTTATAGGTGAATCCATCAGCATAGAATGTTCTCATGGAATCTCTCCATGAGCGATAGCTATCTAACTCATCATCAAGGGACTGGACAGAATCTACTATGCCTTGCATAGTATCTGCAAGGCATAGTAGATGTGCGGAGGGGTGGGGATCATGTCTAACCATCTCAATGTCCCTGACAATAGAGGTGATATTACGCCTCATGTCCTCTCTAAGCTGCTCTGCGGTACAAGGAGGTGGTGGAGGTGGGGGTGGTGGTGGTGGTGGTGGGGGCTGACCTCCTAAATGCTCGTCCATCATGTGTAAACTGTACATATATAAGGTATTTGAACGTGTAAATGAAAAGTATTTAAACACATGAATAATCTAAACATATATATCTCTATCTTCACATGTACACATTTATAAAGTATTTGAAAATGTAAATGAAAAGTATTCAAAAACACATGCATAATATATTAGGTCTTAAGGGTGATAGTAGGTCCTATTACATCTTACGAGTACATACTAGCTCCTATTAGGTCTAAAGGGTACATAATAGGTCCTATTAAGTATTAAGGTTACATACTAGGTCTTAAGGGTCATATTAGGTCTTAAGGGTACATACTAAGTCTTAAGGGTCATATTAGGTTTTAAGGGTACATACTAGGGTTTAAGGTTCATATTAGGTCTTATTAGGTCCTATTAGATACTATTAAGGGGTTATATTATGTATATATTAGGTCCTATAAAGAGAGTTTACTTTGTAAATGTTTATTTCTTTTCAATAAGGTTATATTTTATATTGATTTAGTTGGTTTGTTAATATAATATTCAGATGTAATATTAAATTATTTACTTATTTAATTATTCATATACATTTTTAATTTACTTACATTCTAAACTTGCTACGATGTCTTTGTTTAAAGATATATAATGTATTCCTTTATTGGTCAATTTGAAAATAATTACTTTTTAGTACATTGAACATGACGAGAGAGGAGATAGAGAGAAGAAAGTTCAAGGGAGAGAGATGAGATAGCAGAGAGAGGAGAGACCTGAGAGAGGACGTGAGGAGAGAGGAGAGAGAGAGATCGGAGAGAGGAGCGAGCAGGTGAGGAGAGAGAGAGAGAGAGAGAGAGAGAGAGAGAGAGGAGAGAGAAGAGAGTTAAACGGAGAGAGATAAGAGAAAGAGAGAGGAGAGAGAACACGATCAGAGAGGAGAGAACATTAGGTTTTCGTTTACAATTGTCTACATTTTAGGTTTTCATAAATACAATTTTATACATTCTAAGTTTTCATTTTCAGTTTTTAACAAATTAATGATTTCTAAACAAATTGAAAAGTAAATTAAAACATAAATAAATGAAAAACTATAAACATACATTCATTTTTAAAATAAATTAGTATAATGCTATTTAAAAACAAAAATTAACTTTTTATATGTTTTAGGTCTTCATTTACAATTTTAAATATGTTTTTCATTTTCTACGTTTTAAGTTTTCATTTTCAGTTTCGTTTTAGGCTTTGTTTTCAATTTCATTTTAGGTTTTCATTTTCAGTTTCATTTTAAGTTTTTGTTTTTTGTTTTCATTTTCGGTTTCATTTTAAGTTTTCATTTTCAGTTTTCTACGTTTTAGGTTTTCGTTTTCAATTTTGTTTTAGGTTTCGTTTTAGGTTTTCATTTTCAGTTTCATTTTAAGTTTTTGTTTTCAGTTTCATTTTTAGTTTTTGCTTTCAGTTTTCTACGTTTTAGGTTTTCTTTTTCAGTTTCATTTTAGGTTTTCATTTTTGGTTTTCTACGTTTTAGGTTTTCATTTTTGGTTTTCCACGTTTTAAGTTTTCATTTTTGGTTTTCCATGTTTTAGGTTTTCGTTTTCAATTTTCTCCATTTTAAGTTTTTGTTTCCAGTTTTCTACTGTTCAGGTTTTTTTTTTCTACTTTCTTACGTTTTAGGTTAAATTGTTTTCAATTGCACATTATTTCTAAACAAATGGAATAACAAATAAAAACATACATTTCATAATCTAAGAAAATACATTCATTTTTAAAATGCATTGTTAAATAGCTATTTAAAACTAAAATTAAACATTTTACTATAGAAAATGAACACGAAAAATAAAATAAAACAAGTAAAAATGATAAATATGTACCTGGAACTCAAAAAAATATGTTTGTGGGGTCGGTAGGTGTCTAATAATTGGGCAGGCGATGTTGAAAAATCATAGATCCCATTCTCCTGTCGCTAGAAAATGACAAGAAATGAGGTCAAAACAAAAAAAATACTTTTCCAAAATGGGCACCCATTTTTTGTCAAATCGGGTGCCCGTTTTGGCTCAGTTGACTGAACTGAAATGGGCACCCGTTTTATTAAAGATCGGAGTCCCGAACCAAAATGAGCACCCGATTTGACAAAAAATGGGTGCCTGTTTCTAGCGGCGCATTTTTCCAGGTCGCAGACTTTTGCAGAATTGGCACCCAAATTTTTGCACGTACCCTATACTTATGCAATCTCCCATCATATATAGCATGTCTATCATATTTCCAAGTTCTACCCAACAAAATATGACAACAATCCATAGGCATGATTTCACAAAACACCTTATCATAGTATTTTCCAATTTTCAAATTCAGATAACATTGGTCACTTACCAAGACTATATGCTCATCTTTGATCCATGAAATTTGATAGGGTTTTAGATGTTCCAACCTTTCCAACTACAACTTTGTGGCCATCTCTTCAAATGCCAGATTCTCTGAGCTACCACTGTCAATGATTACCTTCCAAAATTTGTTAGAAACTCTACATCTGATCTTGAACAAATTTTTCCTTACTGGATCTTCCTTTTTACTTTCATTCCATAGTGTTGTACTTACCATCAAGTTACTTTCCTTCTTAGGCTCATTTGGTGACTCTTCTTGCACCAAAGCATTTTTTCTACTACCAACCTTCTTACTTGCATGTGTGAATTTAAAAGATCTATGTCCTTCTTCTCCACAATTGTAACAAGTTCCTCAGAAACTTCCTCTACCATAACCACCTTGGCAGTTGCTGCCTCTTCCTCTAGATGAACTTTCACCTTTCCACTCGATCTTGCCTTTATCCAAATTTGTCTTTTCTTGTTTAGATCTACTATTTTCACCATAGGATCTACCTCTTCCTCTAGGGAATCTACCGCCTCTACCTCTTTGTCTCTTCTCATGTCTTTTGTTCAATTTCTCCTCAGCCTTCAATGAAAATTGATAAGCCTCTTCAATGCTTTCCAACTTAACCATGTTGATTTCTTCGTGGATGGAAACTCTCAAACCTTTCAAGTATATAGCAATTCTTTCCACATCATCTTCATCATGTCTAGATCTGATATCTAATCTATAGAATTCCTCAATATACTCTTTTACCAAGTTATCTTTTTTCCTTAAACTTTTCATTCGCCGAACTAGGTTAATCTGATAATCACAAGGTAAGAACTTTCCTTTCAACTTATTCACCATTTTATTCCATACCTTGATCTTGTCTATGCCTTTCTTTTTTCTATCCAACTATAGATGTTCCCACCATAAGGATGCATGACTTTTCAACTTTGTGCTAGCAATCTTTACTTTCTTCTCCTCGTGTATGTTTTCATACTCAAAATATTTCTCCATCTTAGTGATCGAGTCCACCAATTCATCAAAATCCAATTTACCACTATATTCAAGAGGATTGAAATGTGGTGTATACTTTATACTTGTCAAAGCCTATAAAAATATTTCCTCACCCTGATCCATCTTAGGTGAAGGTTCTAAATTTTCTTATTCTTCTTCAACTTCATCATCACTAACATCCTCAAGATGTCTGCCTCTTCTCTGGGCTATTTCAATAGCTTCTAATCTTGAAGCAATTTTTCTTAGCATATCTGCCAATCTTGGATCTTCATCTCACCTCCAACAAACTATCTTGAATACCCTCTGCAATTGCAAGTCAGATCGCAATCTACTACCCCACAACAAATCAACTAGGGCTTCACAAGAAGGAACCCTCAAACCTAGATCAAGATCTCACCTCACTTTGATACTATTGACATGTGATGTTTTGGAGTATTGGAAATCTTCTAAGGGTTGTAAGTTAAGGCAACACTTATGATATTATGATCGCATGTTGTGGAGATTACCACTGGATTCACAGTCATGAAAATGACTAAGTCCAAAATTAGGAAAATAGGGTACAGTGCCACAGTTTTGGATAGAAATGAAGATATACAAGGTATTATGGCTTGCAAAGTTAACTAGAGGTATTTTGGGATGTTTTCATGCCTCAATTAAGATTGCATGACTTTTGGATAGCTGGTGTGCAAGATATAGTGTTCGGAAGGTGTTTGAAGATAGTAAAACAGTATATCAGGGTACATGAATAGTTGTGAAGATTAAGGAAATCATAATGGATATGTTAATGTGGTAAGACTTGTAAATAAAGTATAATGCTGACTCTTTGGTGATATAAGACCACTGACCCCATATATATATCATTTGTACAAGTTTCTATTATGTTTTGTATGACAATTGTGGAGCTAACTGGAAGGCTAATTTTGTATAAATATAGATTGCTCTTGTGAAAGAAATGATATGGATGATTTATAGATAATAAGTTTGTGAATAGAATAGCACAAGTCAAATGCAAGATCAATAAGAGGCCGAGTTACAACTGGAACTATCTAAGAAAGATAAGTACTTGTATTGTTCCCCTTTTGAAAACTATTTTGGGACAATTTTTGATTGCAAGAGAAGTGTGCTCACCACCTTTAACCAGGTGTTTTGTATGCCCCTAACAGGATTTTTGTAATCCTCTAACAAGAAAATGTACTATGTAATGATCAACTCCTAACAGGGCTAGGACTCCTAATAGGGACATTATAATTTAGTACATATTTGTGTGTACCATCCCCACCGGGGTTTTCCCTTTAACCAGGGTTTCCTCGAGAACAAATCTTGGTGTCATGAGTAATGTGTTATGCTTATCTGTTCTTTTCATTTATGCATTACTTTGGATTGTTTATAATTGTTTGAAGTTAAAATCAAAGATTTGTAATACTAATTCACCCCCCCTCTCAGTATTACCTAATCCTAATAATTAGTATCAAAGCAAGTGGCCCTTTGAGAGAAAGCTTAATAGCTTAAGGGAGATTAGAATGGATTCAGAAGATTGACATATAAACTTTGATGCTGAACTCGAGGATCTAGATAAGATGAAAGCTAAAAATGGTGAACTGAAATTCAAATTAAGAAGAGCAGAAGGTTTCATGAGGAAACTTAAAGAACAACTTGTGACTATAAAAGATCAGAGACAAGACCTTATGGACAAAATCAAAGGAAGTTCTGATAATGACACATCAGACAAAGTAAAGATGTTGGGGCAAGAAAAAGAAAAAATTAATCTCTTGATGATCAACGAGATTCATCATGAGAAGGATGAAAGAAACAAAGTTGAAGAGTCACTAAAACAAGCCAACCTTCAGATAGAAAATATGAAGATTGAACTTGACCATTACAAAGATAAATATTAGGAATTGGATAATTATAATCAGATCATCAAAGGTGAACTCACTCAAGATAGACTACTCACTAAGGAGTTACACATAAGAAATGAAAAAAATAATGAGCAAAACTCTAAAAGTGACATGAGTCGACCCAATGAAGCTAGAAGTTCAAAAACTCAAGAAGAAACAAATGAAGCCAAGAATGATGAAAGATCTATTCCAAATGAGAGACCTACAAATGAAGATTCTAGAGAATAATATAGACCTTTTAGAGGTAGATGTTTTGAATGCAACAAAATTGGTCACATGAAAAGAGACTGCAGAAGTAATGGTACCACTAAACCCTTTACTAGCAACTATTTTAATTGCTCTGACTATGGACATAAAAAGGCAGATTGCAGAAGACCTAATCAATCCAGGTATAAGAAAGACTATATCAGAGAAGAAACTATAGCCAAGATTACATGTCAGAAATGCAATAACTTCAGACACACTACAAGGTACTGTAAGCTGCAGACCAGTGAAGACAGAAGAAGACCACCCATCTGTTACAAATGCAATAATCCAGGTCACATTACAAAGTTTTGTAGATATAATGGAGATATCAATAGAAGAGGACCAAGAAGATCAAATGAACCAGAAACACCACCACCTATAGTCATAAGGAAGAATATCAATGATAGTGGTAAGAGCCTAAATGATTACATAAGTGAAAGAAAGAAGGTGGAGAATGAAAAGATATGGCAAGTAAAGGTTCTAAATAAGGCAGTGGTTCAGGGAGAGATAGCTTGTGATGTTGTGTCTTTGCATGATGAATGTTTTGAGGCATTAGCCTAGAAGGCCTCATGGCCTCATGGGGAGCAATGGATACAAACAACATAACTTATCTAGCCCCTATATAAGTAGAGTAAGCTCATACAAGATTGAGTATGATAAGTATGAATGTTTTCAAATCTACAGATGGAATTGTAGTACTTGAAGATCCATCTTCTATGTTTGGGATTTCTACATTGATTCGATGGCATGTGAAGTTGAGCTACTTGTATTTAATGCACACACTCAACTTGTGAAGGATAAAATACTTGAGAGATTTTATTTATACACCATTCATTGATTAGGAATCAGGAAGAACGAAAGTGTGAAAGAAGAGTAGCAAACGAGCTGAGTAACTTTGTGTTCATGTGAGATCAAACATCAGATTCAAGTGTTTAAGGTATTTAGACCTAATCTTTCACAGTAATCATGGATGCACTGGTAATATATGATGTTTTAGAAAGACCTAGGTATAAATTCAAGTGGCATCCATACAAATCTTGTGAGGATGATCTGGAAGAGGCATTTTCTCAAACCCTCATAGGTGTGTTGCACGTAGAAGATATTAGGGCATACATACACTAAAATTATGAGATTATTGGTGAGGTCAACCTCTTCTATGAGCTAAATGATATGATAGATGTAAATGGGTCTTTAATAGAATAATTCAAACATTTGAAAGACCTGTCAATACTCAAGTTAACCCGACTCAGAGAATTCATGGAAGTCGAATGGTTCAAGATGATTCTGAGTAGAATTCATGATCAGTTCATATGGATAGGTGATCAAACCATAAAGATATGTGCTTAGTTGATCCATGATATCATAGGCCTTGACAATGAAGGAGCCCTACCAGTTAGTGAGAAAAATATAAGAAAAGATGTTGAAACCCTCACACACTCCAAATGGGACAAGAGAGCTATGACTATAAATGATATATACCTACAAGACATCAGATTGGTAGCAATGTTGATTGGCTACAAGTTATTTTCTAGCTCCATAATTAATTATGTATCAGCTAGAGTTGTCATGATGGCTTATAGAATGGTTAAAGAAAACAAATAGTATAACCTTTGCAAAGTTTTGGCACAACAATTTTTGGAAAATGTTAAAGTTATTAAGAAGGAAAAATCCAAGGCATTTAGGTTTGGGTCACTACTAGTTCACATGTACCTACATGTCATTCACAACTTTCTTGGTATGCATCCTAGACCATGGAAAGACAATGAACCCAGTGGTCTAAAAATCTTAGAATATTATAGAAGGTGGAAAAAGGATTGGATTGATGGAGAACTATTTGGAATGATTAAGATCTTGTAGAGATAGATGAAAGAAAGATATAGAATACCAAAAAGGCTAGTGGAAAAATATGAACATACCATATGATTCATGGTTGAAATAGATTATGTCTGCTTTGAGACAGTTGAGCCTAGAACCAAGTGGTGCTATCCTATGGGATATGAGGTAAGTGCTGAGGTACTAACCATGCAAGTAGAACATGTAATTACAACAGAAAAAGACCCTACTTAGGAAAGATGGGGTATTTACAGAGAAAAATATGAAAAATTTATAGAAGAACAAGATAAAGTAACAAGAAAGAGGAAAGCCAGCAAGATAGTAGAAGAAATTACTATGAAGGTAGGAATCAAAAAGTAGTATTTGGACTTGAAAAACAAGATGGAAGCATCTTCTAGTGTTGCCACTGATTCACCCATCTCATTGGAAACAGAGAAGACATGTACCATTGATAACTTCATTGATTTATTAGTTCCCCAAAAGAAAGAAACACATGAAACTGAGACTATAGAGGCTCTTAGAAGATCATCTAGGAATGTCAGTCCAAAAGAAAAAGAAACAGAGGTCAAGAGGAAGAAAAAGGAAGAAAAGGTTATAGAAAAGGAGGAAGAGAAAATGGTTCAAAAGAATCCACAAACCTTGTGGAAACCTGATATGAAATCAGTACAGAAGAGGGTTATCAAAGATGGAAATTTAACATCTATAAAAAGATACTATGAGAGATATAGCCTTGAGGATCAAGCAATCATTGAGGACACTATCATTGAGCATTTGCTAGTTTTGAAAAATAATTTATTGGAAGTTGAATCTAGTGTTCCCAAAGAATTGTACAACAAGCTAGAAATTAGAAAATAGTTAGCACATTTAGAGGTCAAGAACATAAGAAAAAAAACAATTGATGATATGTTGGATATTGTGTCTATTCAGGAAAGAGAAATAATCATAAAAGCACTAAAACCTCTTTTAAGAGCAAAGACTAGACTAGTCAAAATCATGGCTAGAAGATATGATGAAGTAATTGAAGATACCCAAAAGGCATTAGATAAAGTTTTAATGCAAAACATGCCTAAAAGAAAAGGGATTCATCACCTAAGATTGCTAAACCTATGTCATTGGGTTTAGGAGAGAGTTCACAAATAGTGGATAAGAGTGCTCAAGTTAACTTGCAACTAGACTTCTTTGTCACTAGTGTGTCTGTTAGCCTTGACACTTCACAAGATATAAATGATCCATTCATGGAAAAGATGGATAGTGTGATGGAATTCAAAGATCAGGAGTAGACAAAAGAGAGGAAATCAGAAGAAAAACAAGCAGAAAAATTACAAGAGAAGGAGTTACAATAAGAAGGACATTAAGAAAAATAACCTAAGGTAGAGGAGACCATTGAAATTAGACTTGATTCATCTCTATTATTGGCAAGTGTTGCCAAACCACTAAATTCTAATGTAGATAGCATGGATGAAGATGAACTAATGAGACTCTCATTCATGGCATTTGCTAAAGCTAAGGAGAGATCATCCCAGAAAGGAGGCAAAAGAGCCAAGATAATGGGGAGGGCAGTAGAAATAGTAAACAAGCTACTACCCTCACTAATTATCCTAAAAGACAAGGATGAAACTAAGAATCTCAGTATAGTACTGGATAGCTTTGATAGTCACTTTGACTCATTGTAAAAATAGCAAAAGAGAAGGCTGAAAGAAACTTCCTAGAGAAGAAGTTAAGCAAAGTTCATAAGTCCATCTCATGGGACTTAAACATTATGAAGGCTACCACTCTTAAAGCCAAGAGTTGTGTAGCACAAGGGATGAAACTATATAGCCATTGCATAAAT
This sequence comes from Chamaecyparis obtusa, assembly GCA_027943335.1. Taxonomy (NCBI): domain Eukaryota; kingdom Viridiplantae; phylum Streptophyta; class Pinopsida; order Cupressales; family Cupressaceae; genus Chamaecyparis; species Chamaecyparis obtusa. The sequence continues at coordinate 43,028 of BSBK01006059.1, forward strand.
CCCTGTAGATATTTGAAAAATGTTGAGGAGACCATATGTAGCGAATGACAGGGTCAGTCTTGATAGAATAATGGACAGTTGTGAGTCATCTTCACAAATTGTGGAAGAAATTGACAAGGAACATCTGGGTTACTAGAAAAAATAAGGATACTGGAAATGGAGAAAGGGAGAGTTGTGGATAGATTTGGTTCCCTAAGACACCTATTAACTCCCAAGCTCTCAATATTAGAGACTCATCTCTCTGAGATGATAAAGGTTGAAAGTTCAATGACAATATCTACTCTCACTGAGCTTAAATTAGCAGAGACAGCATCATATGCACTGAATGGGTTAATCCATGTTAATGAGCTACTGATAAGTTCATGGGTTGAGGAGATTAAGACCTTGGAAACATCTTTCCATGATGTCTTAAATCTGGTAAGGAAGAACTAGACCACCTATGCTTCAGTTTTGAAATTTTGAGAATAACCTTTTCCATTGATGTCAAAGAGAGAGGAAGAAAAAGAGAAAAGGGAAGGAAAAGAGGAGAAGTGCTATGTGACACTTAGTCATTTTTATAAGTGTTTCCATCAATGCCAAAGGGAGAGATTGTTGGTATGTGATGTTTTGGAGTACCAGAAATCTTCTAAGGGTTGTCATTTATAATCCAAAACCACTCTTCCATTAAATTCTTCTTAACTGGTTACATAACAACTAAATAACTCATGAAGAACAAAAACAAAGCAACTTCCACTATATTTAATAAATAATTCTATCTTTCTTTATTACCTACTAAATTAGTCAAAATCCCTTTATATCAAGGATTGACACTTATTGAAAACATAACAAAAAAGTCTCATTAAACCTCACCAAATATGGAGGAGATAAAACAACCACAACATAATACAATTACTACTGACAACAGAATAATAGTTCTAAGGAAATATAGCAGGACTAATTTCCTATATTCTCTAGAACAATAGCTCCTTCAAAGCTCAGCATATCCATCAGAATCGTGCTAGATTATCCCACCATGGTTGGTCTTCTAACGCCCCTTCTTTAATGTAGATGCGCCACTCTTCATACCTCTCCATGTTTACTTGAAAGGTTAGTAACATTCAGTACACATATGCAAGTCAAAATTTTGAACTCCTACTTAAATGTTAGAACACAACTTGAAATAATCACATGAAGTACTACATTATATTTTTAATAGTCAACAAAACATATCACTCAAGCTACCCATAGATTTTTTGGCTTTAGCTGTACTTGGCATAGGTTCACATAAGTATAAGTGATAAAATGTCTTGGAAATTTTTGTCAAATTATCAACAAAATATAAATATCATAACAAAATTGAGGCAATAATTAGACTCATCATCTACCCCCTACTATCAAAATGCTTGTCCTCAAGCATTGTATTTCTTTTCTATGGTCTTGAAATCACCAACAATCATCTTTCCCTTCTTTCCACTTCTAAAAGTGTAGTAGAACCCCCTTGTGCTTTCCAAGTAATCTTCTTGATGCTCCTCAACCAACTGATCTAGTCTAGTAGCACTGATGTCATATAGGGGCCAAAAGAGTGTAGGTGGCTAGAAGGATAAAGGCATTCATAATTCCCTTCCGGGATATCATCCCAACTTCATGTAATTAGCCACTCTATGAACAACTGCTTCATAATTACTTGGGCTATGTGGTTCTGCTTTTTTTAAAGCTTCTAGCAACCTGTTCCACCTACTTCTAACTCCTGAAAGAGCTCTTTGGGCTATAAAATTGGGCAATGTCTGATAATCTCTGTAAACTTTATCCCTCAATGCAAATACTTTTTCCCTGATTTCTAGCTTTGGTCTCCCATAAGTCAAATTGAGCCAATCCCTCAAAAGAACATCAGGCTTATGTGACTCATCCCTTAATGGAAAAGGTTCAGATTTCTCCAGATCCCTATAGGTGTTCAGTTGTATGTCATAGTTTGTCTCATTATGCATCTATGACATCAAGGCCCTTAAGTGAATGTCCCCTATATAGAGCAGAGGATTCCACTTTGTTTCATGTGGGATAATAAAATTGTGCAAATAAAGCTCACATAATAGATTTTTTTGTCATGATGGCAAAGTCTGATACAAACCATAGAATTCTTGGGCCAACTTGAATTCACAATCAATGTCTTTCATTGTCATCATAAGTTGGAACAAAAGAAATTGCTCCTTTAAGAAAATAGCATATACCCTAGGTGGTGGTCTACAAGCTATCACTTGGTCAGCTAGTTTTAAGGCCTTACTCATTTTCTCTTTCTGTTTCCTTAGCTTCTCTTTGAAAGATTCAATCTCCTCATCCTTCTCAAACATCTCCCTTTGCATTTGATTTCTTTCCTGCTTCCACCATGTTTTCTGAAAGATAAAATGGTTGTATAGATGAAAGAGGATAGACTAAATTTGTGTTGAAGGGAACTCTTGCATTTGAGCCTTCTTTTTCTTCTCCTTAACAGTCTGCTGGAAGAATTTAGTGAACCACATTGATTGGTAAGGTATAATGGATACATTAGAATATACAGGATGCTGAGGAAGAGTAGATTGAACATTCACAGGAATGCTCTCTTGCATTGCATCAGGGCTCGGTTTAGGCATTCCTTGATCATTCTTTGACATGCTACTTCTAGGTTCTTGCTCATTAGGAGGCTCCTCCATATGATGGGATTCTACCTACATAGGGGATTCATCAGGAATATATTCAATAGGGGCCTCTTTATCAAGTTTTGGTTCTAGAACTTCTGGCTATTGAGGAGAAAGTGGAGACACCTATCCTCATGTGAGGGCTTCTACACACAGTTGCCTCTTCAACCACTACAATTTTAGGTTGGCAAGACCTTTTTAGTTTATGTGCTATAGGAGTAGATGCTATGGGACTCGACCATTTTCATTTATTAACTTGAATTGCAGGGTTTGAAATTTCTCCTTCTAAGTTAGGGATTTATTTTCTAACTTTCTGCTTTCCTTTTCTCAAGGAAGAAGTGGGTACATTACTCACTGGAGTAGGTTCAGGAGGTTAGTTTTTTGGTGATAATTCTGGTTCTTTTTCTTTCATACTTGCTTCTTCAATAGGGTCAGAAGATTCTATTGCATCTTCTAGAGGTTGGGCCACATGATTTACTTGAGGTTGCAAAGTTTTGGTTTGGACAAATTCTGCCCATGACATAGGGGAAACATCCCTAAGAGATTTTTCAACCAAAATCTTGATCAGGTCATGGTGACTAATGGAGTTTGCATTTCCTTTTTGAGTTTCCTCAGCATTGATACTTAGCATATTATAAAGAAAATTGGGAATATTAACCTGAAGATTATGCCCAATATAGCTAAGAAGCTTAAAATGATGAGCATGCAGGTTTGAAAACCTCCCCTCACAAGTTAAATACGTGGTGATGTGCATAGCTAGTTCTAGAAATGGCTATGGAAGGGACAATCTGTTGCACCCCGCTTAGCAATTTCAAGTGGAGGATCACCTATCCTAGAGAACTGAGCCTGAGATGACCTAGTGTCGTGCTCATTTGGATAATGTTCTCTCACAACTGGAAACCCTATAACTACTGCAATTCTCTCTTCACTAGAAACAATTGTCAATCCCCATATGGTTGCTCATCCTTCTTCACATGTACCCATGAATTCCACAGCAACCTCCTCATTAAACTCTGTCAACTGAAGAAAATAGCCAAGCTAGCCACATGCATTGAACCTGCAGACTGCCTCAACATCTGCCAGCAAAATACCATGAACCACCAGTTCATGTCTCTGTAATTGTCTGCCCATCTTAATAATGTCCACTCTCTAATTTTTAGCTCTCCAACCCACTGCTAAGCTTTTGTCTTCTCTACAAATTCCCTCTTTTGAAATGCAATTGTGATTCTTGAAAATATCAATATGTTCTCTTGCATTACCTTTCTTTTACTTGACATGAACTAGAATAATGGCATTGATTTCAGAGGTCATCAATACCTTAAGTGTGAGTTACCTCACAAATTAATTATGATCCTTTTGAAGTCATGTCAAGTTTAGGAAATCAAAATTTGAAAGTATGAGAATTGTATGAAGGATTAAAATAATTAATGGAACGCAGCCTAAGTACAACACTGATGTGACAAGGGTAGTTTAGGAATGACACTTGGAAGTTAGTACACTTCCCCTACCCCCTATGAAAGTTGAAAAAGTGTCCTCACTTGTTAAATTTAGCACAAGGTTGGGAAACTGGCTTAAGGCTTATATTATACATTTAATGCAGTACTAGATATAATTAATTAAACTTGTGTGCTAAAAGTAAGGAGTTAGAAAGTTGTACCTGGCGATTAGTTACTGTACATGAATGTGAGCTGATGAGAGTGTTGATTCCAGTAGTCGCATTAGATTGCTGACATGACATTTTATTGAAATTTGAGAATAGAAATTGTGGGTGACATGGAATTTGAGTGGGTGGTAGAAATCAAGATGAGATGAGTTGATGAGAAGAAAAGAGAAAAGTGAATGAAGATGTATACTTCATTAAATGAAGTTTTATTATGATTGCTATCAAACATATGTCATGGTGATACTGCAAGAGGAAGGCTTTCACCTTCTAATGTAGGAGCTATTTTCTGAGGGGTTGTTAAACTGTGCTTGTTAAACTATTTCACGAATTCTTCTTTAGTTTGAGGCTTGTGATATAGGCACACACGGTGTCCATTGAATAGAAACTTAAATTGTATTAGATCAAGTGTTGTCAGCTGAATTGCTCCATTATCAAAGACATATTGAATTTCATAGGGTCTGAGCTATCTAGTTTGTAGCTTTCTTAGGTTCTCCTTGAATCTGGAATCATATAGTAAAGCCCAATCTCCCACTTGAAATTGCTTGTTCTTGATATGTGAATCATGCCATCTTTTCCTTTGGTTCTGGATTAGCTCTATTCTTTCCAATGCTGACTTGCACATTTCATTCAATAAGTTGAGATGGAGGAGACGTTATGTTTGTGCTGCAGGAAGATTGATGTTTAGCTCAAGTGTTGTGCGCAATGTTTTGTGTTCAGATTCTATGGGCAACATTGTTGCTTTTTCGTACACCAATTCAAATGTTGTGAACATTGTTGTTGTCTTCCATGTGATACAGTAAGCCCAGACTACCTCTATCAATCGACTGCTCCAATCCTTGTGATGCAATTGTACTATCTTGGTTAATATGGCCTCTATTTCTCTATTGGTCACCTCTACCTATCTGTTTTCTTGCAAATGATAAGGAATATATTTTTGATGCCTTATGCTATACTCCTTCATTAGCTCTATAATTAGGTTTGATGTGAACTATGCACCTTGGTCCGTTACTAGCTCTCTAGGGACTCCATACCTAGTAAAAATTTCTTCATACAAGAATTTTGCTACTTTTCATCCCTTGCATTCTGCATAGCTTTCACTTCGACCCATTTTGTCAGGTAATCTGTACAAACCAAAATGTAGGATTTTCCATTTGATGGTTGATCAATTGGTCCAATGAAGTCCATATCCCACTTATCAAAGGGTTTTATTACTACTTTTGGATTAAGTGGCATCTCATCTGATTTCGTTGGTCGACCCATCCTTTGACATTTATCACATTTTTTTGTATAATTGGCTGCATCTTTGTGTAATTGAGGCCAATAATATCATGTTGTTAAGATTTTTAGTGTTGTTCACTTTGCTACAAAGTGACCTCAACAAGTCTCATTGTGACAAGCATGTAGTATATCATATACTTCATCTTCTCATAATCTGATCTGGACTAGTGTAAAATAGATTGTTATCTATCCATGAAAACTAAAAGCTCTTCTCTGCAAGCTTTTTATCATCTTTCTAAGAAAAATGTGGGGGCATCTTATTTGCTACAAGATAATTGGCTATGTTTGCATACCACGGGTTTTTGATTGCTATATGGAACAGGTGTTCATATGGAAATGTATCTTCAACCTGAGTAGTGTCTTCATTAGCATTTTTTAGTCTAGATAAGTAGTCAGCAACTACATTGGCCTTTCTTGGCTTATCAATAATTGTGATATGAAACTCCTATAGTAGTAAGAGAAATCTTTCCAATCTGCATGTTATAGCAGGATTGTTCATTAGATATTTTATTGCAGAGTGATCAGTGTGAACAAAAATGGGATAGCCTGTGACATAGTGTCAAAATTTGTTCAATGCATAAACTACAGTGAGGAGTTCCTTTTCAATAACTGTGTAGTTCAATTCAGGGTCATGGAGGCTTTTACTGATATAGTAAATTGCATTCTCAAGGTTAGTAGGCCTTTGTCCTAGCACAACACCTATGGCATAATCTAATGCATCTGTATGGATGTGGAATGGAAAAAACCAATCTGGTCATTTTAGGACTAGTGCAGTTGTGGGAGGTTCTTTAGCTACAGGAAGGACTCATCACATGCTTGTGTCCACTTAAATTTAGCTTCTTTGGTAAGCAATGTTTACAGAGGACTAGAAATTTGACTAAAATTTTGAATAAAGTATCAATAGTATCCAACATGTCCTAGAAAGGATATTACATCTTTTTGTTTAGTAGGAGTAGATAGTGTAAGTATTACCTCTACTTTAACTGGGTCCACTTGAATTCCTACTGCTAAAATGAAATGCCCAAGTACCACTCCTTCCTACATCATCATAAAGCATTTCTCACTATTAAGGGATAGATTATGCTCTTTACACCGGATTAGTACCTTTTCAAGATTTTTCAAAGCCTCATCAAATGTCACTCCAAATGCTATAAAGTCATCCATATATATTTCCATAAAATCATGTGAAATGTCAGCAAAAATACTAATCACAACTCTTTGAAACATTGCTGGAGCATTACACACTCCAAAAGGTAGAACTGAATAGGCATATGTCCCCCATGGACATGTGAATATAGTCTTCTCTAGGTCCTTTGGAGTAATATTTATCTAATTGTATCCACTATATCCATCAAGAAAGGAAAAATACTTCTTACCAGCCAAAGTATCAAGTACTTGGTTAATGAATGGTAATGGAAAGTGATCTTTCTTGGTAGCTTTATTTAAATCCCTATAATCCACACAAATCCTCCATCTACCCCCCTTTTTAGGTACTATTACCAAAGGTGATAGCCACTTACTGTCAGATATAGGATATATAAAGCCAAGATCTAATAAGTTTTGCAATTTTGTTTTAACTATCTCCCTTAATGTTGGGTTAATCCTTCTTTGAGGTTGATGAATGGGTAGGCTACCTTCATTGATATATATCCTATGAGTACATAATGTTGGGCAGTTTAGTTAGTTGTTCCATTTGTTGTGGAGGCAACTTATTATTCACTTGAAGATTATGACCTTTAGAAAGCTCAAGAGTAGTTGTAAGATCAAGCATGGATACTTCAGGTATAGGACTTGTGTTTACTTCACTAGGTAGCAATTGGTGGATAATATTGGGTTCTGAAGGTAATACACAATCCTCAAAATTATCTTCATATGTACTTAACTCTAACACAAAACTCTCAGATACATCTTTAATTACAACAAAGTCATTATTAAGAATGCTCCAAATGACTTTATCTTCCTCTTAAAACTTCAGAAAGGATTGCATATGTAACATCATGAGTTGAACCATAGAATTTAGTTTTTCTTCCCCATCTCCTAAGTCTGGCCATATAGGCGTACTCAAATCTGGCTGCGGTTGAGATGGAGGATACAATGCTAATTTCTTAGTGGCTTTCCCATCTGAAGTTGTCATGTTCCATGATCTACAACTTATGTTTGCATTAGCTATTGCTAGACATGGACGTCCTATAATAATAGGGTAACCAACAAGGCTCACTTTTGGTGAAAGGATCATGAAATCAGCAGGGTACTCCCAAGAATCGAAGGAAACTATTATATCTTTTATCGTTCCATCAGGAGTAATAGTAGAGCTATCTGCTAATTACAATATTATTGGAGTAGCTCTCAACCATTCAATACTCAGCTTATTCATAGTATCCTTAGTCATTATATTAATGGCAGCACCTAAGTCTATTAATGCATTTTTGACAGACTGGCCATTAATGATGATATTCACAACTGGACTCCCTAGATCTAAATATTTTGGTATTACCAATTTTCCTACCATGATATCAGCCAATTGTCCTATAACATGAACTATTGTAGGATCCTTTTTTTTTCTCCTAGGCTTTTTAAGACAAGCTTCTTTTATTACTTTTCCATAAACTGGAACATCTTTTATTGCTTGAAATAGGAAAATCCAGACATGCATGTTCTTAAGCTGGTCAATGATATCAAATGACTGATCTTCTTTTGGTATGGGCTTCTGCATGATGAGCCTCTGAGGAAAAGGTGGTTTAACTAATGTATGAGCATTAGCTGAGTTGGAAACATTTTTTGATGCAATAGTATTTGGAAAATCATTTTTTGGAATTGGTACTACCGTTGTAGGAAGTCTGGCACTTCAATGATAAGGGGTGGTTCAGGTGCTAGCAAGGTAGTACCTGATCTTAGCTGTATATCAGCTATATCAAGTGCATAGGTAGGGTACTACTGAGCATCAGTAGCATACATTTTTTATTGTGGTTGTTGACTGTTGGGATTCGGTTGAGGTTGAGTAGGTAATTGTGTTTTCTTTTGAGGATTTGTATTTGGAGGTGGTGGCATTATTGCAGGCATGTTTGTTGGAGGTGGTAGAGGTTGATATCTAGGATTTGGATTAGGCCATTGCTGAGGTCCTCTCCACTAGCTAGTGGGCTACCAATTTCCTTGTGGTTGTTGCCATTGGTTTGGAAATTGTGACCATTGGGGTTGTTCTGGAGGATACCATTGATTTTTTTGATTATTTGGCCAAGCATTATTCCAAGTGGGTTGATTATACTGTTGAGGACTTTGGACATTTTAGTTTTACCATTGACTATTATATGGACTTGAAGTTTGTAATGGGTCTTGAGGCATACCTTGTCTCGTGGCCCATGGCCGACATTGAACAATGAAGAATACTTGCTCATCCTCTCCGTCTATCTTTAAGTATTTAGTTGGAAGATGCTGATTCTCCAAGTTTGCGACCCATTTGCACTAGCAATCCTTTTTTTTTTTGCAAAAATGAGGACAGTATTCAGCCAGCTGCGCCTCTACGTTTGCATGTTTCTTCTTACCAGTCATCATGTCTAGATGTGTAGCAACATCATTGATGATGTCTTGCTTGAAGTTTGATAATAGGTTTGAAATCTCCATCTTTGAAATACCAAAGCCACTTCCTTTGGTCAGCGCTGAGCAGAATCCCCTTCCTTTCTTGACCGCTTCTCTATAATAGTTCATACAAATCTTCTAAAGGTCATCCCAGGAGGACTGAGATATATCACCTCTAGCCATGAGCTCCAAAGCTTCAAGACAATTTTCATTCACTCCTCTTAGAAAAATCAACTTTTGTGAATCCTCCTGCAATGCATGTTGCATTTTCTTTTGTAGGCTAAATAAGAAGCATGATATGTAGTCCTCTAATGTCTCTTCTTCCCTTTGTGACATACAGAAGATGTCATATCCTTTTGAATAACTTCTCTTGTAGTATTATTTATATTTTCTTAGAAACAAATCTCTCATTCCATCCCAAGTAGTTATTGCATTTTCTCCTAAGCCCATGAACCATCTAAGGGTTGACTCCTTCAATGTTGCTGGGAATAGATTAAGCTTATGACTGTCAGTATTATAGTCAAAAATTTGACCCAATATGTCAAACTCGAACAAAAAGGTGTCAGGATCCTCCATAACAAGACCACAGAACTTTGGAAGTGCTGAAGCAGGTATTTTCTTGAGGTTAGGATTGTTAATAAGACTTGGAATTGGAAACGGAAATGTAGGAGCTACCATTACTGGAGGTGTTGGATATTGAAACTGTGGTGGCAAAGTATTGTTGACTAGAGGGTTTTGAGCAACAGGCAGTCCTGGAGTAGGATTATTATGAAAACTGGCTAATATTTTTGCAAAAGGATGGAGGTCAAATGTTTCTTGGGTTTCTTCTTCTTCTGTTGAAGATGATGCAACAAACTCAGGACTGGAATCAAGAAATGGTAATTCAAGCTCTTCAAACTCTTCTTTTAGTTTAACAAACTCCTTTGGAAGAAATATTTCATGAGCATCTCACCTTATTCGATGCATGCAAGTAAGTTGATGACTTGTGAAGCAAGCTCACAACTTCTTGTATTAACTAAAAATAGGAAACTAATCTAAAAAAAAAATGACTCATTGAGGTTCCTAGTTTGACACCATCCCCAACAACGACACCAAAAATGAATAGTCTCACAATAGGTAGAGATAATCATGCCATTGTCTCGCTTAAGGGTAAGATATATATGCTATGAATTACCTATCCCCATCATGAAATTCCTTTAGATTGTCAACCCAGGGACATACACTTGAAATGGGATAGCATAGTTTGTGCACTAAGTTCCTTTAGGAGTCATAATACCTATCATGTAGGAAGATAAAATTCATGAAAGGAATCTATGCTATTGCTATAGGAAAGTAAACACACTTGACTATTAAATGGAATTAATGCAAAAAACTTATGAAAGGAATCTAAGCCTTCCTAACAAATCAAAACATTCACTATACCTATTTTTGCAAGTTCTACAGGAATAAACACAATGGCAATGCTCCAGGAATGAAACAGTAACTATATTTGAAAATAGGAAAAGTATAGGAAGTGAATCTATTCTAACTTAATCTAATCCACCTTCCAAGTGGGCCCCCTTGGTTGGCTTCTGCTAGCTACTCAACACAAGAGATAATCCAAAATCACTCTTCCATTAAATTCTTCTTAACTAGTTACATAACAACTGAATAACTCATGAAGAACAAAAATAGAGCAACTTCCACTATACTGAATACATAATTCTATCTTTCTTTATTACCTACTAAATTAGTCAAAATCCCTTTATATCAAGGATTGATGCTTATTGAAAACATAACAGAAAAGTCTCATTAAACCTCACCAAATACATGGAGGAGATAAAACAACCATGACATACTACAATTACTGCTAACAACAGAATAACAATTCTAAGGAAATATACCAGGACTAATTCCCTATATTCTTTGGAACAAAAACTCCTTCAAAGCTTGGCATATCCATTGAAATCATGTTGGATTCTCCTGCCATGGTTGGTTTTCTAATGCTTCTTCTTTAGTGCGGATGTGCCACTCTTCATACCACTCCGTATTTACCTAAAAGGTTAGTAACATTTGGTACACATATGCAAGTCAACATTTTCAACTACTACTTAAATGTTAGAACATAGCTTGAAATAATTATATGAAGTACTGCATTATATTTATAATAGTCAGCAAAACATATCACTCAAGCTACCCATATATTTTGTGGCTTTAGTTGTACTTGGCATAGGTTCACATAAGTATAAGTAATAAAATGTCTTGTAAATGTTTGTCAAAGTATCAATAAAATATAAAGATCATAACAAAACTAAGGCAATAATTAGACTCATTAGGTACCATCCCCACCGGGGTTTTCCCTTTAGCCAGGGTTTCCTCGAGAACAAATCATGGTGTCATGAGTAATGCATTATGCTTATCTATTCTTTTCATTTTTGCATTACTTTGGATTGTTTATAATTGTTTGAAGTTAAAATCAAAGTTGTGTAATACTTATTCACTCCCCCTCTCAGTATTACCTAATCCTAACAGATACCACCTAACGCAAAGGGGGAATGGCAGAAGCCATTCCTTGGCCCCTGTCGTTCCCCCTTTGCGTCAAGTTCAAACCGAGTTTTATGTGAGTTTGTAAATCTTCCCACCATGGCCACTCTATCCATCATACCATTGCGCTCATGAAAGGTGCACTTGAAGATAACGTCATCCAACTTGGCCATGAGACCGATATGTTTCATGATTATATCATTGGTTTACCAACCTAGATTACAAACCCTAGTAAGCATCATTATAATATTGAGAACATCACCCTCAATAATACATTTTTGAAACCTTGATTAATTTCCAACTCTATCCCATGGAATTTTTCACCAAGTAGGCAAGAAGAAATTTTTCATGTCTCTCTCTAAGGAGACTACACTGACTCGTCTGACCAAGGTTCCCAATTGAAGAGTCATCAAAGTTGAGTTTGACCCATCCAGTGTTGGGGGTTAAGTTTTGCTTAGGTTGATATGTATTAAAAAAATTAGACTTACTTTTATTATACATCTTATTTAATTAATATTTTATTTAAAATAAAATATTAGCTAACTATAATCTATATTTTAAAATTATATCATTTTTTATTTAATAACATAATTTTTTAAAATATATTTTATATATTTAATTTCTTTCCAATTGAAACAATTAAGAATATATATTATTTTATTAATAAATTTATAAATGTGTTTCCAATTATAATATAAATCAGATTTTACTAATTGTAACAAGTAAACAATCTTCCAAAAATTGAAAATTCACTGTTAGGGATATGACCTAGGATATTTCCATAATACATAAGATATTTGTATTAGTGCGCTTTGAAACATTGAAGCTAAAAACACTCACACAATCTAACTCAAAAACACCATATATAGATATATAAAAAATATATGAAATGTTAAATAAACTAAATTTTGAAATTCATTTTTTATTTCAATTAAATTTATTGATTTATTAATATGTATAATTATATTATAAACTATATATTAATATTAACTATGTTATATTTTTAATGTTTGCCTAAAGTTTTATTTACATTTTGATCAATGTTGATATTATTTTATTTGTACAATTATAATTTTTATAGACATTTTAATTATATATAAAATATAATTAGTATGAGAATTAGTACTAATTTTATTCAATTGATTGACATCATAAACTTGTTTTTTATTATGGTAAAAACAAGTTGAAGGGACCCTAAACCCTTTAACAAAATAGAGGCATAGATATAGTAGTCCACATCGACCAAGAGATATGTACACTATCATAACACAGAGCCTAAAAGAACTACCCTTAAGATAGACATATAGCAAGGCAACTAAGAGACAACTAATAGACAACAAAAAGATAATTAAATAGGGAAAGAAAAAAAAAAAAAGAAAAAAGGAAAAGATTAAGCCAAGTTCTTATTAACCTCAGAAAATTATGCCTCCAACTTGGTCATATCTTGGGTAGTCTTCTTTAGGTCGTTGAGCCCTATAGGGGCATTTTCAACTTTTCTCTTAAGGTATCCTCAAGTCCTTTTACTAGGCCCAAAACATTCCTAACCTTTATCGTGATCTAGCTCCATAATATGCTTTTCTTGGTACTCTTTGTCGAGGGTCTCGACCAACCTATTCATAGCTTCCATTGTATTCTTTATACTTTTATGGATTTGATTCATTGCCATTTTAAGATTGTCCTTAAGACTTGTCATTTTCTCCTCCATCTAAGATTGGTTCTTTTTCATTTTTTCTAAGGCATTCATTGTTTTCTCAAGACTTTCAACAACTGAATTCTTCTCCTTGATTGTCCATTATCTATGCCCAACACTATCACCAATACCATCCTTATCCACTACCTTGGGGTCTATAATTTCAAGTTTGTTGTCAAGAGCCCTTTGTTTAATCTCTAGTTCCTTAGTTTTATGGAATAACCATTTAAATAAAGAGAATGAGTCAATCGCATGATCCCTTACCAAACCTTGGACTTCATAGTAATCCTTACAGCCATTTTTAAGATGATGAGAGTCAACATTTAACTCTATGGGAGACATGACATCATCCTTTCTTAGAGAGGCCTCTCTAGGTGAAGGAGTGGCACTAGCAATAGGAGAGGGTGGCTCTTGAATTTCTATTGCAATATCCTTTTCCTTAACCACATATGACTTCTTCTCATTTCGTTTATAGTTCTTAGTATTTTTGGTCTTCCAAGCAACTCCTTCACACATAGAAGAGGTTAGAACTAACTTCTTCTTTCCATGGGCTTTACTAGAAGACCTAGAACTCTTCTCCTTAGACTTCCCATGACTTATATCCCTAACACTTGATTTAGGGGTTTTCTTGATGTCAATGGAAGGAAAAAAATCATCATCCTCGATGTTAGAGTACTTATCCTTCCCCTTTCCCCTAGATTTGGTTTTTGATTTAGGAGTTGTTTTAATTTTTTAGGAAGGAACATAATCTTCTTCATCATTTTCTATGTCCCCTTCATCATCGATATCCTCCACCAAACCCTCGAAAATTGTATCCTCGCCAGAAATGGAGATGGGATTTGATGGGCTAGGGAGGGATTTACAATGTTCGTAGATTAGAACCATGAGGCCTTCATGCAACACTAGGTTTTTATTTGGGCTCTTATAGTGATCTTTTATATTGGCCTTAAGAGAAGGGAAAAGATAAAATAGAATGGAAACCCTAATTTGATGGAGAAAATGATTTAACAACAAAAAAATGGTGTCCAAATTCCCTCGTAAAATACCATCTAGGGTTGGATGATCCATACTAACTTTTAAGTACCCAGCCCCAAATATTCTTAATCTTGGTTGGATCGTAGCTTCTTTTACTTCCTCTCTCTTCTTAAATGTCATCACTAATCATTGAGTTTTCCCTCTACTCACCACTTGACCCGTCATTCAATAGTAAAGCCACTACCTCAGCCTCCAACCTATCTTCTTTATGCCACATGCACCTCCCAATGTTGACAATACCTTTGTTTGCAAACCAGTCAGTGACATTGTTGGCATCATACTATGTGTGGGAAACATAGCACCTTTCAAACAAGGCAATAATATCTTTGGATTTATGTATCAAAGACTCAATAATCCAAGAAGGTCTAAAGTAGTCTTTTATACAATTAATAATATTTTTTTGAATCACCTTCCACCCAAATATTTTTATAGTTTAACCGACGAGCCATGAAGAGGCCCTAGTAAGCACCAAAGGCTTTAGTAATGTGGTTTGTTTGGCCGACATGAAGATGGCATTTTCATTCCTTATCAGTAAACATCATAAACTAGTTATATACTAAGATTACATTTATTTTTTATTAATTTTATTTATTTTAAATTATTAATTTTTTAACATTTAAATTTTATATATTATGACTTTATATTTTTATTTATTCTAAGTGAGTTTTTAATTTAGATTTGAATTAGAACTTATTTTGATTATTTATATCTATTATACAAATTTATAATGAAAATAAAAGACATTAGAAATAATTTAATTTTTTTAATTTTTATTTTACTAAAATTTAAATTTTTTCACCATAATTAAATTTTGAACTATTATCTTAAGTTATATAGTATTAATTAAATTTATATAATAGTTATTAAATTTATATAATAATTATTAAATTTTTTTATATTTTAAAAATATTTTTATTTTTAAATAAAAACTTAAATATTTACTATTTTAGTTTTATTCATATAATAATTTATTTTCTAAATAATATTATAATATCATTTATTCTATTTATTATAATTTAAAATAATAAGGGAAATATTTATGACGATATAATTCTAATATAATTATTTATATTTTTATTGATAATTTTTTAATAATATATTTTTAAAAAATATATATTTATTAATTTATAGTATAAAATATATGTTATTCAAATTTTTTTTAAGATAAAAAGGGCTAAACACTTTTACCACTATGAACCCCTAGGCTACAAATGGGGGACCTTAAAAAAATGACCACAATATGCCACTGTTGGCCATATTTGGTCTATATTATGTAATCTAATCTAATTGAATAATTGTATTTATTGAAAATTATTTTAAATTCTATACAAAATTGAAAAACATTATCAAAGAGTTGTTGCTCATATATCCCCTTCTTTCATATCTCCCCTTCTTCAATTTTTTCCCTCTTTCTATTTCTAATTCTCCATCTCCCTCTTCTCTTTCCTATCTCTCTTTATATTCATCTATATTATTGACTTTTAACATGATAATATATTTATTTTAATTTTATGCTCGGCTTTAATTTTAGTATTAGAATTTTTTATTCCAATTTTAAAAATGTAATAATTTTTTATTTTTTTTAATTTTAAAAATATAATTTTTTTCATTATTGTGTGTAATAATTAATGTTTAAAATTTCTATTTATATTTACTTTACTTAGATTTGAATTGATTTGTTGTTAAACTTAGTTTTAATTAAGATAATTGTTAATTTTAAATATCTTCATTTACTTTGAAACATTAGAGAAAGTTCATTGAAGCTCTCACAAACAAAAATTAACTCTATTAAAACATTCAAAAACAAATCATCACTTAATAAAGTATTATTAAAATTTTGAAATTTATTTTAAGCCATTAATTAGAGATAGTAAAATAATTTGTTTTCTATTTGAGTATTCTATGTTAATGAGAAAATTATATATTGTTTTCTTACTTAGAATTTATTTTCAATTTTTTATTTTTTATTATTGAGAATTGTTTATTAAAATGTTACTTTAATTAAAAAATTCATTTCCATTTCCACACATTAAATATAAAAATTAAAATTAAAAATATACTAGAAAGATTTAAACCTAAAATGAATATATTTCAAATAATGAGATGTGGAGTTGATTTAAAGTTATCCATTGAAATCTTTGTTGCACAAGAAACATCATTTGCCAAATGACCTATCTAGAACTATACTCAGCGAAGTAAACTTAACTAGTGATCATTAATTAAAATCACATTGAAGATATTTTCTCTCATTTAAATAAGTTTTAGTTCTCTTTATGCATAGATTCAAGTGTAGATAGCTAAATTAGATTAGGTAAATAAGTAATTTTGTTTAGTTCTCTAATATTAATTGATTAAATATTTAATATTTAATTAATTTATGGCATCCCTTAGTTAATTAATTTAATTAATTAACTATAGCCTAATTAATTATCTAAATGAAAACCCATAGTTTGATAATTAATTTAAATAAACATATAACTTTATTTAAATTAATTCTCCAAATTCTCTCTTTGATTAAATTATTTTAATTTAATCAATTAGGGCTCATAGCTTCTAATTTAACTCATAACGTAACCTATCCCAACCATCTAACTTTGAGTTCCAACTCAACCCAACCCATTCACACAGACTGATCCTTCTTAATTAGCTAATGATCCATGATTAGCTAATCTAACCTTCCACTCATTCTCTCTCCTCCTATCACATCCTCTTAATTATCTCACTTGTCTTCTAATCCAAACCTCATGTCAACCTTAAATGTTCTTACATCTCTCTTACACATTTCATCTATCTCTTACATCTTTGTCGCCGTTTCCCAAAATGATCACATACAAAATGGTGAATTCATCCATACTTAAATACAATAATTTTAAAACATGTTTCTTTTCTTTATATTTTTTAATTAATTAAAATAAATTAAGATTGTGTCAAAAATATTTTGATGCTTCCATAATTTATTTATTACCTTAAAAAAATATAAATCAAGAAAGAAATATGCAATTAAAAATATTTTTAATTTTTAATTTTGGAAGAGGATTATATAAAACAAATCATATTAATTCTAGGATTTAGTCTCATGGAAGAGGGTTCTATGTTTCAAAATAATTTCTTAGAAAAAATATAACATTTTACAATTAATTATTTATTTTATTTTATTTATAAATAAAATGTCTTTTAGTTTTGTCGATTATACTGATAATTAGTTTTGAAGATTTTCACCAAACTATGGTAAAAAGGTGATATAATATAATACAAAAAAATTAAAACTATATTGAACTCATTTCGTAAGTTAAGTTGCAACTTTATTTATCAACTATCAACATATGATATTATTAGTAATTATAGGTTTATTTCTCCAAAAAGGGCTCATATGGCTAAAAGTTTTTGCCCAGTCAAATTTGAGAAAACTAATTTTGGAAATTTAATTTGTTAAAAAATTTGCAACTTTATTTATCAATTATCAACATATGATATTATTAGTAAAATTGAAAAAAAAAATGATTGACTAAAATCACATAGTTTACTCACTTGTTAAAAATTGGTTGATGCCTATAGTTCCAAAACCCTATCATAAGAACTAACAAGCCCACTATTGTATACTTTAACTACATGTTAATAATACATTCAAATTTAAAAGTGGTGCAACTCTAATTTCTTATAGTAATTTCTTCATGCTAAAAGGTGTATAATTTCTTATTGTAATTTTCTAGATCCAAACTATAATTTTTTATCTTAATTGTTTTCTATTAACATTTTACACATCTTAAATGTACCCATTGCACACCAAGATGTTATTGCTACTTAAAATTTAAAAAATGAAATTGATAAGCATTTCTATATGGTCTTGTATGTGCATGGTGCATGACTTTAATTCATTTGCATTGTCATTCCTACTATTTACTTGATTTTTTTTGCATGACTTTAATCCATCTACATTGCCATTTCTACCATTTATTTGATTTTTTTTGCATGACTTTAATCCATTTGCATTGTCATTCCTACCATTTACTTGATGTTTTTTTGTTAAGAGTAATAGTTATTAACTGGAATTGTCTATATAGACATCAAAATATCTGTAATAAGATATTTAAATTAAATTTAAAAATTATATTAAAACTCAAAATACAGTAATATTCTTATTTTTAATTTAATTATTAAATTCAAAATAACTATCTTGTCACAGCCCTTTCGATACATATTTTGACCCAACTTGTCTGATTTTCCTGGAGTCATTGTTTGGTCATTATGCATGTACGCCTGCTAATTTCCCACACATTTCTTTAGCGTGTGAGAACATTCAATATCGTGACTAGAGTAGACTTATGTTTGGGTCAAGATTCTATGCACTGGAAATTTCTTCGCTGTTAAATAGACTTTTTATAAAAGTGGCCGGTAAAAATTGAACATTTGTTTAGCCACTTCACATGGTTTCAAGCTTTTACATTAGTAGAATTCGTCATTACTGGAGACTTCGATCAAGATGATGACTTTAATCACGTCACACGTCAAAAAATTATCTCTTACCCTGTGAAAGCTCACTCTAAGCATACTTTATTACTCTAAGCATACTTTATGAATGAGAAAAACAGTAATCTAAATACTAAATTATTTGACTTTCTACACTATCAAATTGTGCTCTGACCAAACATATGTACAAAATTATTTTTTTTTACATAATATTAAATACTACACTAATTATATGTGAGAGGCCACATATTGACATAACTTATTTATACTCTTCTATCCTATTGATTCCCGCTGCCCTGGATTAGTCTATCATGGCTCCTCCGTTGTTGTTGTACCCTTTCATCAGGCTCTGCATCTTTTCCATCTCCACTCTTCCTCACTCTCTGAATATCTCTCAACAGCAACAATTGCTCTTGCAATTCAAAGCGGCTGTTTCCGCCAACTCCTCCTCTTCACTCCCAGATTGGACTCCCCTTCACCCGCTCTGTAATTCGTATGCCATCGCCTGCGATCCTTCCTTTCACTCCGTCCTCGCCCTCAACTTATCGTTTAAGAATTTAGATGGCACCATCTCTCCCCTGCTGGGGAATCTCTCCTCTCTTCAATCCCTCGATCTCTCCAACAATGCCCTCACTGGTACAATTCCGCCTCAACTCGGCCAACTCTCCCGTCTGCAGATACTCTGGCTGAACAACAATCAATTACATGGCAGCATTCCGGCTGGGCTAAGTCTCCTTACAAGTTTGAAGTTCCTTTCTTTGGGAGCAAACAATATCACAGGTGTTATACTCCCATCTTTCAAAAATCTGTCCACTTTAGTTGAATTGGATTTGGGACAAAATGATCTCTCAGGCACAATTCCTTCCGAATTGGGAGCCCTGCCTCAACTACAGAGCCTATCCCTTGGTAGGAATCAGTTGTCAGGTCCCATTTCCCCTGAATTGGGCATGCTCACTCACCTGCACACTCTTTACCTTTATGAAAATAACTTATCGGGCATCATTCCCAGCTCTTTAGGAAATCTGTCTACCTTGACCGATTTAGAATTGTCAGAAAATGATCTTCATGGCCCTATTTCCCCTGAATTGGGTATGCTCACTCACCTGCAGATTCTTTACCTTTGGAGAAATAACTTATCAGGCACCATTCCCAGCTCTTTAGGAAATCTGTCTACCTTAACTGATTTAGACTTGTCAGAAAATGATCTTCATGGCCCTATTCCCCCTGAATTGGGCATGCTCAATCGCCTGCAGCTTCTTAGCCTTTGGAAAAATAACTTATCAGGAACCATTCCCAGCTCTTTAGGAAATCTCTCGAAATTGAATGTCTTAGCTTTAGATCAAAACCAGCTTAGTGGACATATTCCGCGGGACTTTGGTACCACGCTCTCCAATTTGAAAATACTCAGTTTATGGGGAAATCAACTTAGTAGAAATATACCAAACTCCCTTGGAAATTGTTCCAACCTCTCAGAACTTTATTTAGCTGAAAACCAGCTCAGTGGAATGGTACCAATGGACCTGGGTAAGTTGAACCTCCTTACCAAGCTTTACCTACATACCAATCAACTTGTTAGTGATAGCAGTAACACGTTGGCTTTGCTAACTTCTCTCACAAATTGCTCCCACTTGCAAGAATTAGTACTGTCGGATAATCATCTCACTGGTATATTGCCCCCATCCATAGGTCAAATGTCTTCCAATCTCAATTTTTTGAACTTATCAAACAACATGATAAGCGGAAGCATACCACATCAAATTGCCGATCTAACAAACTTAACCTATTTAAGTTTAGCCAATAATCTTTTCAGTGGCAATATTCCATCTGGAATCAAAAAATTTCACAAGATGGAAAGATTGAGATTGGATGGGAACAAATTAGTAGGAAGCATTCCGAGTGAGATAGGACAAATGCAACATCTCGGTCTCCTAAACCTTGGTCACAACCGGCTATCTGGAAAAATGCCAGATTCTCTTTGCAGCCCCCAACAACTAAGACATCTTCTACTTCAGCACAACAACTTGTCAGGAGAGATCCCTGTTAGTTTATCGGCGTGCCAGAAGCTGGAGCTCATTGACCTATCTTACAATAAATTAGTGGGAAGGATACCTCCTGATGTCATTGCCAGCCTTCAAAATCTGGCATTCTACCTCAATCTTTCATTCAATTCTCTAGAAGGGTCCTTACCACTGGAGATGAATAAAATTGTGAAGGCTCAAGCCATAGACATCTCCAGCAACCGACTTACAGGAGTGATACCGAAATCTCTTGGAGAATGCACAGCGTTAGAGCATCTCAATCTGTCCCACAATGCCTTTGACGGTCCAATTCCAGATTCACTCTCCAAATTACAAAATCTCCTAGAAATGGATCTTTCTAGCAATTCCTTGTCAGGTTCAATGCCAATGTCCCTTAAAAGACTGAAAGCACTTCAGTTTATGAATGTTTCTTTCAATAATTTGTCAGGGGAGATTCCAGAAGGAAGTTTGTTTCCAAATAGAAGTGTTGTAGCATTGTTTATGGGAAACCTTGGCCTCTGTGGCCCAGCTAATTATTCATTACCTCCATGCCCAAAGCCGACTGAAGAAAAGCATTCACTACTTAAAATAATAGTCTTATCAGTTGTTGGAACCCTTGCATTTATATTGTGCTCCTTCATCTTAGGAATTCTATGGAGACGTATGTTTTCAGGCAAACTATTCCATCCCTCAAAATTCATTTTTCAAAGGCTTATCTATCAAAAAATTTCTTATGAAGAGTTTGTCCTTGCAACAGCCGATTTTGATGAGTCAAACTTGCTCGGAGTGGGTAACTTTGGATCAGTCTACAAAGGCATTTTGAGGGATGGTATGACAGTTACAATCAAGGTTCTTAATTTGCAGAATGAAGAAGCTCATAAGAGCTTCAACACAGAATGCAAAGTGCTAGGGAGGATTCGGCACCGTAACCTGATCAAAATCATCAATGCATTTTCCTACCCTAGCTTCAAAGGTTTGGTTCTTCAGTTTGCATCAAATGGGAGCTTGGAGAAACATTTGCATCCTGACAGGGATGATCAAGAAATTTGTAACATGGGATTGATCGATTGTTTGAGAATTGCTGTTGATGTTGCCCATGGCATGGAATATTTACATCATGATTGTCCTCTGCAAATTGTGCATTGTGATTTAAAGCCTAGCAATGTGCTCCTGGACGACAACATGACAGCCCTTGTGACTGATTTCGGTATATGCCGTTTGACTACTACAAATCCTATAGATTCACTGAGTGCAACAACATTTGCACTCAAAGGATCTATTGGCTATATTGCTCCAGGTATTTTTTTAGTTCTTCTATATGACATTAACATTTCCTTTAATAGCTTTCCCATTTTTTCATGAATAAAATTGATTGCAGAGTATGGATTGTGGGGCGGTGTTTCTACAAAGGGAGATGTTTACAGTTATGGAATTCTGATACTAGAGATGGTTACAAGGAAGAGGCCAACTGATGACATGTTCGTGGGAGACATGAACTTGCAAAAGTGGGTATGGTCAGCTTTTCCAAACAGTCTAGCAGATATTGCTGATAGCGGGCTATTGAGAGATGTGAATGAAAACATGGAAGACAATAGATGTCTTATTTCTTTCATTCATGTTGGTTTGCTTTGCACCAATGAATCACCTAGAGAACGACCTTCCATGACAGATGTATCCAGCTTCTTGGACAGTCTCAAGACATCTTTGATGGGAGGCGCAGCTGCTTCCCATTTAACGTCTACCATATCAGACCTCCTCCACGATACCAATCGCGCAGAAACATTGGCATCTGACAGTCAGAGCTCTACATTTTAGATGATCATTAGTATGATAAAGAAGTTCCATCCTTTATGTTTTCTAGTTTCAAGTTTGTCTTCCATCACAGGCTGGTATTGTTTAATGTAAAATCGTCAGGTTAAATTCTATTTGGTTTAGCTTGTAAGCTGTTCAAATCGATGTGTATGCATTATACTAGTTTGAGAAATTAGAATGTTATCTATATATATAACAATGGATCATTAAACTGCTTACAGAATTCATTCAATTTTAGATATATACCTTTTAGTTGATCATTCGAAATCCGACAAAATGTCTTACATTCCATCAGCTGCATCCAACCAGTTCTGTAGCTAATACAGCTTGCACAACCATTCCTAAATATGAGCCTTTGCATATTCTATAGCAATATTGAAGAACTGTTGTTTTGATTGCAATGTAATAAAAGTCTACATATCACTCTGCAAACTGCTCGATAAAGAAGATAATTTGATATTATCAATATGATCTGGGTTAGATATAAGGTCAGCCTAGTATTATATTTCCTACATTATGTAGAAAGTTTTGGCTTTGATATAAATGTTGTAATTATAAAGGTTGCATCAAATTTTTAGATACGATAAGATTCTTGGTTTCGTATAAATCTAAATGTTTGAAAATTTTCACCTACAAATTAAATACTGCATCGATGTCTTGTACAATATCATCACAGTCTATATATATAAAGGGCCCAATTTTTTGTTTAAACTATTATTGAGGGTTTATCTATATTTACAATTATCTCTTTTATTAACCGTTTATATATTTAGACACGGTCAATGCGCATTAAACCCCCTGTATGTGAAAGATAGTTGCATGCAATATTTCATCAGATATTTCATCTGCTAAGGGACATTATAATTTCTTCTGGAAAATACAGAGACAAAACTACTTCTGTACCTTCAGAAAAATTGGCTCCAGAATTATCACTGGCCTTGCAAGAATATTGTGTTCAATATTAAGTTTAATCCCCAGTACTGAATCGTCTTTGTAAGGCACTGCAAATCAGTAAGGACATCTTTATCCGGTACCTCATCTATCCCATTACCATTTTTGTTCAAACACTAATCTTTAAATAAATTTGATTTTGCAAGAAGCTTCATGGTTAGTTTAAAGGAGGAATTTTAACATTTCAATTGAAACCTCAAAAGCATTTGTGCAGTGCTAGCGATTTATGAAAATAATTAAATCTAGCAATTCGTAAGATCTCGAATACAGAGCTAATTGAGCCTCCACTGTGCCTAATGTGGCAAAGTTTTGAGATGGTATCCCTTTCCAGTCAGGATATATTATATTTTTATTATTTTCCATGTAATTTACCAAAACAATTAAATTGGGAGTTTAATAGAACCTATGGGAGAATGGTTGAGGGAATTTCTTGAATCATTATCTACGATATGGAATTTCTCGAGCCATATTTGTAGTTTATTGAACAATTGTTACTAAGTTCTCATTAAATTATGACTTTTAACAATTTAGGAATTGAGGTGAATAAAAGATGCGAGAGCAAACAGTGTAAGACATGAAAAATACTATTGTTGTCTATGCAGTATATAAGATACACCTTTGTCTGTGTTTATCATTTAATCGAAAATTAGAATACAAACAAATTTTTATTTTCAATTAATTAATAGATAAGAACGAAATGCATTCTGTATGCTGCATAATTGTAAGCCCAAAATGTCTACGAAGCCCAATTGTAAGCCGAAAATCACAACTCTTAACTTTCAACTGTACTGAAGTTGAGAATAAAAAAATGCTGAAAAACTGAAAGAAGGCAAGGCCCAGTGTTCACGCCAGGAAACAACTTTTAACATGAATTGTTTTCATTTAAAAGGCTGCAGAATTTTTAACTCGAGCTTAAGATTCTAGTAGCTATAAATCCCCACTATTTTTAGTCCTACTTTTTATTTATTGTGAATTGATTAAAAGAGTAGCCTCGAGAGATTGGTTTCAGTTGATGCTCTAGTAGAAATGTCTGGAAAATGTGTGTTAGGATTAACAAGGTAGAAATAACAATTATGTGCAAATATAACTAATATCAGAAAACAATAAACCACACAAAATAGAACACAAGACACAAAGATTTAACGTGGTTCACCTAATCCCTGAGCTACGTCCACCAACAGTGAGTCCAAATATTATTATTATCCAATGATTACAACCTGATTACAATTTGTAATCCCTTACAGCTCAATTTCGCCGCAAATACTAAAATCATACATATGAATAAACCCTAACCCTAAGCCATATTATACAATATTTTTGCCGCTTTAGGGTTAGAATGAATTATAACATGTCGGCCCAAATAACCGAAAAGTAGTCGGCCTCAAAAAAAAATTTGTTCGAGAGTTGCGCCCCCGAACCCCTACTCTTGGGGGCTGCCGCCCCAAAACCCCCCGCTCGAGGCCTGACCCGGCCCCGAACCCCGACGACGTCGAGAGGAAAAGTGTACAGTACTTTTCTGGATAGTACTTTCCTGATTAGTCACCACAAGCTAACAATCTCTCACTTGGTGACTGATCAGTATCCACACTATACAAAAAAATCTCCCACTTGGAGACTGATCTTGTAGCAATACCGCTACCATATGAGGCTCCCACTGGATCGAACCACCCTGGACTCAGCTGTTCCTTTATTTTGTTCAGTCTAGAAGACCAACTGAAGCTGAACATGAGTTCAACTTCTCCTTTGTTACTACCTTTGTAAACATATCTGTTGGATTATCATCAGTATGAATCTTTTCCAGTCTTAACTGTCCATTATCCAAAATTGAGCCGAATGAAATGGTACCCGCAACTGTAATGTGTTTTGTCTTTGAGTGCAAAGCAGAATTCTTTGCAAGATGAATGGCACTTTGGCTATCTGTATGTAGAAAATTATCCTTTTGTGGATGTCCCAATTCTGCCATGAAGAATTGAAGCCATATCATCTCCTTGGCTGCCTCTGTAAGTGGATAAAGCAACCACCTTTTGTAGTCGAGAAATCCAACTCACTGCGGTCCCACCACAGTAAATTTATAACCTGTAGTACTCCTCCTACTATCTATATCTCCTGCCAAATCTGAGTCAACATAGCCATGGACAGTAGTAGTAGAACCCCCAAAGTGTAAACACTTACTGGATGTACCTCTCAAATATCTGAGAATCTATTTGATTGCATTCCAATGCTCAATACCAAGGTTACTCATATATCGGCTAATGACTCCCACTGCATGTGCATACATCTGGCCTAGTACATACCATAGCATACATTAAGCTCCCTACAACTGAAGCATAAGGTACCTTAGACATTTTAGTCTTTGCTTCTGGTTGTCTATGGGACACATATCCTTAGTTAATTTCAAATGACTAGGCAAAGGTGTGCTGACAGCTTAGCATTTTTCATAGAGAAATGTTGCAACACCTTCTCAATATAATCAGCCGAAGATAGAGACAATTTCCTATTTTTCCTATCTCTATAAATTTTCATACCAAAGATTTGTTTTGCTGCCCCCAAATCTTTCATAGCAAAATAATTTTGCTAATTGTTGTTTCAACTTCTGAATATGATCCATGTTAGACCCAACTACAGCATATCATCAACATATAAACATAAAATAATGTAGCTATCATCATCCAACCTCTTAAAATAAACACAATGGTCAGAATGACACCGACTATATCCATGCTCATTCATAAAAGTGTCAAATTTAATATTACCATTGCCGAGGTGCTTGCTTCAAGCCATATAAACTTTTCTGCAATCTGCATACCAAATTCTCCTTACCCTTGACCTCATATCCTTGTGGCTGAACCATATATATTTCTTCATCCAAATCACCATGAAGAAAAGATGTTTTAACATCAAGCTGCTCTAAATGCAAATCTTCAGTAGCCACAATACTTAAAACGGTACGAATATAAGTCATTTTAACAACAAGAGAAAATATCTCATCAAAATAAATACAATGTTTCTGTGCAAATCCTTTTATGACTAATCTGGCTTTAAATCTTTTCTTACCTCCATCCTCTTCTTTTATCCTGTAAACTCATTTATTCTGTAAAGCCCTTTTACCTGTAGGTAACTTACATAAATTCTATGTTTGATTTTTCAGCAAAGAGTCCATTTCATCTGTCATTGCAGACTCCCACTGAAGCTTTGTATCCACCTGCATAGCTTCATTATAACATTCAGGTTCACCAGCATCTGTTAACAAAATAGAATACAAAGATGGAGAAAATCTTTGTGGAGGTCTACTTAGCCTTGTTGACCGTCTAACATTCACTGGTGTGTGTGGTATTTGTTGTCGATGTTGTTGCGAAGCATAAGGAACTACTGAAACATTAGCATTTGGAATATCATCCAGCACTACATAATCATTTTCTTTCTTCTCATGCTGCTGCAACAGATCTTTGTACAATAGTTTCTCATTAAATATGACATCCCGGCTTCTTACAATTTTATGATTTTTAAAATTCCAAAGCCTATAACCAAATTCATCAATGCCATATCCAACAAATACACATTTATTTGACTTAGCTTCTAGCTTGGTTCTGTTTTCAGAATCTATAAGTGCAAAAGCTTCACAACCAAAGGTTTTGAGAAAAGAATATCTCACCTTCTTACCACTCCATGCTTCCTCTGGAATACCACAGTCCAAAGGAGTAGAGGGGCGTCTATTGATTAAATAAATAGCAGTGTTCACAGCCTCTGCCCACATATTTTTGGACAGCCTAGCATGCAACCTCATACTCCTTGCACGCTCCATTATTGTCTTGTTCATGCGTTCAGCCACTCCATTTTCTTATGGAGTCCTTGGTACAGTTTTATGTCTACGAATACCAGTAGAGGCACAATAATTTTCAAATTCTTTGCTGCAATACTCACCGCCATTATCAAATCTGAGACATTTTAACTTTTTACCAGTCTCATTCTCAACCAAGCTTTTCCATTTCTTAAAAGTTTCAAATACATCAGATTTCTGTCTAATGAAATATATCCATATTTTCCTAGTTTCATCATCAATAAATGTAACATAATACTGAGAGCCACCAAGGGAAGATACCTGAGCTGGACCCCATACACCTGTATGCACAAGCTCTAATTTTTCATTTTTCTTTTCCTTCCCACTCTTTACAAAACTGACTCTCTTTTGCTTTCCATACACACAACTTTTACACAAATCCATATTAACACATTTCAGACCTGGTAATACTTTCTTTGAATGAAGTAATTTCATACCTTTTTCACTCATGTGACCAAATCTGTTATGCCACAGTGCTGTTTCAGAATCTCTAGCTACTGTCTCTTGTTCTACCTACTCAACTGCAGCAACTGTTCCTGAACATTCATTTTTCTCTGAAACAATTAAAGTAGAGGGAACAGTATGACGTGTACAAATATATAAGGTGCCTACTTTCACATCTTTTGCTACTACTAAGGAACCTTTTGAAACCTTCCAATTTTTATCATTAAAAGTAACTGTGCAACCCTTATCACCCAGTTGCCCTGCTGAAATTAAATTTCTACTCAGTCTTGGAACATGTCTTACCTCTTGTAGTAGCCAATGATTCTCATTCTGCAACTTAATCTTGACTTTTCCTTTTCCAACAATTTGACAGGGTTCATTATCTCCCAAATAAACTAGCCCAAAATCCCCTTTGACATAATCAACAAAATAACCTCTATGGGGTGTACCATGAAATGAAGCCCCCGAATCTAACACCCATGAATCATCAACATTTTCTAAAGACAAAAGCAAAGCATCCTCTTCAGATTTGTTACTTACCACATTTGCCTCCTTGTTTCCATCATTTTTGTCTCCTCGATCTTTCTTTCGAGACCAACAATCTTTCTTCTCATGTCCTGGTTTACCACAGTACCAGCAATCATTTGGCCCTTTGGATTCAAACCTCTTTTCTTTTGATTTTCGTCTTGATTTCCCATAATTTCCAGAGTTGTTTCCTCTATCTCTTGTTCTGCCTCTGCTTTCTGTGTTCAATGCACTACCCGATGTGGATGCCCCTGAGCTTTTCCTACGAATTTTCTCACTCAATATAACACCAACAACATCATCAAAATTTAGGGTATTTGAACCAAAAACAGAATCACTAATAGCCATTACCAAACCATTCCAGCTTTCTGGCAAAGAACACAAAATCAAGAGAGCCCTAACCTCATCATCAAAAGTAATTTTAACTGAGGTTAACTGACTTGTAACTGTATTAAACTCATTCAAATGATCAGTGACTGATCAACCTTCTACCATTTTCATATTAAATAAATGCTTTGTAAGAAATACCTTGTTTGAAGCTGAAGGCTTTTCATACAACTTCGCTAGGGTTTCCATCAGATCTTTAGCTGTCGTTGCTCTAGTAATATCCAAAATATCCCAATCTTCCTGAGACATTTCAGCCTCTTTCTTGGCTATTCCCTCTAATGGCCGCCATAGATCCTTCTGATAGAGATAGTCCTCCATTTGTATCTTCCATAACTGGAAGTTCTACCTATTAAACTTATCAACCTTTAGCCTACCCTCATCTTCCATTTCTCCCACTTAACTGAGAGACTCTCCCACTAACTCGTGAGACCTGCTTCAGAGAATAGATGAAAGAACAAATAAAATAACCTCGCTCTGATACCACTTGTTAGGAATAACAAGGCAGAAATAACAATTATGTGCAAATATAACTAATATCAGAAAATAATAAACCACACAACATAGAACACAAGACACAAAGATTTAACGTGGTTCACCCAATCCTTGGGCTACGTCCACCAACATCGAGTCCAAATATTATTATTATCCAGTGATTACAACCTGATTACAATCTGTAATCCCTTACAGCTCAATTCTGCCACAAATACTAAAATCATACATATGAATAAACCCTAACCCTAAGCCATATTATACAATATTTTTGCCAGTTTAGGGTTAGAATGAATTATAACATGTCAACCCAAATAACCGAAAAGTAGTCGGTCTCAAAAAAAAAATTTTGGGAGGAAAAGTGTACAGTACTTTACTGGATAGTACTTTCCTGATTAGTCACCACAAGCTAACAATGTGAAGTATAGAGGTGGCATGCCAACTATTTGACATAATGTTTCAAAGAAATGTGGACTCAGGGAATGCAGAGTTGCAGGATATATGCATAACGGATTGCCGATAATGCCATTGAAACTTTCAATCAAATAACTCAGCCAGACAAACAAATTACTTAAAAATTTAATAAAATGCCTAGCATGTTTATTTGCTAGTTTTTGAAAACACAAAGAAGAGAGACACTGGTGAAATAAAAATAGTGCTCAGTGGAAAGATAATACAAATAAAATGATTGTAAAAAAATGAACATGTAGATCATTACCAACCAACTGATTGACAAATTGTCAAATGAATTAGTAGTCTAAAAGGTGAAGGTTCCAAGGGTTTAAATGCATGGTTTATGTATTTTTTAGCTTCCACTGTGTGGCTAAAGTGTCTGGGAGTAGAGTTTTTCACTTACAAAGGTAAATCACATCAATTAAATACAGGTAAAAGAGTTGCACGGTGTCACAGAATAAAGCGATAAGCAAATTTTAGTTGCAAAAGGCATATAAGAGGGAAACTGAAATAAGAGACACATTCGAGATGCCAATTTAGTTCCAGTTCAGAGAAACCTAATAATGTCATGTGCCATATTTTTGGTTCAATCTATGTCTCATTTACTTCCTTAAAATGGAGCTACTTCATTTCAAATGTTTTAATTTATGTCAGTTTTGTAATAAGAAAGAGAGCTCTATTGACAAAGACTGGCTTGGGGGATTCATCAAAACCATTGGGAACTAGCACTGTAGAATTTTGCAGCTAATGTTGCTCAAAGATCTAGTTAGGAATTAAAAAATAAAGCTCGCATAAATATAGAAATAGAGGAAAAAATTGAGCAGCTCACTGTCTTATAGAAGTTTCTCACTGACCATTGGTTTTATACATTTTTATTACTTCAGTATCTAGAAAGTTCTTATGCCCTATTTTATTGAGATGAATGTAACATGTTTGAGTGTGATTAAAAAGTTATGTTTTTTTTGTGTGTCCTAGCACATTCTCCCATGTTTTCCTTTGTTTTGCCCCTACCCACTTCATGCGGTATCAGAGCTCAGGTGTGAAATTTGTATTAGAGAAGGTTTGCAAATATAAAACTATAGGAGGTACAATTCCAAATATTCTGCAAATGTTGAAGTGTTGATCTATGGTTTAGAAAGAAAAGTTCACCG
The DNA here is from genome assembly GCA_027943335.1 of Chamaecyparis obtusa. Classification (NCBI taxonomy): domain Eukaryota; kingdom Viridiplantae; phylum Streptophyta; class Pinopsida; order Cupressales; family Cupressaceae; genus Chamaecyparis; species Chamaecyparis obtusa. The sequence continues at coordinate 73,973 of BSBK01006059.1, forward strand.
TTGAAAGAAGAAATTCCCTTTTTGGAAGAGTTCCCTGCTACCACTAATGGAAGATGTCAAAGTCTAGGGTTATGCATTGTAGAACTAGCCGCAATACAAGGATCGCATAAGAGGGTTGAAGAAAATCGTTGATTGGAGATTGTAGTTAAGGGAATGATGTGCATATTTGAATATTAGTGTAACTCAAAATTTTCTTATTGTGGAAAATATTTATTGTGCAAGAAAATAAAAGATTGTCTAAGATCTATAAAGGAGTTAGGGTTTTGCAAATAAGTGGTCACTTCTTCAAAGAGCATAAATCCATTTGAAAATTTGTAGTATTAGTTAAATACATACGACACTTAGAAGTGTTACATTGAGTGCAAATTTTTAGATGTCTTGGAAGAGTAGATTGATTATAGGTAGAAAGAAAAAGAATTTGTTTGATCATCGTGGCTAGGAGAAGATCCTTAGTAGATAAGATCGTTGGTGCAGAAAAAGAGGGTCTACAGTTGTTAAAAAAAATTAAAGTTATTGTGTTAAAGAATCCTTTTCGTGCTAAGAAGCCAATCAAGAAAGTGCAGATTTTAAAGAGAGTGATTGTAGGTAGAAAGAAAAAGAATTTGTTTGATCGTCATTGCTAGTAGAAGATCCTCAGTAGATAAGATCGTTGGTGCAGAAAAAGAGGGTCTACAGTAGTTAAAAAAAATTTAAAATTATTGCGTTAAAGAATCCTTTCCGTGCTAAGCCGCCAATCAAGAAAGTGCAGATTTTAAAGAGAGTCACAATTTGTTGTTGTCTAGCAAATAAGTCAAATTGTGTGAAGATTGTATGTATGTATGTATGTATGTATGGGTAAAACTATAAATTTGTATCGTAGTAGAGGAAAACCGACGGGTTTTGACCAAAGGTAATTTCGACCGGACCATGTACAGCCAAACATGCGTGGCATATATGCAGCCCCATGTGGCATCAACGTGGTAGATAGGTTTCGACCGAAATAGATCCGGTCGAACAAGAAAAGTGAGTGAATATAAGAGAAATATGTTAGATCAATTGAGAATTGGTGCATATATATGCAGGGGGTTCAATCGAACCAGGTTTATCTGAAACTATTTAAGTTGCATCCCATGTAGCGGCTACATAAGAAAAATTTATAGAATTGCAGAATTTCTCACTTCTACAGCTAATTTCTCAATCAAAACTCAACTTTATATATAAAAAATACCATTTTCTACATCTCAAAGTCAAGATTATTGTCATATAATTTTTATAATATTTTTATTAGATCTAATATATTATAATTTTAAAATACTACAAGTAGGTATTTTAGCATTTGAGAAGTCATTGCTTCGAAAAAAGAAAAAAATAGTAGAGATGGTTACAGTTATGGAATTCTGATACTAGAGATGGTTACAAGGAAGAGGCCAACTGATGACATGTTCGTGGGAGACATGAACTTGCAAAAGTGGGTATGGTCAGCTTTTCCAAACAGTCTAGCAGATATTGTTGATAGCGGGCTATTGAGAGATGTCAATGAAAACATGGAAGACAATAGATGTCTTATTTCTTTCATTCATGTTGGTTTTCTTTTCACCAATGAATCACCTAGAGAATGACCTTCCATGACAGATGTATCCATCTTCTTGGACAGTCTCAAGACATCTTTCATGGGAGGCTCAGCTACTTCCCATTTAACATCTTCCATATCAGACCTCCTGCATAGTACCAATCGCGCAAAACATTGGCATCTGACAGTCAAAGCTCTACATTTTAGATGTTCATTAGTATGATTAAGAAGTTCCATCCTTTATGTTTTCTAGTTTCAAGTTTGTCTTCCATCATAGGCTGGTATTGTTTAATGTAGAATCGTCAGGTTAAATTCTATTTGGTTTAGTTTGTAAGCTGTTCAAATTGATGTTTATGCATTATACTAGTTTCAGAAATTAGAATGTTGTAAATCAGTAAGGACAGCTTTACCTAGTACCTCATTTATCCCATTACCATTTTTGGTTCAAACTCTAATTTTTAAATAAATTTGATTTTGAAAGAAGCTTCATGGTTAGTTTAAAGGAGGAATTTTAACATTTCAATTGAAACCTCAAAAGCAGCTATCTAGTGCGAGCGATTTATGAAAATAATTAAGTCTAACAATTAATAAGATCTCAAATACAGAGCTGATTGAGCCTCCACTGTGCCTAATGTGGCAGAGTTTTTGAGATGGTATCCCTTTTCCAGTCGGGATATATTAAATTTTTATTATTTTCCATGTAATTTACCAAAACAATTATATTGGGAGTTTAATAGAAACCTACGGCAGATTGGTTGAGGGAATTTCTTGAGTCAATATCTACGATATGGAATTTCTCGAGCCAAATTTGTAGTTCATTGAACAATTGTTACAAAGTTTTCATTAAATTATGACTTTTAACAATTTAGGAATTGAGGTGAATAAAAGATAAGGTCGAAATGTATTCTGTATGTTGCATAATTGTTAGCCCAAAATTTCTATGAAGCCTTTTCCGCGATATATGATGGTTTCTGAAAAATCACAAGTCTTTACTTTCAACTGTAATGAAGTTGTGAATAAAAATATGCTGAAAAATTGAAAGAAGGCATGGCTCTCATCAGAGTATAATGGAATGCCTAATGCGTAAGGGACGGCTGAGTTATTTTTATTATGTACCAGTGTTCACTTGAAAAGATGCCTAATGCCAAGGAAAACGTCTCACGCCTGGAAACAACTTTTAACATGAATTGTTTTCATTTAAAAGGATGCAAAATTTTTACATCGAGCTTAATATTCTAGTAGCTATACAACCCCAGTATTTTTAGTGTCAAGAGATTGGTTTCAGTTGATGCTCTAGTAGAAATGTCTAGAAAATGTGAAGCATAGACATGGCATGCCAACTATTTGACATAATGTTTCAAAGAAATGTGGAATCAGGGAATGCAAAGTTGCAGGATATATTTGAAACTTTGAATCAAATAACTCAGCCAGACAAACAAATTACTTAGAAATTAAATAAAATGCATAGTATGTTTATTTGCTGGCATATGAAAACACAAAGAAGAGAGACACCAATGAAATAAAAATAGTGTTGAGTGGAAAGATAATACAAATAAAATGATTGTAGAAAATGAACATGTAGATGAATAACAGCCAACTGTTTGACAAAATGTCAAACGAATTAGTAGCATAAACGTGAAGGTTCCAAGGGTTCAAATGCATTGTTTATGTGAGTTTTCCATTAATTATGGATTAGATTGAAAGTGAATGTGAGGTAGAATTAACTAGCACTAACAGCCCCTCTAATTCCTAATGGAGAAAAGTAAAACCTATTGAAAGGAATGAGGAAAGAGGGAAAATTCAGTGGGAACAAACCCTCCCTCAAAATTATACTAATTCTGCATGTCAACTACTATGATGTAGTGTCTTTCACCCAAGAAGGATGCACGAAAGGTGAAATGCAAGAGATGATATAGCCCTCCACATGTGTAGTCAATGGCCAAAGGCTTGAAATTGGATGTAGAAGGTGCTCCATGATC